>OU343224.1:81669799-81709235 GCA_910596185.1 Chrysanthemum makinoi | reverse complement strand
TTCAAGATTAATTGACGAGCAGCTTTTTAATCTTCACTCAAATCTCGAGCAATAATGGACGGTAATTTATCATCACCTTCAAGGAATGCATACGCGATGATGGATTAGGTAAGTCCTTAAGCTCAACCTCAGGAGATTCTTCAGTTTTCTCAACTGAATTGACTTCATTATATGAAGTTTGATGGGAGGGAGAGGAAGAGAAGTGTCCAGATTTGACAATTTCTCAAGAAGAATATCTCTCTCCAGATTAATCTCATATTGATTAATCTCAACTGGGATTGAATCACTAGGGTGAGGGGTTGATGATAGATCATCATTGAGCAACTTCTCAATAAGAAGTATGTCCCTCAATATCAATAGGAGCTGATCAATTTCCCAGGTACGGAATCACTAGCCAAGTATGCTTCAATCTCATCTAAGATGAAGTCGCTTCCCTCAACAAAGGAGGAGAAGGAGTAGAATTGGCTATGATAGGGTGAGAAGATGTGGTGGAATCCCCACTCACAGAATTATGAGAATAACCAAGAACTTCTTGAGAGTACTCGTCAGAAGCAACATCAATGACATCTATTCGGTTAACCGATCCGAATCATAATTTGCGGAGTACCTCGAAGTTTGGTCAAGGTTGAAGGTGACAGCTTCATTACCAACACGCAATGTGATTTCTTGCTCAAATACATCTATGAGAGCGCGGCCCGTCTCGGAATCTCGACCAACAATGAGAGGAACCCGATGATCGGCATCAAAATCAACAACCACGAAGTCAGCTGGAAAATGGAACTTTTCTACTTTCACAAATACGTCCTCAGCAATGCCAAGAGGACGGGATATGGAACGATCAGCAAGCTCGAGAGTCATGCATGTAGGAGTGAATTCGGAAGAGAAAGTTTCTTCCATACTGAATATGGCATAAGATTAATGCTTGCACCAAGATCTGCTAGGGCAAAGCATTCAACCATTCCTGGAAATAGACAAGGTAAGAGAAATTTCCCAGGATCTCCAAGCTTTTCAGAAGCTTTTTCGAATAAACGCTGAGCAGTTGCGTTTAGAGGAGTCTTTGCCATTTCAAAACAGGCTTTTCCTTATTGCTTAACATGTGGTTGAGAGTCGATGCAAACTTGGGCATCAGCATGATAGCATCCGCAAAGCTTATGTCAAAATGTAACTCTTGGAAAATTTGGAAAAATTTATCCATTTGATGACTAGCTTTCTCGCGGAGCTTTTGCTCATTCAAACGTGATGGGTAAGGAATAGAAGTTTTGGATTTCTGATTGAACAGGAGAGCTACAGGAGGTTCAAAACAACTCCTTGATTTGACTTGGGCTTTTGGACCACTTGGAGGTTGGACTACCGAAGGTAGGACGTGTGCGGTACTTCGTGGGCTAGAATAATGCACTTTGTCCGTTGTTTCCTTGGTAACTTGACTCATTGCCACAGGAGGAGGGGGCATAGGAGTAGTAGGTCCATTGTGTGTCGGAGGTTCACTGTCCACTACCTTTGGAAGAGAAGAAGAAGAGGTAGTAGGAACAGCAGGTCCAGTGTATGAAACACCACTTCGGGTTGTGATCGCCTTGGCATCGCCCCCCGGGTTAGCGATCGTGTTGCTAGGTAAAGTACCTGAGCCCGAGGGTCGATCATTGAAAGACTTTTTGAGATCGCAATTTGGTGACCAACAACTGTTCATTTCATCTTGGGACTTCATGAACTGCTTCAGTAACTCATCAGATGATGGTCCTGGAGGAACAATGACGGGAGGAGCTGGAGGGATAAATTGAGGCCGTATGTTTTGATTATAGCCAAAATTCCCTTGATTAGGATTCACATTTCCCTGAAACTGATTCCCTCGATTGAAATTGTTATGATTAAGGTTTCCTTGATGTTGGAAACCTTGATTGGGTCCAGGATAGAAATTACCTTGGTTTTGATAACCTTGGTTCATTCTTGGTTGGTTCTGATTCCGATTTTGCATGTTATGATTCTGGTTAAAACCGGGTGGTGCCTGATTAGTGTTAGAACGGTAGTGTGGTTCATTTTGAGGACGGTATTGATTACCTCCTTGCTGTGAACTACCGGCTAAAGCATTTGCTTCAAAAGGACTACCATCGGTGGCAGTACAATTGTAGTAAGCATGAGGACCACCACAAGTGACACAACTCTCAACTTTCTTTACTTCAGCATGTGTTGGTGTATGCAGTGAAGGAGACTTTCTTCTGGTTAGCAAGAACCAAAGCCTGAACAATGTCTGTGAGTGTATCAATCTTAGCATGGCTAGATGTACTCACGGGGGATGAAGAAGAAGAAGGTCCACATGAGGCTGATATGTCTTTGCTCGAAAGGGCGAACCGAGACTTGTTCTCAATGATTTGCAAGGCCTCTTTTGTGGTCTTGCTCAGGAAATTACCTCCCGCGGAGGCATTCAAAGAGTCTTGATTGGTCTGATTGAGACCATTGTAGAAAGTATCCATTTGCATTAACTCGGTAAAACCATGATGCGGACACTTGCGAAGCAACTCTTTGTAACGATCCCATGCCTTCCCGAATGATTCATCAAATCTCTGAGAAAATTTCATTATCTCATTCTTAAGACTTGTGGTTCGGGGTGGAGGATAGAACTCGTAAAGCAATTTGGTGACAAGATCTTCCCATGTCTCTATAGAACGAGGGGTTGTTTCTCAAGCCAATTTCGGGCTTGTCCCTCTAGAGAAAATGGGAACAGAAGAAGCTTGATAGCTTCGTGTGGGACATTCTTGTACTTGATGGTAGATGCTATCTTGTTAAACCATCGAATGTGTGCATGAGGATCATCCCGCTCAAAACCATAAAATTGGCTTTGGGTTACTAGATTGAGCAACCCGGTTTTGAGCTCAAAAGTGTCAGCGCGATGGCTGGAACAACAATGGCATCTCCGTAACCCTCGATGGGTGCTTGGGGAAGCTCATTCATAGGTTTGTCTTCTGCCATTTCGACAGGAGGTGATGGTGGTAGACGTTCCTCAGTCCGCGGTGAAGGAGCTGAACGTCCTTTACGTCTACGAGGAATCTTTCCAAGTTCAGAAAGTGGACTTGTAGAACTGGAAGAACGAGTGCGCATGCACTAAGTGTAAAAATCAATTTTCAAAACAAATGAGGCAAAACACAAGTGAACTTAACCAATAATCACAAATGAAATGGCTTCTTTGAAAAAGGTACACCAAATCACAAGTGACACAAAGGCAAGTTTTAAATCCGATGTTCGGGAACTTATTATGGTCGCACCCCCAGTTAGGTAGTGCACTGCCTTGATTTGCGGTGGTTGATTTTTATGTATATATTAAGTACCACTGAAAAGACGTAGGTATAGATTTATGCAAAGGGGTTCAAAATCTTTTGGACAATATTTTTGTTATCGTCCCGTTTAACCAAATCGTATCTCTTCAAGAATCACCTTAAAGAGAATACAAAATAGAAAACGTTCCGATTGTTTTGTTGTTTTATATTTTTTTGGAGTTTTTAACACATTAGGAAAAGTGCTAATGAACTTTTTTGATTTTTTTTTATAACTTTACAAAAACTTTTTACAAATGGTGGGTATGTGCAATAATGGATCTGAAAATGGCTAAACACACGCTAAAGCTCCCGTGGCGTAAAATTTGATCTGTGCTGAAAACAGTCAAGCTACCTCACACAAACCGGCCACTTGTGAATGGCCGATCGTAAGAAGCTTAAAACCGCTTAAAACACAAATACAATGAAGTCCAGGAGAATATAGTGAATTCCCGGGTCGTTTAGTCCCACGGAGACTCAATGGTGTGCAAAACACAAACTCAGACGATAGAATGATCACTAAGGATAGCGATCGGAAAGGATTTGGATTGAATATTACACTACTGAAAAAGGTTATAAAATAACAGCGACTAAAATGCAAATTAAGAAAATTAAAAAGATAAAAGATATTAAATAAACGCTATCACTATATTTAAAGTGATGAACGTTTAAAATCTAAAACTTACGTTTAAATTAAAAACTACGTTAACGTACAAAATAAAACGTGAATCTGAGAAATAAAAGACCTAAAAATATGAAAATGACATTTTGGAATCCTAAAAATAAAAGAAAATTATTAGAAAAAGAAAATTATTTTTAACACTATTTAATTAATTTTTATTAATTAAAAACTATTTATTAATTATTTAAAATGCACTAAAATACAAGAAAATACAAAATTAACCTATAAAAATGAAATTATAACTTAGAAAAATCTAAAATATGATAAAACTTATTTTAAAACTAAAAATATATTTTTTTAGACTTATTATGTATTTATTATTAATTTAAAACTATTTAAACTAATTAAAATGCTAAAAAATACTTTTTAAACTAAGAAAATTATGGAAAAATACTTTTTATTACTTTTATATTTATCTTAACCTAAGAAAATTGAAAAATTATTTTTTTTGAACTTTTTATAATTTATTTGTATTAAAAGCTATTTAAAAATGCTTAAAAACTGTTTTTAATTAAGAAAAATAGCAAACAGTTATGAAAAATTATGAAAATTTCAGGAAAAGTCTATTTTAATATGTAGAATCTAGGAAAAATAGAAAAACATGGGCTTGTGTGGAGAAATAAGCAACTGCAGTGGCAACTGCTTATTAATAAGCACTTGAAATAAGCTAGAAGGACACAACAAGCACCAAACTGATAAACAAGCTAGAATAAGCTATAAGAACTTTAATTCAACTAAAAACAACAAACCACAACCTCTGGATTGCAAGTTAACACAGATTTGATGTTTGAGATTAATGAACAAAACAGAATTTGGTAAGCTACTTTGAGCTTATGCACAGACCACCAAATAAGCTAAAACTGAAAAGCAAAGATTGGAACTTGTATTAGACCTGGTTGAGACCAAATATATCAAAACTCAGACCATGATAAGCTCTTATGAGCCCTGTGCACAAGCTACAAGAACTGAGAAAATCTCAGTATCCACTGTGTTCAGTGAGCAGGGCAACTAAGTCCTTTTTGATGAGCTTATTTGAGGCTTAAGAAAAATTAACAAAAATCTGAAAAAATGCTTATAAGAAACTAGACCAAGAAAAGTTATAAAACCCAAAGTTTGACTTGTTTTGACCCAAAGATGAGCCTGTGAAAAATCTACCCAGTTGGGCTCAAAATCACTTTTCCAAGTTTTTGACTTTTTATGTAAAACTGAAATGTTGACTTAGATGAACTTTGATTCCATTTTTATCACTGAGATTTATGTTATATGATGTAACAAGTGTAATGCAAGCAATATTAATAATTTCTAAACACAAATCAAGCATTTGCAAATCCAAAACTCCAACAGACAAACAGTGAGACAGATTTGATAATAAGTTTGACTTTTTACCAAATAAGCAAAGGTTTTTCTTGTTGAACTGAGTTACTAAGACCTAGTGTGATATACAACAAACAATAACACAGTCTTAAACAACCACCAACACAGTTAACTGAACAGAACCAAACAGTCCTTTATAGGACTGTTAAGAAGATTTTCAAAGACTGAAACAATTTAAGACCATGAGTTGGATTCAGAACCTTATATTATCATTAAATAGGACTAAAGAAACATGGAATGACAGCAATAACAACATAAGACCAAGAAATGATGATTATGCTATTTAACTGTAAGAATGAGATTTTAAGACAACTATGAATTCCAAAGAACAAGCTACTAGTTTTAATGTTTAAATAAACTTAACTATAGCTAATAAACATAAAAACACAAGGATACAAGCTAATTAACAACTTAACAGTGAAATGCCAAATTAGAACAAAATGCTTACAAATGGCTTTGAACTGAAAACTGAGAACTTAGGCTCAAAGATCACCCCTATTGCTTCCCATGAAGCTCTAAACCAATAAGCTTTCCAAAATCAACACTGCACCAGCTTTGACCTTCTTCACCATGGATTTTTTTATTTTTAACTAATTAATTGGTATTTTTGTGATTTTTCTATTTTTGACTCTCAACTGAATTTTAAGATATCTAAAAGCTTCAATAAGCTTTCTAGGAGCTTAAGTGACCTATTCTAGTCCTTACAAACAACTGAAAACATCATTTGAACCAACATGAGATTTTTGAAAATGAGGAAAATTGCATAAGCTGAAATACAATTTGATACTTGAATTAAAGTTTCACAAAAGCTTTCTTATAACAATAGAACTTGAAATACAGAGTTTGAAGATAAAAACATACACTTAAAACTTAAAAATGCTTAAAACGACAATAAAAACTTAAATTACACTAGATTATTTTTATACAATGCATCTCTCTCTCTTTATAGACTTTTCATCATCCCCCTGTGTCTCTGAGACTTTCCCACCACTTCTGAGCCCTTGGATCACTGAAACTCATCAGAACCATACACTTTGCTTTTTGGCGCCAATTATTTCTTTGAGCAGGTTTGAACCATTAATGGGTTTTGTTTGAGATAATTAAGATTATTTGGTTGTTAGTGGAAGAAGAGGGGAAAAAACAAGGAGGGGGAAAAAGCAAGGAGGAAACCATGACTGGTTTTGGTGTTACAGGGGTTGAAGAGGTGGTGCTACAGATGGGAGGTGGTTTTTGGGCGGGGTGAGTGGATTTGACCTCTGTTGACCGGGGTATAATATTAAACGGGGTCGGGTCAAGGGTTTGGGCCAGCTGGTGTTGGGCTTGGATTGGATATATATTAAAACAAGGGTCCGTTTGGTTTAGTATAAGCACAAGGACCAAACATGAAAATTATCCAAACCTCAAGGACTGAAAATGCCATTTTTCCAAACTTATAACAAGGACCAATTTTGACAAACTTTGATAGAACAAGGGCCCTATTTGCATAAAATCCATTTTCAAAGGTCCAAGGATTAATTTTGCAATTTTTCAAAGTTTAGGGACCTTTCTTGCCATTTGACCAAAGAATCATTCAAAGATCATTTTAAACAACTTAGAATACTTCAGGGACCTTGAATGATAAAATTCCACATTTTGAATTCCAGGGACTAGATTTGACAACTTTTGAAACTTAGGGGACTAAAACTGCCAATTTTGCAAATTTGATACGTTTTTCATCTGATTTTGATCTTTTTGCATTTAAAACACATAAAACACTAATTTGTGATATTTTGATTATTTTGATATGTTTCTGAGTGTTTTCAGATGATTTTGCAGTTTAGATTATACAAAAATGATGAGTATTTAGACACTCATCAATGACTCTAGGAATTTTGATGGTGTCAAGTCATAATAAATGATCCTAGAGATCAGATGTAAGCTTGAGATGGAGTTTGAAAAATCCTCAAAAAATAAAAGAATTGAAAAACTAGTTTTTGACCCATTTTGAGATAAGGATGGCTAGAAAAAATTTCCTAAAATTGATAAATATATCCACCTAAGAGTTTTGAGACATGAGAAACAATGTGTGAGTATTGAAGCAGAAATATGGTGAGTTTCGATGAGTTGATAAATCAAAAGCACTTTGAATTAGATCCTAGGTAAGCTATGGGTGAGTTTGAAGCTTTCAAATGCTTGAAGAAGACTTAGTTGGTTCTAAGGTCTTATGTTTGGCTAGTGTGAAGTGATCTAGTGAGCAGTTTTGATGTATGGGAATCTGTATTGCTGATCTGTTGTTACGGATCCCACCGTTCCCTCAAATGAGGGATCCATCTAGGCTAATCCTAGGGATCCGGCATCTACAGATCAGAACCATCACAGAAGATAATGCAGTATTTGTACCAACCTATATGCACTAGTAACCATTAAACTTAACAGCAACAAAAACATGTTATCACATAAATCATATCATAGATAGTAGCAGTAATGATAATATCCAAGATAACACAAACAAGCGTGCTAAAACATAATCATTCATACACAAATCAAAGGTCTAAAAACAAGCATAGTCCTAAAGTCTCTTTCATCAATCCTTTCTTTTCCTCTTTCCCGACTTCATGACGTAGTTAGCTAGGTTTTGAATCATACCCCTTAATTATTTGAATTCCGCGGTCTCGTTTGGAAGAGTTGGAAGTTGTTGATAGTAGTTAAAGGGGTCAAAGTCGATGTTAGCTTCGGGGTTGACATTTACTTCTTCTTCTTCTTCTTGTTCTTCTTGTTCTCCATCCGAGGAGTCCGAGAGAGCTTTAGGTTTTCTTCCATTGACCATGAACCGTTTAGGGGTTGTTTGGTAAGAGGTACCATAACGTGATCGGAAAGGAAATGATCATCGTTGATAGGAGATGGTTGCAATGCACTAACATACTTACAAAGTCGTGTTAGGAGCATACCATACGGAAGTACCATGTTGGCAACTTTGAATACCCCGACCATTCTCTTCACCATGTAATAGGCGAGATTAAATGACTTTTGGTGGATAAGGCAATAAATCATTTGCACAAGACATGCATTTGGATGATCCTTGTTACCGACTAAGCTTATGACGTTTTCCCTAAGATTTTCTTCCCATTTTCTAAAAATGGGGCGCATTTCGAAGAGTTCCATTTGAAAGGGATCACGGTGAATGAGCTTTTTGTTTCGGTTGAGACGGGACTGGTCTGCTATAATTTTGAAAATGGTGTCTCGAATGGTTTCGGGTTCATCAAGAGAAGTATGGTATATTGGTTTAGGATCAAGTGCAAGAGTTTGAGCGGAAATTGCCCAATCTTGGGAATACATGCAAATTCCTCACAAGGAATACAAAGGATTTGAGCAAATGTTTTGAGAGGTAGAGTGAAGTTTCGTTTATTGATGATGAAGGCGATTAAAATGCTATCATCGGTGTTTCGAATGATCCTAACGCTTTTGTAGAATTCAAAGATGAAAATCGGACAAATTTGTTCATCAATATCAAGAAGACAATCAAAGTTGATTGCCGAGAAGACTTGACGAATGTCGGTATCTTCAAGGAAACATTCCTTGACCACACGACCTTCGTGGATAAGTCGTTTTTCAAGTCCTTTGAAGACTTTGCGATCGGTTTTTGACAACCCTCTTTCCGATAGTAATGGTTGAGGTAATGGACGGTATCATGGTGGTCTTGTTGAGTGGCTTTAGGCATGGTTGGTCCTAGAAATACAAATATTCCAATTAGGCAAAATTTGTTGAGATGGGTTTATGGTTTTGATTTGTATTAACAATGTTGTGAACACAATGTAATTTTAGTTATGTGAAAGCCCTTTTTAATGATCAATTTTGGAAAACCTAATTAAATTAATTGATTAAAAATTGAGAAACCATAAACCCTAGGATGAGGATGATGAAAATTAGAACATGTTAGTGTAATTACTTACAATGATGTTCTAGAGAAGAATACTTGAGGATATGGAGTCCTATGAAGATGAAACCAGCTCTTGGGTCATTTTTGTGTTTTGTGAGGAGAGGGAAAATGAGCAGGGTTGGTTTTGAAAAGCGTATAGCTGGTTTCTGTCCCACGGTTCCCCCGGATCCCTTGTATAAGGGATCCGGCTAGTACAACTAGAGGGATCCGGCTACTGTAGACAGAAAAAGAGTGTTTGGCAATATTTTTGTTATAAGTTATAAAATAGCTTATGGAACAAAAATAGTTTTGGGGTTAAAAAAAACAAAATAAATAATGTTTGGTCAACGGGATTTGATTAATTATCGAGAATCCATTTGTGACAACGGCGTTAGTTTGACGAGATCAAAAGGAATACTATTCCCGATGATGAGTAAGTCGGGAAAGTGGCGAAAGGAGACTTTTGAAAGACTAGCAATTATAAAAAATGGTATTAACATATTCATGTAGATATAAGCTAGCTAATGAAGAGTAAACATACCTTTATGCTCTTGATTTTGGTTTGTGAAGATATAAGACCAAAAGTACTTCATGAGCTCTTAAAGTAATCCTTTGTACTTAGAATAAGTAGGTTGTGATTACTATTAGATTCTTCCTTGAAAGTTGACTTCATTATTCTTTGAATAGGAATGAAGGTTTTGGAGAGATCCTAGCATGAAGATTTCTTGAAAAGAATATGTTAGAATAATCTATCAATATCCAACATGAAAGAGAAAAAAAATGTTTTAAAAGATTTCCTTCTTTGTAGTTTTCAAACATACACGGATCATACCAAGTTTTTAAAGTACAACATACTCTAAGAAACTTGGTAACGAAGCTCTGATGCCAATTGTGGAAAACTAGAAAGGGGGTTGAATAGTTTACCAATTAAAACTTCGTTTTAAAATATTTAGATCGACTTATGTCAATCTATTTAGATGTGTATGTTGGACATTGATAGATAGATATATAAACGTGTAATGAAAGATAAAGAGTAAGAAGCACATAACCACGACACGAGTATTTATAGTGGTTCGGCTACAAGGACACCTTCCTTGCCCTACTCCACTCCCCGAGTCACCTACTCGAGAGTTCGTAATCACTACACGACACCAACTCCTTATGGCGGAGAAGCCTTCACAACGTCGCCTACTCTTTTTCGGTACTAGGCTAACCACCGGGTTCTTTCACCAAGGAGAACCACACCTACCACAATGTCGCCTACCCTTTATCCGGTACTAGGCTAAGTACTGAGTTCCATTACAATGGAGGAACTACTACCAAACACTATACAACACCTAACCCCAAAGGAGACCCACTCCTCATTACAACACCATCAAGGATATCAACATCCTTGGAAACAAACTATCACTATTTGTATAACGATGCACCTCATCGATTATACGACCTTGGCATCCTTCACTAATGCCACTTGATTTGACTCCTAGACATCTTTCACTAATGCCCTTGACACGAACGCTTGACACCTTTCACTAATGCCTTCGTCTTGACTCTTTTAGCATTCTTCACTAATGCTTTTGACACGGACGTTAAACACCTTTCACTAATGCTTTCGTCTTGACTCTTTCGGCATCCTTCACTAATGCCTTGGACACAACACTTCTATGGAGGAAGAAAGAAGTATCAACAATAGAACCTCAGTAGTCTTGATGATGACGAAGCATGTCAACTCATGGACTTGAGCTTGCTCGACTTCAAGAAGTAGTGATCTCGCCTTTAAGAGGAACCTAGAGAATCACACAAAAACAAAAAACAAACTACATAGAAAGATCCTTTAGGATCAGTGGTTAGAGAGTTACAATACTTGGGGAAAGTATGTGTGGGAGTGGCAACCCAAAAGGAAGAAATGGCTCACTATTTATAGAAGAAAACTAGTTACTGTTCCCCGGATCCCACGGATCCCTCCCTTGAGGGATCCGTCCTGTGTATTAACTGGGATCCGTGGGACGCTCCCTTTTGCCCATGGGTTATGGGTCATGGATATCAAGTAGGTTCAATGTACCTTCAAGATGCAATGCATCTAGTCCATGGTTCATGGATTAAAACTATGTGCCATGGATTAAAACCATGGGTCATGGATATTATCCATATATGACATAAGCATGATGTCATGCAATGGGTTATGGGTCAAGTTCCATGGGTATGGGTCATGGACTTTGGGTTGTACCCAAGTACATTCCATGTATTTGGTCAATGGGTCAAATACTTACGTTTCTACCCAATTGTATTACCCATTATAATACATACTAATTATGTATATATTTGCCCAATATGTAAACACTAGTTGTTGTACATATGTATTACTAAATCATAAAATCACTTATACTTGTTTTAGTGTTTTATGTGAAAACGTAAGTGTGTTAGAAAACTATTGGCTCAAACCATTTATGTATTTTATTTGTTTCGTTAAAATGATTTTATGTTTGTTATCGACAAAACATTTAGAAGATCGTAAAATATAAATAAACGTTTTTACGGCTTATTTGTATTAACAACATGGCCCAAAAAAATAGAAGGTGTAGCCCGAGGTTCAAGTTTGTGAGTGGTATCAAGGTGAGGGTAACAAAGACACCCAAAGGTACGTAAGATACTATAGTCGGGTATGGTTCCAAAAAGTCGGGTAAAAGGGATTTCATTGTCTATGACACGTGAAGGTAAAATATTTAATAAGTAAACGGCCATATTAAGAGCTTCAATATAATAATTAGGGGGTAGATGAGCCTGAAATAATAATGTACGAACAAGGTTGTTGATGGTTCGAATCATACTTTCAGATTTCCCGTTTTGTTGTGTAGTACGTGGACAAGAAAAGCGAAACTGAATCCCATATCAACAAATAACTTATGAAAGGCGTGGTTGTAAAATTCACCACCATGATCATACTGAAATGACTTTATTTCAAACTTAAATTGAGTGTGAAGAAAGGTACGAAACAAGCCAAAGGATTATTGTTACCAGTAATATTCACCAATTTGGTACCAATTTTGTGTGCATGGTTTTCAACTGTTTGATTATTATTTATTACATCCTAATTTTGCCAAAAGTCCTTGCAAAGTCATAAGGTCATTGTGGGACAAAGTCGATGAGGGTGACACATGAGAACTAGAGCCACTGTTGGTCGGCAAAGTAGAAGTACCATGAACACCATTATGAAGGAACTTGCAATACATACCAAAACGACAAGAACCCTTAAGAAAGTTGAAACACGGTTTGTGTTCCTTTTCCGTAAAAGGAGTAGAACACCGAGCATTAGAACCGGAGTTAGCCAACAAAACCATTGGTGACTAGGAGGTATAATCGAAAAAAGTGTCTTGCACTCGTGAATTTAACCGCATCTCTTCCGTAGTGAGCATAGAACGAACCGTTTTAAGGTCCGGAAAAGTCTCACGATGAGCAATGATAGTAAAGACGCTATCATACTTTGTGGGCAATCCTTCCAAAGCAAATGTAACCACATCGTCATTGCTAATAGGAGAACTAAGACTCGTCAAGATGGTAGTAATGGTTTAAATCTTACGAAAGTAATCATGATACTTAAATCCCCAAGCTCGAGTGCACGCTGTAACACCCCAACCCGACAAGGGTAGAAGTGTCACATTCTGGTGTCATATCAGAACATATAAATAAAATTTTACAAGTGGAAGTCTTGGAAAATAACGTACCAAGTCATATAAACGAGTGATTACAATGAAAATTTTAAACTCCAAGATGACTAAAATAAACTGAGGTTGCAAAACATTAGCCCGTCAAAATAAGTCCAATATATAAGGTAACTAGGGTTGGTCCACTCAGACAATCCAACTCTCAGCCCATCAAAGCCCATCTTGAAACCTAAGACCTGCCGCAGGAAAAGAAATGCGGCTGAGCTTAAAAAGCCCAGTGAACAGATATAACAAAACGAAAGCTAAACAGAATCAGAAATACAAAATGAAACAGAGGAACAATAACAATGTCGTAACGAAAAGGAAACAATGAGTCGATGAGGATTCCTGCAGAAACACAATTATACAGATATCCAGAAGGAACAGATAACAGAGGAGGACAAAGCACATAACACATTGATGACATATACGGAAGCACATCTAAATAATCAGGCATACAATAAATCAGGAAGTTAGAGTACATATAAGCCAAACGGAAGTCCAAAAGCTAGCGGAAGCAACTAATTAGGAAGTGAGCATGGAAATCACACAAGTCGAATAATTTACCGTTACTAATTTAACCAGTATCGTAACAGTGGAAGTACTAACAGTAGTAAAAAATACAGTAGTCACATGTATCAAGTAGGAATACAGAACGAACATTATAACTGTATGAATTTTCTAAACAAGGTCCTAGTACAGCAACTAAACAAGTCAACAAGCCAGACCACATACGATAAACCATTTACCAAATCAGACAGTAATATAAGTAGATATATAACATAGCGGTAAACAATCAGCAGACAAGAATACTAACGGATAATCATAATCCACGAGATTAACTGAACGAAGTATACATGATAACCAGACAAAACAATCGATTACATACTAGCATGGTCACATGACAAATCAAAGGGTCACATAACAGTAAGGTAACATATAGTCAGATGGCAACAGGTGAATCCTATAATTTACATATTAACCATATCGTAGCAGGTAACCGGTAGTCATATAAACATGTAAAAGCATATTCAATTTCAATAATCATATAATAACCCGGTACGTGAATGGAATGGTAGAAGAATAAGTCACATAAGGGTGCAGGGTAACGGGCAGTCAATACAGAATAGGGTGCGTTGGGGTAAACAGATGGTACAATATAAGTATATCAACAGTGTAAGGGTTGTCAAATCTATCCCGAGCCAACAGTACAGTACAGTAATATCAGTAGTGGCAATAGCAGCCCAGTAATCAATAGTAACCATCGTATTCGGAGGGGTGACCTCGAAATACCAGACAATAGGAGGGGAGACCTCAGTAACCAGTGGAGTAGCTAGCTCCCAGTATGTGAGGGGGTGTATTGCACACACGCACCACATCACCAGAACAGTATATATATCAGTAACAGTACAGTACAGATCTAGGATGCATCCATACGCCCCTGCAGAAACAGTAGTGGCCATAACAATAACAGTGAAGCGCGCATAATCAGTACAGTATAGGGACGGTGTGTAACATCACTCGTACACACTGGAGTCATGCCATTGGTGCATCAATGACACGGTCATGGAACCCCCATGACTAGTTAACAGTATTTGGCTCGGGTACAAATCTGAAGGGTCAAACAAGGTCCACAGTGTAGCAATATATATATCAGTCATCATAATCAGAAGTTCAATATCAGTAGTCCACCATTCAAAGGTCCATATCAACAGTTCAATATCAAAGTTCAGTAGCAGCAGTTCAATATCAAAATTCAGTAGTAGCAGTTCAATATCAAAATTCAGTATCAAAGGTTTAGTAACATTAGTTCAATAACAGAGGTCCAATAACAGAGGGGTCAATAGCAATGGTCCAGTACAGAGGTTCAATAACAGAGGATCAATATCAAAGGGTCATAGCATAAGGAACCATAGAAATGGAATATTATAAACAAAGCAAATTTAAAGGATCGGAAAGTCATGAGGAATCCCTACTGAAAAGGGATAGAATATTTGTACCTCATTTGAAGCAAGCAAAATAGAAAGCATGTCACAAGATGAATCAATCTCGCCGTCCGGAACCTATATGAATTAGATAACGCTTATTAAGATCGGATTACTCATTTTAGACGGCTTTCCATTTTTAGAAGGTTTCCATATTTAGTAACTTTCCATTTTAAGTAACTTTCTATATTTAGTAAAATAGCTTTAGGGTTCATATCATTAATTAGTCAATTTAGAGTTAAGTATAATAACTTATTATAATTTAGGGTCTAAAGTGTAACTTATCAAAATTCAGGGTTTATTGAAATAAGTAATTAAACTTAAAGACTTAATATTATCATTATGATAGTTTAAGGTTATAATATGCCAATTCATAATTCCAAGGTTTGCATGTGACATGTCCTAAAGATGAGGGTTAAAAGTGTCAACATATTATAGTTCAAGGTTTAGTAGGTAAATAAATTAAATGTAACATGCCTAATCTTTGATTCATGCGTACAGGTTTAAACTTTGAAGATTCAAATACAAAACCAATTGCTAGCAATCTCGACACACCTTTACACTTGATCGCGGTTCAAATGGCTTACCGACACAACTAGATAAACACGTATAATGATTAACCCCCGACTCTATTTCCCCGAAACACTTTCAACACGACGATTAGCGTACCCAAAAATCCCAAAAACACCCTCGAAAATACCTCATTTAAACCTTATATATATGTTTTCCCAACCCATTCTACACAAAATTTACTACACGAGGCCCACAACATCAGCCAAGATATATTCATATACGTATAAGTCCCTTTTAGCCTGACACAAAAATAAGTAGAACATGCATATGTCGTGTGTATAAGGGTCGAACAGATTCAAAATGGTTTCCATATGAGTAGCATATAATTCCATTCCATTTGTTAAATTTACGTGACCTTGGTTCATGATTTCAGGCGACATTTAACGTATCATTTCATGTGACGAGATTTACGTATCATTCATGTGATGTCAAGCAAGGTTCAAAATAGAAAAATCATATATATGGTTCGAATTACACCACCTTCATTTGCTATTTTATGTAATGACATTCATGATTTCATGTGTAGCATCTTATCATTTTACGTGACGTTATAATACATCATTTCATGTGAATGTAAAATTCATATATTAAGCCTTTGGATGGAGAACAACCCACGACAACAATCAACGAAAGCATGGGACTGGTCGAATCAAAGAGGTCAAAACAGAATTTTATGAAAGCATGAATCATGGGTCGAATAGGCATAGAAGTTCATGCATATTCGTAGATTGGTTTCACGTGACAATGTTTACCATTTTATGTGCTATTAAAATTCGAAAATAAGCATGTGTATGGAGACAATAACACACGACCAAGATCATGAATCGTAAGAAAGGAATGAGACAAGATGATGGCGTACCCTTGTAGCGTGTATGTGACAAGAAACAATGAAGACCAAGGCTCATAAACACCCATGATAGCCTCTTGATGGCCTAAAGCCCACGACAGCCCACTCACCAAGCAACCTCCTTCGCATCAATACATGAGATCACAGCAGCTTATCGACCACGTACAACCTTCTTTGAGTCTCTTTGATGTCGACAGAAATGGAAGAAAAAAAGAGGAGCCGTCACTTTTTAATTTAGGGTTTTAGGTGATAAAATTGAAAGGAATATAGAGCTATAATTGGGAGATAAGAATGAGATAAATGGGGCAATGATATGGTGTGTATGGGGCGTTGAAATGGCTGAAAAAAAGGAAGGGAGATTAGACCAAATCACATTTTACATAACGTCCATTTATACTTGTTTCATTTATTTTTAAAAGTCTAATATATAGTCAATGTAACCTTTTATGTGTCATATACATTTTGAAATAGAAATGTAACTTAAATTTTCAATGTCTTGAGTAAACATTTTAAATTAAATACCCAACGAAATTAATGAGCTCGTTTTTTTTTTTTTTTTTCAGATTTTTAATTGAGGGGCATTAAGGTCATTTAACGCGTTCATGATTTTTAGGGTTTTACAGCACGCAATTAAGCCTTTAAAGTAATATAACGAGATCGTTTGTTATCATTGTAACAATGGTGTGATTTAGGATGAAATGAACAACAGTAACAAAGGAATCGAATAAACAATAGTAACGAACAAGGGCGACTGATTATCACACAGTAACCAAGGATCGACAAACAAAAGTTAAAAAACCTGACGACTGGCTATCACTTGAACCAACGATCGACACCAACCAAACAAACAAGTAAGTCGACTGGTTATCACTTGAATCAACGATCGACAAACAAACAAAGAGAAGAAAGAACAAATGGAGTGAGGGATGGATCGGTTAGTCTGATACCATGTAAGGTTTTAATGTGTTTCGTGATTTATTCATCAAACCGTATAATACATATATATAGCATACAAACCCTAACAATTGATACTTGGGCCTTAGCCCATACAAACTAGACTTGGGCTCTATCAATCTTACGACTAACATAACTAGACACATACAAAAGCTGATAAACCATCGAGTAATGAGAAAAATGATAATATGATGCTACTTATTATAAGCCTTTATTTAAGACCAATTTCTTCTTAAATTTCATTTGTAGTCAATTTCATCAACTATACCTCACCACGTAGTGGGTTTAACTTGCAACACTAATAAATATCACTGTTTTATAAAGTTAACTTTATTAAATACGTATTATCCAATATAAGCGGATAACATAAAATGTTGACAAGGATAGCAACGTTCGTATTATTCTATTTCATGATACTTGGAATATGACAATGTTAACAAACAAAAGCATGATAATTGATAGCATTATCATTATTTTTGTTTGGTCCTTCCTTGAATACTTCAAAACCTAATGTTTAAAATATCATTATTTGGGTGTCTTTTATATAAAATGTTACTAATGAAACCATATAGCAATGCATCAATCAAACATATTCTCCCTCACGGATCCTGAATACATAAACAAATGTTTTGAATTTAAACAAGAAAAATGTTTGGCATTATAGGATAATGAAATATGCAACAAAAATGCTTAGTCAACCAATTGAGTATCGGTTCAAATATGTGAAATGTGAAATGTATTTACAAGTTTTTGTTCATAAACATACAAAATCTTGTCGGAATATAAACATACAAAATCATACAAAATGAATGAGTGAGGTAGAATGTAGACATATCATAATCTTTAGCTCAGGAAAAACCCGAATATAGAAAGATTGCTTATAAGAAGACATACGGAAAATGTTCAGTTCAAAAACATGCCTCTCATAAAAGTGATAAAACCAGTGACAAATAAGTATAACTGTATAAGACAAAATAAAAATTAGCAGGCTACATATGTGATATGTCATTCTTCGTTTCTTTGGGATGGCACCAACTGGCCCAGTTACTTGGTTGGTTTTTATCTGGGCTTAATTTGGAAGTTGAATCATTTCATTTCATTCTACTACAGTAATTATATGATACAAACCTAGATTCTAAAATTAGCAATCTGATTTTTTTAATGTTTATAATCGAATGTAAAATATCGTACTAGAACATCTTCGATTAAAAACCGAAATAACTACATGATCTAATTCGTACATACAGACAACATCCGAATCGCATCCATTGTATGTAGATAATCGTATTGGAACGTGGTATTATTTATTTCCATAGGTAGCTTGAAACGAGCTTTGAAATATGTATGACTTATAACGTAACAAGTATTGGAACCTTAATGTACGTTTCCTTTTCATGGAAGCTATTTTAAAGTTTTAATCCCACATAGGTTGAAAAAATAACGTCTTGCTAACTTATATAGAGCACCGTATACTATATCAACTAAAGTTAATATACGTGGTATGTTATATGTATGGTAGTAGCTATTTAAATGATGATCATGTAAATAGCAAACAGACATTATAACAACTTATTCACTCTTTCATGATACGGCCAAGCTCAACTTTACGTACTTACAGTTTTATTTTTATTTTTTTGCATTTTATTTTATTTTATGGTTTTGGAAGTGAAAAGAGAAGAATTGTGAATGTGTTTGTTTTATATGACATGTTGTAATCAGTAAGTAAACACAAGTATAAAGTCAATAACGTCTTTGTTAGATTCTTCGCTTAAAATACAAGAAAACACGATTAAGTTATTGTCGGAAATGGAATGTCCGATTCTTGCAAGAACGAGACTGTCAGGAAAGTAAGAAAATTAAAGAATACTGATATGTCATCTGATCTCACAAAAAGAGCTATTATTTCTGGCTGGCATATCAGTCCCTCACGCGGACAAATGAGGGATTTACTTCACACAATAATGTAGAATCTATATCGCGTACAAACAATCTGAATTGATCACGCCAACCTCCTAAGAAAAACACTGCCCAATTTAAGTCTGTGGGCGCTGAGTTCAAACCCGTAAATTAATCCCCAAAAGAAGTAAGAAACCAAGAAGTAAGAAACCATGGTTGCCAACAAAAAAATGCCTAAAAATATTAGTTGAATCTTCAAAAGACAAATACACAAAATCTTGAAATTTGCTACACCAACTCAACTACTTTTCATCTCATTGCACATTAATATCCAAAATCTTAGAAGTAACAGGAGCTTTAGGTATAGTTACATACAACACACCATCTTTAACCTCAGCTTTAATCTTCTCAAACTGTATATTTTCAGGCAACGCAATCCGAAAACTATATTTTCCATAGCTTTTAGGACTCCATTCACCTTCCACGTTACCATCGCCATTTTTATCACCTTTCTCAGCCTTTTCGGCTTTTAAGACCAACATTTTCTCTTCAACCCATACTTTGACATCTTCTCTAGTCATTCCAGGCATGTCGAACCTTATTTTGTACCCGTTTTCGCTTTCTTTTATCTCCCATGGTGTTCTTCCTCTGCTGTAACTACTAGTAGTGTCTCCTTGTGGGCCCCATTGGTATGGTACTGATGATGCTGCAGGTGGCTCTTCCATTAGACTTTCCATTGTGTCCATCATTTGTTGGACTGTTCTTGCTGTTGGAAATCTGTCCCATAATCCTGCTTACAAAAAGATTAAATCTTTGTTAGTTTTTTGATGTTTTAGTAAAGAATTATGCACGTCCATATCATAAACTCAAGAAAAAAGATGGAAAAATTGTGTCCATATAACAATATTGGTGGATAAAATTGCACACAAAAGAATATAATCTTGATTGATTTTGGTCATACCCATATAAGAAATGTAGCTACCAATAAAGTTGAGATATATGAATCTTGAAAAAAAAAAAAAAAAAAAAAAAGTACTAAATAACAAGTTAACGGCATGTAGGGGTGTGCATGGTTAGGTTTGGGTCTCTTTTTGGCTAAAACCGAAACTGAATCACAATGTTCGGTTTTTGTAAAACTCAAAACCGAAACCTTTCGGTTTTTGACTGTTCGGTTTTTTCGGTTTGTTATCGGTTTCGGTTCAGTTTTTCGGTTTTTTCAGTTTCTAACCGTTAATATTTGTGTATGGCCAAAGTATACCAACAAACTTGTTTTACATATAAAATTAGTTATTTTTTTTTACTTTTTTTCAATCTAAGTATAATAATGTTTATTGCATAATTCTACAATTACAAATGTATAAATGAAACATACACGTAGTATAATCATTATCAAATACTTATTGATATATTCACACAAAACAGGCGACACGACAAACACACATATAAATATAAACGTTAAGATAAATGTATTATAAATCCACTCACAAAATGAATATGAATTTATAAATTTGTTTTGTTTAGTTATTTAATCATATTATATTAATTAGATATTATTATATAATAAAATCGGTTCGATTCGGTTTGGTTTTTGAACGAAAACTGAACCGTATTTTTCGGTTTCTAAAAAGTAAAAACCGAACCATCGGTTTTTAGTTTCGATCGGTTTTTTCGGTTGGATTTTTTCGGTTTTTGATTTGGTTTCGGTTTTTTTGGTTTGTTTTGCTCACCCCTGATGGCATGACCCTGCCAACAAGATGATTAAAATTTGAGTGTTTATTTTGACCTTAGATTGAAGAATTTTGCCTACCCATATCATATTATATTTCCATGCACACACAAAGACTGAAATTTTTATTTCAAGAATGAAGTTAGAAAAAATGAGCCTTGAGTTGGAACTTACCAATTGGTGGTGACTGAATGACTCTTCTCTTGATGGGCTGTTTTTGTTGTTGATTTTTGGTGTTTGCCCTTTGTAAATAATCTCCATTTCCTACTTCTGCTTTGACAATGTTTAGCTTATGGTTCTTTTTGTGGGTATTTGGGATTGAGATAAAAGCTGAAGGGTTTGATTTTAGTGTGGGGATTCTTTGTGAGAACAATGGAAGGATCATTTGACTTTGAGCCATGTTTTGCTTTTTTGCTACTAGTGCTGGTCAATGAATCTGATGAGTAAACTACAAGGGGAGTTACAGTATATATAGGTAAGTTAAGGGTGAGTATACAAAATTCTAGAAGCAGGATAAGTGGGCCCATGGACTACCCAACTGATCTTTCTGGATTTTATTTATGTTTTTTTATTAATTTTAAATTTTTCTGGATTTCTCTGGAAATGAGAAGTTGGTTCTACAGTATATTAATTTGTGGCACATTATGAGATGTATTTGGAGGCCCATAGGCCCATAACTAGATTTAAGCAGAGTAACAATAGTTTGAACTTCCTCATTTGCGTTTATAGAAAAAAGCATTTGTAAACATAAAAATAAGTCTTGGGTTCGAGACTTGCTAATAGGGTTTTTTTCCTAGGCGAAATGGAAAAAAAAGCGAGGTTTATTCCTTAAGGCGAAAGTTTGGAAAAGGCATACTGCTCGCTTAGATGTCACTGCACGATTCAAATCACTAACTATCAACTAACCGTTTTATACAAAAGGAAAATAAATAAATAAATAAAAATAAAAAATAAAAAATATGAAGATTGACTAAACATCAAAAACCAAATGTGCAAATGCAAGTAGACATAAATCTTTACAACATATTTTACAAGAAGTAATTTTGTCATAAGTATTGAATTACATGGCTAAAAGTTGCACATAAATAAAGGTGACAAATTATTTAGAATCAATGAAAACTCAACCCTGGATCATTAAAGGCATCCCATTGGAATCCTGGGCTGTCTATCCAAGTTTGTGGGAATTCTAATTCAAAAGAAGTGGTACAAGTAGCAAGTTGATGATCATTGGACATCATCATATATCCAATGTCTTCTATAGTTGGAGTTTTATCGATTGATATGCCGTTGTTCTCTTCTTTAACCTTGTCATTATTGAATATATTATGTGAAGAAGTGGATTCGCCTTTCTCTAACTTGAGAATCGGCTCAACATTATGATGTTGCTCGATTGGATGATGCGTACGAGGGTCTAATCCTAAGAACTTCATTTTCTTCTTGATGCGTGTATTCCAGTGATTCTTGATCTCATTATCGGTACGTCCTGGAAATTGAGCTGCTATTTTGGACCACCTAATACAAACCAAAGTATTTTGATAAATGGTTTTTGTTACACATACACACAAATATACTTGCATGAAAAAAAATCAAGCACAATATATACATGGCTCAACTATATATCTTGTAAATTTTGTAATAAGAACTCTCTGTAGGGATTACCTATTGCCAAGACGAGCATGGAGTTGAATGATCATATCTTCTTCAGCTTCTGTAAATGCACCTCTTTTGAGGTCCGGTCTAAGGTAGTTAATCCATCTAAGTCTACAACTCTTTCCGCACCTCATCAAACCTATAACACACAAAAATATATAAAAAAAACTACTCGGGGTTTTTTTTTAAACTATCACACATGATGAAAACAAACCTGCAAGCTTTGGGACAAGTCGCCAACATTGAATACCGTTATTAAGTATGAAGGTCATGAGTTTATGATCTTCATCAATAGTCCATGGTCCTCTTCTTAATCCATTTTTCTCACAACAAGGTTGTCTTCCCATCTTGATCATGAAGAAACTTGCAAAGACTTAATGTAGCAATGAGCTAGTAAAAGAGGGATAAACAAACTAAAAATGTGAGGTATTTATATACATAGGACCCTTAAAACCTTCATATGAGAACAAGAATGATAAAATAGAAACTTGTGTCGTTTGCATACAGATTTGAAAGCAAAGATTCTGCCAACTATGACAACTAATGATTGAGGAAGAAAGCACCAAACTTTATCACTAAAAGATTTATTATCTTTTGATAATGATCAATCATTAATGTCAATAAAAGTAATCAAGAAATGGATGAGACATGAGTTCCATGGTTTTAATTATGATTATGACTAGACAAAAGAAGTACCTTGAAGTTAACTAATCAAAAAGTTTAAAGGACACATTATGACAATAAATTTAATTTAGTACAACATGCCTTTCGGGCCAAAACTGTTAGAATGATGAAACCCGATGTTATGTTTATTTATGAAGTGTTTATAATGCATAACACATAAGATAATCTAACTCTAATGGACGCTAACCTCGCATCAGGGTTATGTCACATCTATTATCTAATACTCTATTGCAATTCGAGCGACGAAATAGCGAAAACTCATATTGAGTGAAAAAGCTAAATAAACATTAAAGTAATAAAATTTTTGTTGATGAAGATGTCTATAAGCAAGCAAAGACAAATCCTCATCTGCAACAGCAAAATTGAAACTAGCAGCAAAAACATAGAAAAACAATAATTAACTTTTTGTTGAAGATATCTAATAGTAAGTGGTAGCAAATTTTCAAACAGCAGCAACGCATCGGGCTTCCGACGACGATGATTTTGTTGGGCTTTGTGCATAATTGAAAAACAAAGAGAATAACACTAACCGCATGAGTCAACTCCAACTAATTTGAAAGTTATAACCAAAACAATACGCATGTAATGTTTTGGCTGAAAGTTGCATAGTTTTTATTTATTTTTTATTTTTTTGGGGGAAAAGATAATTGGCGGATAGGGTTTGACGGGGTGATATAAAAGCATCGGCTCAACACCGACTAGGTCATAGGATCGACTTACTTGGATACCATGTTAAAATGATGAAACCCCCGTCACGTGTTATGTTTATTTATCAAGTATTTATAATGCATACTACGTACTAGATAATTAAACTCTATGGACTCTAACCTTGCATCGAGCTTGGCCCACATCTATCATCTAATAAAAACAAAGCATACAAACACATGATCATTATCTTTGAGCTTGAGTTATGCACAAAACGTTGTTTTCTCACTAGTTAAGCTCATAATCTTAAGTTCAAACATTGTGAATTAGTCCGCCAAAAATCATGATTAAAAACAAAGTTATGTGCACTCATTCTTCTATGAGTAAATATTTGAAGGCTTTCGAGTTTAGAGCTAAATTTAAATATAATGACGCAAATTCATATTTGTAAACGGAATATCTTAAATATAATATATAAAGTTTACGAGCTATTCCTTTAATTGTGGATTGGTTTTAACCAAGGTTGTCAAGATCGGGATCCTACCCAGGATCGTTTTCGTTTTTGCAAGATCGTGATCGTAAGATCGGATCGGGATCTTAAGATCCTACTCTAATGTTATTTATTAATATTTTATGTAATTTTATACAAATCTACAAAGTTTAATACATTATAACCACAAAATACTATGAATGTTTCATATAAATGTTGTCCTAAATTATGATTATAAACTGTTTAAAAAGATTAACATGTTGTTTTTTGAATTCTACAAACAAACAACGCATAAATGGGTAGTTTTTTAGTTCGTAATCCGAGAAAAGTAAGTTCGGATCGGATTAGATCGTAAGATCGTATGGTCAAGATCGGGATCCTATAAGATCTTAAGCTTGCAAAGATCCTATGTAGGATCCGGATCGTTTTTGCTTAGCAGTATCGTAAAATCGTAAGATCCTAAGATCAGGATCAGGATTTTGGGTCTTAACAAATCTAACGGTTTTTTCTTTCTGCTTTAACCTCAATCTTTTATCTTTTGGCCAACTAAGTGACGTAGATTAAGATAGAATTGTTTGCATTTAGCTGGAGTTGAGCTTGATATCTCTCACATTTTATTCTTAACCTTTTTACCTCATGTCTAACTTGTTCAAATCAATAAACTTTTTATATTTTTAACAAAGTGAATCACTTAAAATAATGGATAGATTCCATAATTGCAAGGTCCCCTTATGGTTGTCAAGTTTCATGAATGGGGAGCAACCTTTTGGTGTTTATTTTTCTTTAGGTTTGGTGAGCTTTAAGCAATTTTTTAAGCCAATATTCTGTCTTTATATTCTAAGCATTTTTTTATGAGAACTAATCATTGGAAAAATTAGTCTGCGCATGGTATAAACCCACTCTTGCTAGTTCATTGAATTTAATATGTACTTTTTGATAGTGGTTTTATTTTAAGTATTACATCTTATTATAAAAACCGTAAACGATTTTGATTACACGACAGGGGGATTTAACAGACAATAATAAACGATCGTTAAAGTGAAGGATTAATGAACGGATAGCGTTTATCAAAGAGCTTGTGTCTTAATGGTATATCTTTTTATGTGAAAAGCTCCTCAACCAAATGGTTGTAGGTTCAAGTCTTTATTAGAACATATGATATACTTGTGTATAATTAGTGAGATAGTTAGTTATCGTTCTAAATAAACATAAAAATATGACGGATAACGTTTTGCATTTTAAGAACGAATGACATTTTTTTTTGTTTAAGGGACGAAATACTGCGGTCAACGCAACCACAAGGACGAACGCTCTAATTTACTCTTCTTTAATGTTCTCTTAGTATCTTGTTTATGATGACTCTGACATTAGTTCTCTTAATGTCTGGCTTGGATGAAGTTTGATACATTCATGCTTTATATTAACCACGAAAATCATTGAATCATGTTTTATAGTGGTGAAATTATTATGTTTCGTTGCATAAGTTTTTTTAAAAAAATGGCAAAATGCATAAAAAGAAATCTGACTTACTTTCATGCTTTATATTAACTACGAAAATCATTGAATCATGTTTTATAGTGGTGAAATTATTATGTTTCGTTCCATAAGTTTTTTTAAAAAAATGGCAAAATGCATAAAAAAGATATCCGACTTACTTTCATTTTTTAATTGAGGTACTCAACTTAATTTTTGTTAATTTAAGGTGCTAAAGTATGAATATTGCTCAACTTTGAGAAAAAATTACCTTTACATCAGGTTTCACGTTATATCATTTTTATTCTATACGTTATTTTACGCTTTCATACGTTTTTTGACGTTTTCTTACGTTATTGGACGTTTTCATTACATTTTCATCTGTTATTATACGTTTTCATCTATTTTTATATGCTTTAAACGTTTTATACGTTTTTGTACGTTTTCATATTTTTTTTATACGTTTTCTTACGTTTTTGTACATTTACATACGTTTTTGAACGTTTTCATACGGTTTTTGTACAGTTTTGTCCGTTTTTATCTCTTTTATACGTTTTATGCGTTTTTTTATTCATTCTTTATGCGTTCTTATACGTTTTCAAACATATAAAAGAGCACAAAAGTATAGAAACGTAAAAAACACGCAAAAAATGTTTGAAAAGATTAAAAAAAACATACAAAAGCGTAAAAAGACGCACAAAAGCGTAAGAACGTACAAAAAAATAAAAACGTATGAACACGAAGAAAACGAAAAAAAACGGATAAAAACGTAGAAAAACGGACGAAAACAAAAAAAGGGAAGAAATTAGACGAAAACGTTTGAAAATGTACAAAAACGTATGAAACGGACGAAAACGTACGGAAACGGACAAAAACTTACGAAAACATACAAAAACGTGTTGGTTGTATAATTTCAATCATCTTTGATACTTTGGTACCTTAAATTGTTAAAAATAAAGTTAAGTACCTCAATTAGATGTTGAAAGTAAGTTGAGTATCTTTTTATGCATTTTGCCTTACAAAAAAAGATTTGTATAAAACATAATGTGAATTTTGAGCAGGAATACAATACATTTTTAGCTTTTAAATAGATTGAAGATTTTATTAGATGATAGATATGGCTCAATCTTGATTGTGCGTTTGGGTCAATTAAGGTTTCATGCAATTTATTCTCTATCTATCTGCCTTGCCGAGTAATAAAATATACCTACGGTAATTTCTACATCCAAATTGGTACCATGAGCGGGTCTGATCCTGAAACCTAGTCGACCACCATGAGCCGTTGGCTTTATGTCACCCCGTTAAACCCTAGCCACTACCATTTATCCGTTCTTTATTAAAAACAAGTTTGCAATTTTCAGCCAAACCTTACCCGCATATTGTTTGGCCATAACTTTTTAATCGTTTAGAGTTACCTAACGCGGTCAGCGCCAATCTCTTTGTTTTTGAGTTCTGCACAAAACCCAACCAAGATCTACTCCGTCACGCGCCGAAAGAAGTCGATTGCCAAAAAAAATGTCTTTGCTTTTGCTTTTGTTTATTTCCTTTTCTTGTTGTTGCATTATGAAAATTAATTCCCACTTGTTGTCAGATGTCTTCATCAACAAATTTGTAATTTGCTTTTGTTGCTGCTTGAAGAATTGCATCTGCTTTCCGTCAGATTTCTTCATCAACAAATTATTGCTTTTATTGTAATTTTTTTTAGTTTAGCTTTCTTTAATGTTTATTCAAATTTTTAAATCCAATCCGAGCTTTCGCGATTTCATCACTTGGATTGCGGGGAAGTATTAAACGATAGATATGGCTCAAGTCCGATTGTGGGTTTGAATCAATAAGGGTTTCATGTTATGCACTCTGACTACTCTATGTGTATCTACCTTTCCTAATAATAAAATATACCTACGGGATTTTTACATTTAATAGCTTTGAGGTACATGTTTGCTATACACTATTAGAATATATAATGTAAACGATAATGATCAAGCTACATTAATATGGGGGATCACATCGTTGTTGTAAGCCTTAATAGGATAAAAGATAGGACTTGAAATGTTAATGTTTTGGAAACTGAAAAACAATATTGTAGGATTTGAGTCAGCTATGAAACATCTACAATTGATCCATATGACGGTAGTTATATACACTATGACATAGGTAACGGAGAACAAACGAAAGCTTTTAAATATCTACGATTCTTCTGTTCGTAATCCAACACTCATATTCCAAAATATAGGGAAAAAAATATTCTAAAGTCGAACAGACTAATCTATCATTTATATTCTAATTTGATCAAGTAAAACAAGTGTGTCTTATTACCTCTTCCCGAATGTTGCATAGTTTACATCAATCACTTGCAGTGTTGTAAAATTCGGATTAGCAGGCCTAGCGATTGACAATTACTCGTAACAACGTCAATGACCAAGGTGAGTTGAGCTGAATTGGCTAAAAAAATCGGTTTGGTCAAAATTTGATCAGAACTCAATCAAATTCCATCAAAACTCGATTTAAAGTAATTGAACAATTGTAATAGTTTCTAGACATGTTAACAGGGTCCTATGGACGAGTTCAAATAAATTACTATGTTAAAGTGAAAAAAGATATGAGAACATAACGATCATTGGATTGTTTGACTTTGATTTGATCTATGGTAAAAAAATATATGTGATAGTTTTGTAAGTAATTTCATATTCCAAATGCTACATTTACGTAATTTCATATTCCAAATGCTACATTTACGACAATCCAATGTTTTAAAACCTGGGTCAATCTGTCTGGTTCAATCGGTTGAACCGGGAACCAGTGTGGAAACCGAGCCAGATGTTACCGGGTTTTTCTAGAGGTGGCAAAATGGTTGGTTCAGGTCGGGTTGGGTCTTAGATGAGTCTGGGTCTAGATGGGTTGAGTTTAGATGGGTCCAGTATTCAATACATATTTTCACACATTTTCGTTCGTTTTATACGTTTTCGTCCGTTTTTATACGTTTTCGTCTATTGTTATACATTTTCATCCGTTTTTATGCGTTTTCGTCTGTTTTTATACTTTTTCATTTGTTTTTATACGTTTTCATCCATTTTTATACGTTTTCGGCCGCTTTTATACGTTTTCATCCGTATTTATACCTCTTCATCTCTTTTTATACATTTTCATTCGTTTTTATATGTTTCCATCCGTTTTATACGTTTTCATCGGTTTTCATTCATTTTTATATGTTTTCATCCGTTTTTATACGTTTTCGACCATTTTTATACGTTTAGTCTGTTTTTATACGTTTCATGTTTTATCACCTCCTCGAATGTTTCGACGAGGTCAACAAACCTAAACAACCTTGAACTTAAGGATTCAAGCGGTGTCCTAGTTTAAGCTTAACCTAGATAGTTTATGAATCATATTTCGTGTTTAAGTTATTCTCTTAGTTTTAGAGATATGTAGATCAATTCTCGTAATTTTATTGAATGAAATTACATGTTATATGCCATATTGTCTTGATAATATGTTTGGTGCCTTAATACATATCTCATTTTGATGTTAACATCACATTTTATATCACCATTGATGTCTTAAGCCTACAGACAGACGGATCCCTCAGTTTAGCTTAGACGGATCCCTCCAAAGAGGGAACCGTGGGATCCATGAAACAGAAGACTTGTTTACTACTAACTTGAGTCTTATTTGCAGGAAATTATGCTCTATATATTTGTTTTCTAACCCTTGTTTTGTATATTTTCAATATACACATGAAGACTTTGACACCTTTAGCTAGGGGGAGTTTCTTGTCAAAGCAAAACATTGCAAAATCATTTGTAATGTTATTCACATAGGATTACATTACATGACGTCCTCCGTGCAAATGTGCAATCATCAAGGGGGAGCATGTTCGTCACAAAGACGAAACCATTCGCAAACATAATTGCAATACACTAGTTTAGTATTTCTACTTACTTGAAGCCCTCACAAAGGGATGGACTTGTCAAGAGGGAGCTAAGACGAGAACACTTCTCTTCACTTACTCTCTATATTTTCATATTTTCTTTCTTTTCACATGTTTTTCTTAAAATAATGTGTTAGTTTCTTTCTCGCTCTTTTTGTTTCGACAAAAAGGGGGAGATGAGAGTTAAAAACGCCAATTCAAACTTTTACGAATTTTAGTTTTTTCTTAGAATAATCTTATGTTTTGTCATCAACAAAAAAGGGGAGATTGTTAATACAAATAAGCCGTTAAAACGTTTATTTATATTTTACGATCTTCTAATGTTTTGTCGATAATAAACGTAAAATCATTTTAACGAAACAAATAAAATACGTAAATGGTCTGAGCCAATAGTTTACTAACACACTTACGTTTTCATATAAAACACTAAACAAGTAATATTGTTTTCAAGATATAGTAATGCATATGTACAAATACTAGTGTTTACATAATGGGTAGATATATACATATTTAGTATGTACTAGCAGGGCACTCAAGCAATGCGGCGTGTACCCTGTGACGAGTCTTTGTGGCGAGCAAATGCTTTTTATTTATATGTTTTTTCAACAATAACTTTTATTACAATGTTTAACTAAAATAATTCTAAGCAATAGCAAGGCAAACTATGTCCTATCCAAATAAACGCAATGTCCAAATTAAAAGGAGTAACATAAGTAGCATCTTAAAAAGATAAGTCACTACAAAGAATTTGATGCAAGATAAGCTCTAGACTATACAATAAATTTGTCTCTTATCTATACTACTATATAAAACATTTAGGACATGCTATTAATAGAAGGCTTAAAATTAAGATTCAACAAATTACTAATAATGGAAAGTAGTGTTATACAAATTCTATTAAAAAAAAAAAACATTGATTGAGATGGCTAACTCGTATGCCTAATAATATGCCTAAACATATGTGTCAACATCCTATTGGAGATAGCAGGAGGGCCCGCTTTTTCACAAACCAATAATTTATTGCCACATCTATTAGGCACATAATTAGTCACATATTTTAGGCCTCCCAATCATTTTTCTAAAAAAAATACATCAATACACTTCCAGTTTCAAATGCAAACGTTGGAACATGTCATTTAACCTTAAGTAACAGCCCATTTCAAAATTCAAATGCAAAATTTAAAGAATTAAAGTCCATTTACAGCCCATTTAGAAGTAACAGACCATTTACAGCCTTCATTTGTAACAGCTTTTCTCTGTCTTTACTCCCTCCAGCCATCCAGTCTTCATACAGCTTAAAAAGTGCTACAAATCAGCAATTTCTTTTCTAAAATCATGCCTTACATAATGCAAAAATCCTACCATATCCTTAACAAAATGCCACTATAAAAAGAAGGCATGGTTTAGGCACAATAACTACAGCTTTGTTCGTAATGATTGGGCAGAACTGATAAACAAAAAAACTGAGCTTACACAGACAACGATGGAGAAGGTGACTGGTTTGCCAACTATCCGTTGGTTTCTTCTATTAGGTGCCTTGTGGAGGAAAGGACAGCTCGCCAAATGTTGATTGGTATATCTAAAATACCTGCAGAACTTTGTTTATCAACTTTACTTTTTATGTAATAAATATCAAGTTTTGTACTTCTAAAAATCCATACTTTCCTTGCAGATGTTGTTGGGAAATTGAAGGAAGTATGTTTGAAAAATTACCTGCATGTAATTAATGTTGGTAGAAGAGGTCCATTTGAAATTATTCTGCACGATTGTATGTAAGTGTTTATATGTAGTAGTTTTTAAATAAAAAATAATAATCATAAATAAAATATGAATATACTCACCACCAACGTTGACTTGAATCATAACAGGGGCAGGAAATAAAACCGATCTTGCATCACATTTCGGGTGCTCTTCCAGCAATGATTGCAAAAGCAAGTTACGAAAACGTAAGCATATCCATATATGCAGCTCGAGTTAGATTTACTCGTACACAAACAGGTAACAATCAATTTAAAGTATGATAATTTTTTTCAAATTCAGATTTAAGTACTATAAATATCTCAAAGATTAACATACGCTAAATATCTTTCAGGTAACATTCTGGAATCTACGGATGTTATGAAGATTGAGTTCAACCCGATCATGCCAGAAGCACACGAACTAAAACTTTTGCAAAATTTATATTGAAACCCGTCTGTTTAATCTTGTCTTTATTTCCTTTTGTTCACAATGGTGAAATAATAAAGTTAAATTTTCTTGTATTGTCAACAGTTTGTGTCAGAAATTTAAATGGATTTAACAAATTTGAACTACTTGGGATTTTAAATAATTTGCCCTCTATGCTTATTATTCTTTCATACAGTATCTCACACGTTTTAAAATGACATTATTAATGTCAAAAGTAAACAATAACATACCCATTGTGATAATGGTCGACTGTGTATAGGGAAAATGAAGGAAAAACTTACCTTTCTGCTCAAATTTATGTTTAAATGTAGTAAATCATTGTCGTCGCAAGTTTGATCGGCTTTAAAGTATCTTGACCAGTTACAAGCCTTGACAGCTTTATCGTTGCCCCCGATATTATGTAATCGCCTTTCTCCTCAAACATAGAAAATGCCCTATATCACAATTATAAACCAATTCAGACTTTATATATCAATGCATAAAAGTCAAAGGAGCTGCAATTTGACTTTCTTGGTCAAAGTCACTACCATTGAGCTCAATAACTAATACAGATCATTAGCAAAATCAATGTCAAGATTGTTCAGTATGTGTTTGAAAGTTGCACATTTCACAGTTTGGAGATAAGAAATGAAATTTGACCATAAAAGTGTTAAACTTATATGACCTCAGAAGTATAATCTAAACGCAACCTTGTTCTTCTATCTTGATCTTGGTTTTCGGGTTTTGTTGACTTTGGTTGACCTCCTTTTTTTGGTCTCTATATGTCATATTATGTAAGGCAAAGTACCAGTTTTCGGGTAACAATCTGATGCACTTTCACATTCATCTAAACCTCACTTCTGGTAAAGTACCAGTTTTCGGCAAAAAAACTCCAACCCGGTCGTCGTTAGTTGGTTCAGGGTACTCAAGATTCCCGTTGATCCATTCGGCATCCTCACATCTGAAGTTGTGAAGCTATTAAGGTGGTACTGCTAGGCCAATAAAACATACAACATAAGAAAATTAAACTCGTAAATGGCAACCATGTGTATACATTCACATTAGGTGACGCATACTGGACTATTTCACTCACTTCATATGCATTTTAAGTTACTAATTTTTGTTATTGTACTGACTTGACAGATTAGGACATAAGTATAAATCAACTAACTTTTTCAGTTGCTTCTCCAAGAGATGTACAAGTCATTATGATACATCATCATCTGAAAATTATTTTGTAAAACATGTGCTAAAGTTGGATTAAAATTTGGGCTATCGAAGAAAGAAACTACTTTATTATAAAGCATCTAAAGAAAACTTATTACAGTTGCTAAACTTGTATAATCTGATCTAAAAATTGCATCACAATTAAAAAAAAAAGGCTTGTATCAAATATATTTTCAGATATGCTGATTTACTTGAAGCCATAACAACAAAATCAATTTAAAAGATGCATATCTCTAATATTGTGGCTTGAAGTATGGTTATCAATGCTTTTATTGTCTATATATTTATTGATACGTCTGCTAATTCTATGGCTTAGATTTGGCCTCTCAACTTTAATACTAGATACAAGGTAGCCAAAAATACACATATCACCAAACTCTATTTAGCCTGTCATTTAGACTCTGCATGAATCTTCATTGGAGAACCAGTACGGTACGCTGTAACCATTAACCATTATCCTATATTGACATAATTGTGTGCTTTATTCATATACTTGTATATTTCCTTATATTTTCACAATAAGAAAAAATTGAAAATTATTTAAGCTAGCTAGCTTCATAAGCATACTTAGTTATTAATTAATCGGTACCTTATGTTTTGCGAGCCTATACGTCACATGTTTGCTACTTCATGTTACTCTTCTTCTCAGTCTCACATTAAAACCCGATGCTAAAGCTTCCTGCGAATATAAATAACATGAAATAGATTAGGAACCAACAACGATAATAACATGATTCAGAATTTGACTATGGTACTCTATCAAACTGCTGAATATTATATTTCATATTAAAACATAATCGTATACTTTTTAGTATGTATATATTGTAGCAATCAATGACGACCGATGAGGAAAATACAAATGATGCTGGTAACCAAAGCAATGTGCATACCGGAAAGCGTAAAGACTACCAAAGAAACTATTATTTACGACGAAAGGATAACAAAGTACTTAAGGATGGTACTGGTGATGTCTCTCAAGGAGATCTAGACAAACAGAAGAGTATGATTATTATCTATAAACAATATAATAATGTTATTAATTGTTAACGCATTTTTCCTTAAATATACTCTTGTACATCTTGTAGAAAATATAAGAGAATATAATAAACAAGCCTATGCGCGGCAAAAGCCGAACAGACTTAAACAAATAGCTTTTGGTGAAGGCAATAGTCAACACACCACAGTTGCTAAAACACCGGAAAGGGTGCCGTTAGGAATATTGGAAGACCGAAGAGTAATTTGTTCATTTAGATATGAAATAGTTTGTATTGTTATGGTTTATAGTTATTTTAATTAAAAATTGCCATTCTTTCGTAAAGCTATTGTTAAAAAAAACGTACATATGAACAACATTTACTCGCAACAAAATTTAGTTATAGGGTACCCGCCGTCGCATAGCGCGGGTACCTTGCTAGTATTATAAATATGCATCCAAGGTACTTATACAAACAATAACTATGCACAACTCAAAAATTCTAACACAATAAAATTCTATTGCGGCGATTTTTGTGTGTTGTGTGTTTGTTTGTGCGTAATTATTTTATAGTTGAAAACTCTCTCAAAGTGACCATTTTATAAATTTTTACAAAACATTGTTACGTCCATTCATTTGTTTGTTTGTTTTTCTTTTAATGTTTTACCGGTGTCATCAATGTTTGTGTGCTTTTTCTTGTTTTTTAGAAAAAAAAAAAACAATTGTGACGTCGTCGAGCAAAGTATTTTTTTTCTCAAAGAAGCATGTCTTTAATGTTTGCTAAACACATGTTGTTTCATTCTTTGTAGAACGATAATATATATAATATATTGTTCTATTAAGATTGCTTTTCAACATGACTAATTTCACTGTCCCATTTTTTCATCTTGTTTAAAATCTCATTTTATTGACTCTTGTCAAATAAAGGGCACTAAACTACAAAGTCCACCTATTTGAAAAATAAATGTAGAAACTAATTTCAATACGGGGAAAAATAATACAATGAGATAACAAACACATGAGATTGATTGTCCTTATATGAGAAAGCATCATGTGAAACTTCGACCACTTGATCTATTTAATCTATAAGCAGCAACTTAAAAAAAAAAAAAAAATTGGCTCATATTTTGGCTTGGCTGAAAAAAAAAAGACAGTTGCATTCACAAATACCATTGTGTTTATTGTCACGCTAAGTTACGACTAATCAAATCATCATGCCATAAACATCATATCCGCACAAAACAGACCCAAACATGATCAATTTCTAAACGCACAACCGGAATTAGGCGTCACTTGGCCAAACACATACTAAAAAATAAATAGAAGAAACAAACATTTGTTTATAGTGCAAAGCCTTAAAGATCTAGTTAGATCTGTAAAAATAACTCATCTTATCGAAAGATTTCGAATGGAACAATACGCGCATAAATGCTTCAAAAAAACATATAATCGAATTATTTGCCACCAGAAAACAACCGAAACTAACAACCAAGATGATCAATCGAAATCACTTTCTCAAAAACGCATAATCCAACAGCAAAAACATCAACCGAAGCCACCTAGCACACTGAAAAAACCTGAACCATCGAGCAATGGTGGCTACTTGGTAGACGATGGCGGTGATTGTGGTTGTAAGTGGGTGGTGGTTTATAGAGAGTGAGGGCTTTGTATATGTATTTTCTGGTTTTAGGTTTTGTGTATGTGTGCTTATATGTTGTTATTAGGCTTTAGATAGATGGTTGTCACGAAATGGGCTATTAAAAGGGTTGAAATGGTCAGTTACACTAAATGGGCTGTTACAAGATGGACTAATAAAGACACTTAAATTTTTACTTGTAAGTTGTAACTTTTAATTACTATATAATTTTAGTATTAGTCATAAAGTTAATCATAAAGTCTCTTAATATCTATCAATAAAATGTATTGACTATTTGTTTATTATTTCTTAAAAAGAAATGTTTTGGTCTTACTTTTTAAGACTATCTGTTTTAGCAAGTCTCAAATCTATTATAAAGTAGTATAGATTATAATGAGTAATAGAAATGGGTAGAAGTATAAGTATGATCCATTGACTAAATACATTGAATGTAGTTGGGTAAAACCCAAAGTCCATGTACCTATACTCATAGAAGCATAATCCATAACTCATAACCCATTGCATGACATCATGCATAAGTCATAATGAGTATTATCTATGACCCATTGAGCTAACCCATAACCCATTGACTAGATGCATTGTGATGGATCTGGACACACACCTCGTGTCAATGATATTTTGTGTAATATTAATAAGCAGCGAATTTACTTAGTAATACTTAGAAGACAGATTGTATGATGTATTGTAAGTGAACACATATTAAACACAAAACTTAAGCTCCAATATTATTAATGAATAATACGAGTGATCTTGCTTATCACTAGGGTTACACCTTGAAGCCTTTGTGAATAATACGTATGTTTGTAAGTATCTAAGACAATGACCTAGGACCTCCTTTTATAGTACAAAGAGTCCTTTACAAGATAAGTATAAAGCTAACAATATAGAATATACACAAGATCTTTTCTATACTTATCTAGACACGTTTTCCTAACCATTATCTAATAGCAGTGGTAATAATGTACCAGCAGAGGTAATACGTTTCCACTGCTAGTGCAATCCAAGTAGTGTCTTCCAAAGCTATCAGTGGTAACAGATTATTCCCAACAATCCTCCCCTAAACTTATGATTTCTCTGCAAATCAATAAATTTCTTCAATCTTCATTATCTTCAAGGATTTGGGGAATTCTAACCAAACACTTCACTTCTTCCTTAACTTCTGAATAGCTTTTGAACATTGATCTTGAAACCTGAGTAACAATACTCTGACCTTCTCACTATCTTCATGAACTCTTATATTAGTACACAACATCACTGTGAGAGTTCCAGCTCTGAGTGGATATTCTTTCTCAGCAAGCATGAATGCATATACTCCATTTGCTGTAGAAACATGATGAACTTCACATGAATCATAGTAGAACCATTTAGTACCAGGACATGAACATGAGAATTTCCAGAAATCATCATTATCATCTGGTTCATAGAGCCTTCTAAGATTAACCCATAACTGCATCTCCTTCATATCTTTGATATCTTGAGCATCAAACCTTTCGTGAACTAACTTCCATAATTTGTCAAGATCATCTCTGTCAAAAGTTTTGATGAGATCTTCAAATTGAATGAATGAGGAAGTTGCACCACCTAGCCTTGTGATCTTCCATGTTGGAGCAAAATTTCTAGCAGTGTAAACCTCCCAATCAATGATAGGATGTCTGACTTGCAGTGGTTCTGGATAAAAATCTTCTTCTTCAATCACAATCATATCAGTCAGTTGTTCTTCAGTGAACTTCTCAGTTGGAACTTCTTGTTCTTCAGCAAACTTTATCTTCTTAACAGTCTGAGAATCACTGTCTTTGGCCTTTCTCTTCAAACCAGGATACCTTCTTGCTTCTTCTTCAGAGTCCATTGGAATGAAATCTTTATCTTGTCTTTGAACTCTGTATTAGATACTTTCAACTTTGTCATCAGACATTCCTTTGAATTGATGTTTTTTCCATCCACCAACATTGCAACAATAAGTCTTCATGTATGCAATAACTTGTGCCTTAGTTGTTTGCCTTGGTTTCTTTGACCCTTTCTCGACGAACTAATCACATCTTGAAGTGCTTGATTATTCTTCATCTGAATAAAATCTTTCAACTGAGCAGTTCTTTGTTCCTCAGTTAAAGATTTATCAGCTACAAGGTCAATTGCCTTCTTCTTGATTACTGGATCATGTGCAATCAAGAAATCAATTTCCTCCTCAGTAGGTACATAACTGAACTCTATAGTTTTCTCTCTTAATCTTGTAAGTGGAACAGTGGAAATTGGATTTTCCAATCTATCCAGCCTTTTAGCCTCCACAAAGCTTGCAACTTCCAATTCTTCAAGCTTTTTCTTTTCAGCAACTTCATCTTCATATATCTTTTTAGCAACTTCTTTATCATGAGCAATCTGAAGTTGTTCTTTCTTTGAAATCTTCCTTCCAGGTTGCTCTTTACTTTCCATAACTGCTTTACCTTTGTCTTTCATCTGTTTATCAATTTCTTCACTTGCAGTGGTAACATCATGTTCAACAGTAGGAATATTTGGCTCTGCAGTGGAAATTGGATCAGTGGTAAAATCAGTTGCAGTACTAAAAATATCTTGCTCTAGTTGCTCTTCTTGAGTATCAGCTTCCTCTGCACCTTTACTAGAAACACCTTCATCTTCAAAATCACTTTTCCTCCCCTGAGTTTCAGCACCTATTTTCTTCCCTTGTTTGGGAGAATTACCCAAATCTGTACTGAAGTCTTCTGAATCATCACCAGGAGGTGAAGATGGAGATGATAGCACAATATTTACAGTTCTTCGTTGCTTGAACCCCTGCAACTCTTCCTTCAAGGTCTGAATCTCTATCTTCAAAGATGTAATATCCTTGGCATGGTGCTCTTTAAGTTGTGCCAAGTCTTGTTCCAGTGATTTGACCTGTTTGGTTAATATTGTACACAAAACCATCAATTCCAATTGTTGCCCACTGCCTTCATCACTTCCAACTGTGTGACCTGTTGGGAGAGGTGAATCATAGGGCAATGACTCAGATTCCTCCCTAGTTGGACTAGGTGGAAGTCTAGAACCACTACTGCTTGTTCCTAGACCAAAAGGTTCAGAAACATGCTGTGTTGTCATGAGAGAAGTTGGTTGTTTGCGCCTCCTCTCATAGGTGTGAGAAACAGGTGGAGTATAATCAATGTTTGGAACAGAGATTATGGGTGAGTTTTGTTCAGGTGAAATTTTTGCAAGCATTTGAGGAAAGAGAGGTGTAAAAATCATGTTGCCATCTTTGTTCATGTTTTGAAAAAATTTAGGCTTGAGGCAACGGATTTTATAAACATTAGAATGGGGTTGCAGTTGAAACTCATTTAGCACTGCTTGCACAAACCTTGGATACATTAAAACTTTTGTTGAACTCTTTACATTGCCAGTCATACTTGTAAAAATATATTTTGACCAGTTAAAAATCTTATCAGTGGCTAGAAAAACCAAAGGGTAAGCCAGGGTTGAACTAAATTGCTCATAAGATGTTTTCTTTAGACTAAGACAATGTAAAAGAGTATGTATCAAAAATCTCCATTGGGGGACAAAAACCACTCTTTTTGAAAGTAACCTTTTTATCAGTGGTATCATACCCTATGGATGATAAAGTATCA
>OU343224.1:81633147-81669699 GCA_910596185.1 Chrysanthemum makinoi | reverse complement strand
TTCGATTACACATTATTACGATGGCGGTGACATGGTGAGGCTGGCGATGATATGGTAGGTGCGGCGGCGGTGCGGCGGCGGTGGCGGTGAGAGTGGTTCCCTACCGCGTTTTTGTGTGTTTGAGGACTTCATTGTTGTTTGGATTTTGAACGCGTTTGATTTTGAGCGGCGTTGTATTTGCGATGGGCAATAGGAATATTTATTAGTTGGTTACGTGAGTACTAGTATATATAAGTGATGGTAAAATCTAAAGTGGAATATTTAATTATTGTTTAAAAATTCACTAAAGACCAAATTAGTAAAGTGGTTAATTACTTATAAATTTGGATGGGAAAGAGTAAATCTAAAGAGAAAATTACTCATGTTGTTTGGTTTTAAGCGTTGAGTGGTTAAGCTACTTACACAATATTTGGTTAGAATTTTTCGGTAAAGGTTTATTTAATTGTTGTCGACTTAAAAAAAAATACTAAGTCTCACATGTTTTTGATAAAAATAATAGCAAAATTATTTGTCACACTTGTAAAAATACCAACTAATTTACTTGTTGCTAAAAAATTTGTAACCATGTTAACATTTTCCTTGCTAAAATTATATGCTTGTAAAAATATCAACTAATTAACTTGTTGCTAAAAAAATTGCAACTATGTTAACATTTTCCTTGCTAACATTAGATGCTAAATGCATAATTTAGCATCAATTTCTCTATTGTTGTTAAATAATTGTTGCTAATGGCACTTTTTCTAGTAGTGGAATGAGAGATCCCAATGTGTCATTGCACTTGGAGCACTTCCACATCCCTTACAACTTGGAAATATCTGAGGATCCTTCAATAATAACAACATACCATCGCGGGCCAGAGAGAAGATGTAGACATCACACCCTACCGGTGGATCCTCCAATTATGCTCTTTTATATGCATACCGTTGTTTGTGTGATAAACTTATTTTGGAGTATTTGTAGGGTTAGTGGGAGCGCGTCATTTCTTTAATAAACCATACGATTGTAGCATGGAAAGAGCAACATCTATCGTGTTTGTTGAAATTCGAGTAACATTTCTGCATAGGCTTTACAAGGTATATAAGAAAGATCGTTCTTTGCAAATTTAAACCGCTAAAAGTGTTTTTTGTTGTTTTTTATATCTTTTAGCGTCACGGATTACATAAGAGATGCATATATATAATATAGCTATTCAACAATTACTGCCTATTGGTTGTTGGGTCGGAGGAGGCTATTATGGGGAGGCGGAGGCGGAGATGATTGGGTTCTGATTTGACGAGTTATTGATGATAGTTGTTTTGAGTTCGGACCATAGTAAAACCCCACAAAATTGATATCAAAATTCATACCCACATAATTCATTTGGGTTTTGTTATTCAACTTGCAAGATTTGAATATCTTGCATCAGTTGATCAAAACAAAAATAAAGGTGGTTAACTAGCATAAGGAACATATATTAGGATAATTTTGTTATTATGAGTGAGCAATTTTGTTACTATTATGTTTCTTGTCATAGCCATGTACTTTCTTATCTTTTAGTTTTTAATACGTTTGGGCTATCTTTATTACTTGGTTGAAATACAGCCAGGTGTTGACTATCAATTGAAGTTTTATCGGGGTTCACATTCCTCAATATACTTTTTTAGACTTTCCAAGTAGGATGGTTCCTTTTAAATTACAAAGTCTACTTGTAATAAATACGAATATGATTTAAGAAAGGGAGGTGATTTGTATATTTCAAAATTTGATTGACAGCGATGAGTGTCTAAATACTCATCATTTTTGTACAAAATAAACCAAAACGTCTAAAAATGCTCGAAATGCATCAAAACAACTGAAAATATTCCAAAATTACATTTTATATATGTTTCGGATGCAAAATGTTTAAATTCAGATGAAAAATGAGCTAAGTTTGCATAATTGGCGGTTTTAGTCCCCAGTTTCTAAAATTGTCAAAAATAGTCCCTGAGTCAAAATTTCAAAAGAAAAATCATCAAAGGTCCTTTTTAAATCATAACTTGTCAAATTTAGTCCTTTGGTGAAAAATGTAAAAAAAGTTTGAGAAAATTACAAATTGGTCCTTCAAGTTTGCAAATTGACGAGAATTGGCCTGAAAAAATTGAAAATGGCAATTTTGGTCCTTGTAATATCAACACTTGTCAAATTCTGTCCCTGAAACACCTTTGCAAAATTACAGGTTTGGTCCCTTGGTTTGTTGGAATTGCAATATTGGTCCTTGTGTTGTTAGCTTAGCCAAACGGACCCTATCACCTTAGCCCAAACCAATTACCCCTGGCCCAACAAATTACCCGTTTTTAACCCGAATCCAACCCACCTTTGTTTAATACCGGTCAAATGGGTTTGACCCATCCCTTTCCCTCTCTCTGTGATAACCTCCCATCATCACCATGCCTGAAAAAACCTACCTCCAACTCCACTCCATCATCACCTATTTCCCCTCCAACACAAAAGAGCCAAGGAATCATTAAATGCACCCCATACCAACCCCACTCAAGCTACAACTGTTAAACCAAAATTGGCGCCAAAATTACTTTAGCGGCCAAGATCATTTGCAGATCATCCAATGGTCATTTCTACTAGTGGGATTTGTCGAGGGAGAGATGAAGCAGTTTGGGTGTATAAAGAGGCCAAGAGAAGCAAGAAGAAAGGAGTTAGTCTTAGTTTTTAAACAATGTATGTCGAATTACTAATTACCAAGTCTTAACTAGTTTGTATTTGTATTTTAGAGTTTATTTGTCTTAAATAACAGTTTCTAAGTGTATTTCAACTTTCTTTAAGTATCAATTAAAGTTCTTGTTCAGTTTCAAACTTTTTATCCACTATTGAAATTACTAGTTTCCAAATCCTATGTACAAGCTTCTAATAACTTATTTGTCAGCTCAATAATGATTATTCAAGCTTATTTAAGCTTTCCATAAGCTCACATTAAGTTTCAATTACTTTTGACATTTGGCCAAAATAAGTCAACATGGGTGGAAATTGATACGAAGGAAATGGGTTGATGCAGGCTTGGAATTGGGTTGAATAGTAGCTAGTTGGATTGGGTTTGATAGGTTAGTGGTACTTGGTTCACTTATTTGCATGCCATTGTGGCTTGGACAAGTTGTAAGTTATTTCAAAGTCTTTTAGCATAATCTGCAATTGTAGTTTAAATCGTTATAATCAATTAGAAGTATTTAAGTGTTATTAAGTCAGTTTGATCATTAAATAAGCGGGTTCATGGTTTAAATGCGTTACGAGCTCAATTGGTACTTAAGGGGTGTTTGGTTTGGATCCATCGTTCTTAAGTTGTATTCGAGTAGGCTTCTTTTTTTTCATGTTTGTGTAGCCTTAGTATGGTCATTTGAATCAATAACTTGGAGTCTGCTAGCACCGAAGTCATAATACCTTAAAACACGTCCATCTGTCTTCTTGTTGTAGTTTTAGGATAGCAGATCATCATTTTGAGTTTAGAAGTTTATAACATTGCTTGCAGTAGCTTTAGTTTATCATATAACATCTATCTCAGTCATAAAATTGGATCTAAAGTTCATATTAGTCAAAGTTCTTCATTTTGTCAAAAGTCAAAAGTGTGAAAAGTCATTTTGGGCTCATTTAGGAAGAATTGTTTTGAGTTCATATTTGGTTCTTATCAAGTGAATTTTGGTATTTCAAAAGCTCAGTGGTGCTCTTTCTTGCCATCATTTTATCGATTTTTACAATTTTTGCAAAAGCTTCAAATCGCTTCTCTTTCGGGCCCAATATGCCTGCACCTTGTACTCGATTGGTCTGAGCTTTTCAGAATATTGAAGGTGTTAGCAGCTCATAAGAGCTCACCATAGTCTTATTTTTGGTACACATACTCTCACCCAGGTCCTTTACAAGTTCCAATTTGTAGATTTTGGTTTGAGCTTATTTATAAACTGTTTCATGAAAGTAGTTTTCAGAATCTGTTTTAGACTTAAAATTCATAGACATCAAATCCTTGTAGTTTGTTATTCAGTGATTGAAGCTTGTTGATTTTAGTTGCAATTGGTCACTTTTAGTAGTATAGAACATCCATGTATCAGTGGGTGGCTTGTTTGTGTCATTTGGCTTATTTTAGTGCTTATTGATAAGCACTTGTTTACAGATTTCATATTTCTCCCACATAAGTGCCTGTTTTTCTATTTTTCTTATATTCCTAGTATTATTTTAGAGTTTTCTTGAAATTTTCAGATTTTTCCAAGTTGTTTTGCTATTTTTCCTAATTTAAATTAGTTTTTAATCATTTTTAATTAGCTTTTAATATAAAAAATTCAGAAAAGTGTCAAAAAAATAATTTTTCATTTTTATTAAGTTAAGATAAATATAAAAAGCCAAAAAAATATTTTTCCATATTTTTCTTAGTTAAATTTGTATTTTTAAATATTTTAATTAGTTTTAAATAGTTTAAAATTCATAAAAATAGAAAAATAATCAGAAAATTACAAAAATAGTTTTGAAAATTCTAGTTTGATATTTTAGACTTTTCCATTTCATAATTTTATTTTTCTAGCTTTATTTCCTAATTTCTTGTATTTTAGGTAATTATTAAATAGTTAAAAATAGTTTTTAATTAATAATAATTAGATAAATAGTTTTAAAAATAATTTTCTTTTTCTATAAATTTTCTTTTATCATTAGGTTTGTAAAAATGTATTTTCATATTTTTAGGACTTTTATTTCTTAGATTTCACGTTTTATTTTGTACGTTAACGTAGTTTTAATTTAAACGTAAGTTTTAAGTTTTAAACGTTCATCATTTTAAAATAGTGATAGCGTTTATTTAATAGGTTTTATCTTTTTAATTTCCTTTAATTTGCATTTAAGCCATTGTAATTTGTTGGCTTTTCCTGTAGTTATAATAATCCAAATTCTCCTTTCCTGTTCAAATCTCTCGATCACTATACGTTTGATAATCCATTGCACTTCATTTGGGACATAACGACCGGGAAACCCTATACTCCTCGATCTTCATTGATTTCGTGCTTAGGGTTTTAAATTGGTTACGGTCCGCCATTCACAGTGGCGGCTTGTGTGATTTAGCAGCGTTTGGCACGCATCAAACCACAGCGCATTGCGAGTTGTCTTTGATTATCTTCACGTCTAGCAGATTAGTAATTTGGATATTCACTCTTTGTTCATACCATCCATCTGTATATGTTTATATTTTCTTAGCCAAAAACCCCAAAATATTCTTCTCATTCCTCTTATTCGTTGATTCTATTTCTCTTACCCTCTTTTCTTGGTTAATTCTATTCTTCGTATCCTCTCAACCATTTGATTCTCTTCTTAATCCTCTATATGTTTAATTCTTATGTCGACATTTGTCAACTTCATCGTCAAAATGTGTGTGGCGGTGTGGAGGCCTAGTTCAAGCGAATTTTGCAATTCGTGCGAATTATCCATCAAAAATGCTTTTCATAGTTATTTCGACCACCACAGCACGAAATACATTCTAATCTTGACAAACCCGGTTCAAGCGTCGAGAGCTACCCCAAGCACCCACCAGAGGATTACGGGATATCTCTTTGAATCTAGAGCCCGTAATCTAATCGAACAAATTTATGCCGATGAAAAAAGGTCGAGAATTAGAATTGATTACGATGAACCCGTTCAAACACCGATGACTAGCAAGAATGACTTGCCTAATCTTCACGTTTCTCAAGAACCAAAACCGGAGACCATGCGGAAGTGGTGGAAATTGCTAGCTCTCGAGAGCACACCACTTGTCCCTCCTCGATTTTTCAGAATGTTCTTGAGACTTGATAGTCATCCGGATCACCATGTTGGTTTTGTTGATTCTTTGAATAAACCGATTTTTTCTTATAACTCTCAAATGCAATCGTTTATTCCTTGTGTCGGTTGTGGTGAGCCTCTTTTTGGTTCACACTGTCGTTGGTGTACGTGTGTACAATGTGGTAATGATATCCATAACGGGAGTTGTTTGTTTTGTGGTTCGAGGAATTCATTTGATTATGATCCTAATCCGAACTCATTTAACGACTCCTCAAACTTTTCCAATTGCCCACCACAGCCCGACTATTCTTCATATAAATCAACATACTTTGTGAATTTTGTGGAGGTCCTCACCAAGGATTTGAGTGTCAATCCGAAGCAGCGTTTGTCTATGAACAGTTTTCGGTGATGCTCGAGAACTTTGGGTATGACCAACATCCATATGATTCACCAATCCAAACTCAACAGATTTTTTGTTGGAATGCTATGTGTTCACACTACGATTCGATTGTCAATCGGGAAACACAGCTTGTCTATGGGCGAGGTTCCCGATAACAATTATGACTCGGCACGCCGACTCACACCACATCAGTTTTCTTGTTGTGAGAATGTGGAGGTCCTCACGATAATTTTCAATGTCAGCGTGGAATCAAAATTACTATACTTCGGTTTTGACAATTTCCAACCTCCACGACTACTATACGGTTCAAACTCCACGGAAGTTGCCTAAAAAAATTCCCAAGATTTGGAAACCCAATGAAAAACTTGATGATATAATTCAAAACCTTAAGAATCAAGTGAGTGGTGAAAAGACCATAGGAGAATTGGCGGCGAAGGCGAGAGGCTCGCCAATCAAGGGAAAATTATTAGCCCTAGAGCATGCGGCTCAAGGCGTTCCCAATTTCTTAAGGCAGCTCTATATGATGATGACGAGGAGGGTTTTCATCCTTTTAGAAAAAATATTTCTCAACCTCCCGGTCGGTTGATATCCCAGCTTGAGATTGCATCTCAAACAACGCTATCACAGCTCTCCCACTCACTCTCTTATTATGGGGATGAGCATCTTGACACTTGTTCACGAAGGAATCGGACGAATTCATAAAGTCTAGTGTTGAGAGCCTTGTCCAATCCCAGAGTCAGGGGAATTCTCGAGCATTTGTGTGATATCCCTTCCCTCTTGTCTTCCCAAAGATCATGTTGAGATGTTCTCCGATTATGATGATGATTCATTGTCTTGTGGAGACATCGCATATGGAAGATTTACCTTCGAGCTTGTTAGCTTAGAAGAAGAGAATGATGAAGTTCTTACGACACGGAAATCAAAGATGAAGCACCGTGCAACATTCTTGAATGTCAGTCTTCTCATTTCTAAAATCGAGGCTTTCAATGAAAAACCTATTTCATCTCCTATCCCAATTAAGGATAGTGACATTCTTTTCAGATGATTCTATTCGGAAATGAAAGCCTTCTTTTTTGATAATATGGGAGAGAAGATTAGTGGCGTTACCACTTTTTCATCTCATAATTCTCTCCCGATTATGAATCATTTACATTGGAGGAGTTCACGGTGAACCCACTCATATCAATTCTGAATATGATTCATTCACCTTCAAGGAGTTCTTAGATGAACTCACTCATATCATGACTCGCCGGAGTATGATAAACGGATGGCAAAAATCATGATCGGGGGGACAAGTTCTCAATCATGAGAGTTTGTATTTCTATGACAAATTTTCAAACCCTCCCTCCCGAGGTCTTTGTCCAACCAAAAGAGCTCAACCGATAAAATCCAGCGAGTGCAACGCACTTAATCCCGAGGAAGAAGATCTTATCATGATCGTCATCATGATTTTCCTTCTTTCTTCACCTACACGGTGACTTCTCTTCTTTTCACTCCCGGGGAATGAAGACACTGTCTTTGACCGGCATTTTCAATTATCATTTTTTGAGCCGGTTCTCTGTATATCTCATCGGTGTGGAACTTTCATTAGCTTCAAATGTTTGTCCAAACATCTTGAATGAAAGTCCGATGGGGATTGTTTCTTCCACTTTGCTTCCCCATGAACAAATTAATTCGGGGTCGAGTCACGCTAGCGACTCGGTAATCAAAAAATAGCATGCCATATGGGTTTTCACCCATATTTCTGACTTCTTTCTATTTTCTACCACCCTAGTGTGGGGGATTGCCCACATGTTGTGTATATACAAGTTTCAAAAAAAAATCTTCTTTCTAAATAATGGCCGTAGTATTTCCCTTACGTTCTTTGTTTGGCATAACCCGCAGCCGGTACTTTGAATATTGAGGGAAATATTCATTTCTAAGTGTGGGGGAGATTCTCACGAATTTTATCATATAATTATACCAAATCCCGTTTTTGGCCAAAAAATTTTTTGGAGTAAGTGTTCTACACTTACTCACTTGCAAGTTATCGATCCGCCTTGTCTAATAAACAAAAGGATTGGCTAATCCAGAAGCAAACGGCTCTTGGTAAAGATTTCTCAAATCCGTTTATATGGCTTGCAATTTGCCCAAAATTGTATGGTTCTCCACTCACCATATCCTAAAAAGTGAAGAGTTGGCTAGCCCGCAAGGTTATGGCTTGTGGTAAAGGCGAGTGGAAACCATAATTGGTAATCAGCTCAACAAAGATAATATTGATAATTTATCTAAAGAGTTGGCTAGTCCGAGAAGGGTGCGCTACGGTAAAGACAAAATCAAATCCGTTTAAAAGCGGTGGTTTGCTCAAAATCACATGGTTATCGGTGTACCATGGTTCTTACTTGAACTGAAACATTTGGCTACTCCAGAAGTAATGGCTTTTGGTAAAGAGGTTTTCAAATCCATCAAAAGTTTTCTCAAATCATTGCTAGGGACTAGCAATATCTTAGTGTGGGGATTGATGAGTGTCTAAATACTCATCATTTTGTACAAAATAAAGCGCAAAACGTCTAAAAATGCTCGAAATGCATCAAAACGAAAATATTCCAAAATTACATTTTATATGTTTAGGATGCAAAATGTTTAAAATCGATGAAAAATGAGCAAAGTTTGCATAATTGGCGGTTTAGGTCCCCAAGTTTCTAAAATTGTCAAAAATAGTCCCTCAGTCAAAATTTCAAAAGAAAAATCACCAAAGGTCCTTTTAAATCATAACTTGTCAAATTTAGTCCTTTGGTGAAAAATGTAAAAAAAGTTTGAGAAAATTACAAATTGGTCCTTCAAGTTTGCAAATTGACGAATTGGCCCCTAAAAATTGAAAATGGCAATTTTGGTCCTTGTAATATCAACACTTGTCAAATTCTGTCCCTGAAACACCTTTGCAAAATTACAGGTTTGGTCCCTTGGTTTGTTGGAATTGCAATATTGGTCCTTGTGTTGTTAGCCACGCCAAGCGGACCCTTTTATCACCTTGGCCCAAACCAATTACCCCTGGCCCAACAAATTACCCGGTTTATACCCGAATCCAACCCACCTTTGTTTAATACCGGTCAAATGGGTTTGACCCATCCACTTTCCCTCTCTCCCTCACGTGATAACCTCCCATCATCACCATGCCTGCAAAACCTTCTGCTAACACTCCACCTCCACTCCATCATCACCTATTCCCCCCCTCCAAACACAAAGAGCCAAGGAATCATTAAATGCACCCCATACCAACCCCACTCAAGCTACAAGCTGTTAAACCAAAATTGGCGCCAAAATTACTTTAAACGGCCAAGATCATTTGCAGTCATCCAATGGTCATTTTTACTAGTGGGATTTGTCGAGGAGAGAGAGATAGACAGTTTGGGTGTATAAAGAGGCCAAGAGAAGCAAGAAGAAAGGAGTTAGTCTTAGTTTTTAAACAATGTATGTCGAATTACTAATTACCAAGTCTTAACTAGTTTGTATTTGTATTTTAGAGTTTATTTGTCTTAAATAACAGTTTCTAAGTGTATTTCAACTTTCTTTAAGTATCAATTAAAGTTCTTGTTCAGTTTCAAAACTTTTTATCCACTGTTGAAATTACTAGTTTCCAAATCCTATGTACAAGCTTCTAATAACTTATTTGTCAGCTCAATAATGATTATTCAAGTTTATTTAAGCTTTCCATAAGCTCACATTGCAGTTTCAATTACTTTTGACATTTGGCCAAAATAAGTCAACATGGGTGGAAATTGATCGAGAAAGGAAATGGGTTGATGCAGGCTTGGAATTGGGTTGAATAGTAGCTAGTTGGATTGGGTTTGATAGGTTAGTGGTACTTGGTTCACTTATTTGCATGCCATTGTGGCTTGGACAAGTTGTAAGTTATTTCAAAGTCTTTTAGCATAATCTGCAATTGTAGTTTAAATCTGTTATAATCTGTTCTATTAGAAGTATTTAAGTGTTATTAAGTCAGTTTGATCATTAAATAAACAGGTTCATGGTTTAAATGCATTCGAGCTCAAATCGGTGTACTTAAGGGGTGTTTGGTTTTCTTGATCCATCCGTTCTTAAGTTGTATTAGTGGTAGGCTTCTTTTGTTTCATGTTTGTGTAGCCTTAGTATGGTCATTTGAATCAATAACTTGGGTCACTAGCACCGAAGTCATAATACCTTAAAACACTGTCCATCTGTCTTCTTATTGTAGTTTTAGGATAGCAGATCATCATTTTGAGTTTAGAAGTTTATAACATTGCTTGCAGTAGCTTTAGTTTATCATATAACATCTATCTCATTCATAAAATTGGATCTAAAGTTCATATTAGTCAAAGTTCTTCATTTTGTCAAAAGTCAAAAGTGTGAAAAGTCATTTTGGGCTCATTTAGGAAGAATTGTTTTGAGTTCATATTTGGTTCTTATCAAGTGAATTTTGGTATTTCAAAAAGCTCAGCTGGTGCTCTTTCTTGCCATCATTTTATCTGATTTTTACAATTTTTGCAAAAGCTTCAAATCGGCTTCTCTTTCAGCCCATATGCCTGCAGTACTCAGTTGGTCTTTGAGCTTTCGAATATTGAAGCGGTGTACAGAGCTCATAAGAGCTCACCATAGTCTTATTTTTGGTACACATACTCTCACCCAGGTCCTTTACAAGTTCCAATTTGTAGATTTTAGTTTGAGCTTATTTATAAGCCTGTGTTTGTGCTTAAAGTAAGCACTCAGAATCTGTTTTAGACTTAAAATTCATAGACATAAAATCCTTGTAGTTTGTTATTCAGTGATTGAAGCTTGTTGATTTTAGTTGCAATTGGTCATTTTTAGTAGTATAGAACATCTGTAATCAGTGGGTCGCTTGTTTGTGTCATTTGGCTTATTTTAGTGCTTATTGATAAGCACTTGTTTAAGCAGTTTCATATTTCTCCACATAAGTGCCTGTTTTTCTATTTTTCTTATATTCCTAGTATTATTTTAGAGTTTTCTTGAAATTTTTAGATTTTTCCAAGTTGTTTTGCTATTTTTCCTAATTTAAATTAGTTTTTAATCATTTTTAATTAGCTTTTAATATAAAAAATTCAGAAAAGTGTCAAAAAATAATTTTCATTTTATTAAGTTAAGATAAATATAAAAAGCCAAAAACATATTTTTCCATATTTTTCTTAGTTAAATTTGTATTTTTAAATATTTTAATTAGTTTTAAATAGTTTAAAATTCATAAAAATAGAAAAATAATCAGAAAATTACAAAAATAGTTTTGAAAATTCTAGTTTGATATTTTAGACTTTTCCATTTCATAATTTTATTTTTCTAGCTTTATTTCCTAATTTCTTGTATTTTAGGTAATTATTAAATAGTTAAAAATAGTTTTAATTAATAATAATTAGATAAATAGTTTTAAAAATAATTTTCTTTTTCTATAAATTTTCTTTTATCATTAGGTTTGTAAAAATGTATTTTTCATATTTTTAGGACTTTTATTTCTTAGATTTCACGTTTTATTTTGTGCGTTACGTAGTTTTTAATTTAAACGTAAGTTTTAAGTTTTAAACGTTCATCATTTTAAAAATAGTGATAGCGTTTATTTAATAGTTTTTATCTTTTTAATTTCCTTTAATTTGCATTTAAGCCATTGTAATTTGTTGGCTTTTCATGTAGTTATAATAATCCAAATTCTCCTTTCCTGTTCAAATCTCTCGATCACTATACGTTTGATAATCCATTGCACGCTCGGACATAACGACCGAAACCCTATACTCCTCAGATCTTCATTGATTTCGTGCTTAGGCGGTTTTAAGGCGGTTCACGGTCGCCATTCACAAGTGGCGGGCTTGTGTGATTTAGCTTGACTGTTTGCGCAAGTTGACACACTCTAATGTACAAGTACAATAAGCATCCTGTAATATATGTGCAACTATTTACTGCAGTGATTGAAGTGTGCCAATCAAATTTTGGTGCAAATCACCCTCTTAAAAAAAATGACAAGTGAGATAAAGCATAGCATTTGTTACATATATATGTGTCGAACCATAAATGAATAAATTGATGTGAAAACACTTCATATATATCTTATAAAAAAATGACACTAATAACAACAACAATTAGCAAAGTACTCACATACCTTCTAAGTTTGATCTTTTTATATATGTATTTTGATTTTGTAATAATTTTAGATGATGATTTTTGAGGATATGAAAGTAGAAAAGAGAAATATGATGATTGTTGTTGGGATAAAAAGACTAGTAAAAGGTTATTTTACCCCCATGCGCAAGTCACATAAGTTGATTTAACAGTCAAATCGTCAACGTCTGTTTGGTCAAAAGACCATAGATATTAAAGGTTTAAGAGTTAAGGACTATCTGAGTATCTAAGTCGGAAAACATGCAAGTCAACGCAAACCACAAGTACCATACATGTAATTTACTCGAGTTTATAATTATACAAGTTGACCCACTAACATTTTTGCATAATTAATAATAGAGTAAATTGCAAAAATCATCTTTGTGGTTTAGGCATATTGCACGTTTCGTTCTTATGGTTCATTAAGTGCAAAAATCATTCGTTTTTGTACAGTTACGTCCGTTTTAGTCCTTCGGCATTGCGATAATCGACCTTGTGGTTTGGCACTTTCGAAACCACAAGGGCGAAACGTGCAATGCTTTGGGAGGACTAAAATGAACGTTAGTGTGCAAAGTAAGGCGGTTTTGCACTTCGAATCACGTGGACAAAACGTGCAATTTGACCAAACCACAAGGACGATTTTTGCAACTTACTCTTAATTATATTAGTAACTGATAACGGGTTCAAAATAGGAGTATTGAAATAAGACAAGCTCTTTATTTATACCAATCTTGGTTGACTTTAAACACTTTTGATATTATCTCGATCAGTTCTGGATGTTGTAAATCAATTCTGTGTGGATTGGTTATTTGATCCTCTTTGAAAACTGGTAAGATCTTTGAAATCTGATATATATTTGATTATCTCACTTTACACATACATGCATACCAACTGTTTGATAATATGCCTGAGTTTATATCACTCCAGTGTTTTTTTACTTTTTCTTAATATGAATACATACAAAGTTTTCTTTCACCCGGTTAAATCGCGTAAATCTGAGTTAAAAAGATTTGGTGTATTTAGGATTGCTTATTTTTTCTACATATAAGCTGTTACTGATTAAACACTTTAGGAGATAGTGTTTGGATTCACTTATTTCTATAGAAAATGTAATTATAGATGATAACAATAACTATTTGTTTGAAGATTTTTATTTTTATAAAAACAAGCAGAAAAGCTAAAAAATTAAAGCTAGCCCAAACACCCTATAATTAACGTTCTCATTCCTTTAGCTGGTTTGTTTTAGCGGGTGGGAGTTATGGCCCAAAAGTCACCCATGTAGCCTCGTTATCTAACTAACGTGTTGGTGGTTCGACTTGGTTCACTAACACAAACATGAACTGCTTTTATTAATGGGTCAACCCGAAACGTGTTTAGATCCTGGCCAACCCAATTCATTTTTGTGTCCTGTCGGGAATTTCCACCCCTAGTTATGTTTACATGATTTCTTATGTCTCAGGAAAATGGAGCTTGTATCTACAATCGATGGTCATGTTGTGAATCTTTTGACAGTTCATATTACGCAAAAGCTGAGATGCCTCACTTCATCCACGGAACATGTTAAGCGCATGAAAATCAGAATGCTGTATTTGGAGGGTCAAAGGGCTGATATCGAAGAGCACCTGAAAGAAAATAATGTAAGCAATCGAAAGATACCTGCTTGTGTACCAGGGTGGTTGGAAGATGTTAAGAAGATCAAGGAAGATGCTGACAACATTTTAAGTAACAACATTGGATGCTTTAATGTCAAAAAGAAGTATGTAGCACGAAGAAACACATTGAGGGTAACTGATGATATCGAAGGTCTGATTAAAGAGAATTCTGACATCATTTGGAGTAATGCCCAATTCCCTTTTGGAAGAGTCGATTTCAAACGTCCGGCATCAAGATCAACATCACATGGAAATACCCAAATTGGGTTTAAGTCAAGAGATAAGATATTCAATGATGCATTCAAGTTCCTTCAACACGATGATGCTGATGCGGCTCGCGTGATAGCCTTGTGTGGAACGGGTGGTGTTGGGAAGACCACGCTGATGAAACAACTGAACGAGGCTGCACATGATCACAAGATGTTTAATTGGATTGTAGATGTGGTTATTGGTAAAACTCCCAACTTACTTGCCATTCAGAAGGCCATAGCAGCACACACAGGCGAACCTCTAACCGAAACTGATGAAACACTAAGGGCCACTTATCTTTCCAAAAGATTTCAAGTATTTTCAGAGCGTAAAGAAAAGAGTCTGGTTGTATTGGACGATGTGTGGAAGAAGATTAAACTCGAAGATATTGGATTAAAAAGTCCTTTGCCAAAGGGGGTCAAGTTGTTGCTCACATCACGAGATGAAAATATTTGCCAACAAATTGCAGTTCATGCTGATTTTGTTCTTAAAGTTGTTAGACTTAGAGTTGATGTCTTGGAAGAAGGGGAAGCACGGGATTTCTTTTCTCGAATCGCAAGAGTTTCAGAGGAGCATGATCCTGATCTCTATCAAATAGGATGTGGTATCGTGAAAAAATGTGGCTGTTTGCCCCTTGCCATCAAACTCATTGCCGCAACTCTTAACAACCAAAATAAATTTGTATGGAATCGTACATTAAAGTGTTTGAAGAAAAATGATCTTGATAAGAATGTGCAAGAAATTATTGAGATAAGCTACAAGAATTTAAAACGAGAAGAGGATAAAGCTATATTTCTTCTTTGTGGCTTGTTCCCTGAGGACTCTAATATCCCGATAGAAGAGCTCACAAGATATGCATGGGGATTAGAACTTTTAAAGCAAGTTTCTTCTATGGAAGATGCGAGAGACGACACAAACAAGTGTGGGCAATCTCAAAAATGCAAACTTGTTGATGGATGGTGATAGTGATGACTCTGAGTATGTGAAAATGCATGATCTTGTGCTTGCATTTGTGGTGGGTACTGTTTCTAAAGGTGGTGAGGACGGATGTAGGATCATTCACCATGATGATTTCTCAAAGTGGAGTGAAGCTAATAATATGAGCCAGTCTTGCAAGCAAATTTCGTTAACATGCAAGGGTATGTTGGAGTTTCCCATTGACTTTAAATTTCCAAACCTTACAGTTGAAACTTATGCAAGGAGATAAGTCACTAAGGTTCCCTCAAGACTTTTATGTAGGAATGGAAAAGCTTCAAGTTATAGCATTTGAGAAGTTAGAGTATCCATTAGTTCCCACATCCTTTGAGTGTTGCGCCAACCTTCGAACTCTCTCTCCACGAATGCTCATTGATGTTTGATCTAAATTGTATAGGAAACCTTTTGAATCTGGAAGTGCTTAGCTTTGCTAACTCTAGCATTACGAAAATTTGAAGAAGCCAAGACTACCGGATGTAACAGGTTGTTACAATTAGGGGTGTTATCGGGTCAGGTTATCGGGTCGGGTTGAGTCGGGTTTTGAGTTTTACGAATAAATTCAAATTCTAATGCACAAAGGTTCTTTGAACGCTCTGCAAGTTCACTACGGTTGTTGTCTATGAAGCAGAATGCACAATCATCAAAAGTTCTCATATAAAGCTCTTCAAGTTTCACAAGCTTTTCAAGACACCGTCATCTATAACAAGATTGTAAGTTACAATCTTGTTATAGATGACGGTGTCTTGAAAATCTTAGTGAAACTTGAAGAACTTTATATGAGAACTTTTGATGATTGTGCATTCTGCTTTACAAACAACAATGTAGTGAACTTGCAGAGCATTCAGAGAACCTTTGTGCATTAGAATTTGAATTTATTGGTAACAATGCTCATATGAAGAACATGTTTTATGAGAAACTAAGATTCAAGCTCTCGGTGGGATGTTATTTTTCAGAAGTTAGGGACAAGCTGTACACACGTAAAGCTGACACGCACTCGTATCTAAACAGCTTGAAGCTGATCACCAACAAAGAACTATTAAAATCTAAAATCAAAGAGCTATTTAAGATCACAGATGCACTTTATCTACAAGTGAATGATATGAATACTCTTGAAGATGTTGACGTGGAATTCCCGCATCCTCGACATCCTCCTTGAAACTCTTCATTTTACAATTTGAGATTCCTTGTAGTTTCAGAATGTGCAGAGTTGAAATACCTTTTCACACCGAGTGTTGCAACAAACTTGTCAAAGCTCGAATATCTGGAAATTTCCAGATGCGCTACTATGGAAGCAGTCATACATACTGAGAATAGTGGATCAGATATAATCAAGTTTCCCAACCTAAAGTATCTCCATTTGGCTGGGCTACCAAAGCTGTTGTGTTTCTGCAATATAATTGAGCTACTGCATCTCGTGGAGTTGCAACTTGAAGGCCTTCAGAATTTTACTAGCATTTATCCGAGTAATGCATCATCTTCTGTGCCCGAGTAATACTTCCCACGTGCAATCTTTCTTTCACGAAGAGGTACGTATGTGTTTTATTCTTAAATAGCAATTTTATCAAAATCTTTTATACTAAGAGTGTTTCAAAACGACGTGGGCGACTCCTAATGGATGAACGTATCTTAAATTAATTTGCAGGTTGCTACTCCTAAGCTGGAGAAATTGGTTGTTGATCTGGAGAATATGAAGGAGATATGGCCTCCTCAGTTTAGCAGAAGTAATCTTTGCCCATTGAGAGAGCTTATGGTCGAGGGTTGTGGTTCCATTGAAGTCTTGTTCAACATTGATTTTGGTGAAATTGAGCAACTTAGCAGCAGCAGCTTGAGAAGCATTCAAGTGGATAGGTGCAATAGTCTTGTGAGGCTTTTTTCATGCAACCCGTTTCCTTTCTTCAATAATTTACAAGAGCTTAAAGCTAGAAGGCGTGGCTCCATCCAAGTGTTATTTAGCGCGGACTTGGGACGTGCTGGTAAAATGGAAGAGCTGGTTTGTAGCAGCAGTTTGAGAAGCATTGTAGTGGAAGAATGTGATAGTCTTGTGAATTTTTTCCCAGTTAATCCAATGCCATTATTCAATAATCTTGAATGGCTTCAAGTTATAAGTTGTGCTTCTATTGAAGTTTTATTCAACATCGACATGGAATGTGTTGGTCAAATGGATAAAGTTAGTAGCTGCAGGTTGAGAAGCATTCAATTGAGGCAATTAGGAAAGCTTAGAGAGGTGTGGAGGATAAAAGAATAAAAGATACTGGAAATAACTTGATTCATGGCTTTCAAGCTGTCGAAAGCATACGTATTGAAAGTTGTGGGTGGTTTGAAAAGTTAATCACCCCTGCCACAACCAACTTTGATATGAGAGCACTCAAAGAGGTTCAAGTTATAAGCTGCGCAGAGAAAGGAGAGAAATAGTGAATTGGCTGAGAGTAACCAAGATCAAGAGGTACGGCTCTTAACTTGTATGTTTAAAACAAATGTAAATGATTTCGATTTTTGTTTTTATCCTTTAAAACTTGTAGCTGTAACTTGCAAGGAAACTGATTGTTATCTCTTTTCATTACTTGAATGTTATTTTTTTTAAGTAAATAAAAATATAATATTAGGTTACTTATAATTTTAAAATGAAAAAAGAAAAATAATATTAGAACTAAAAGTTTGAAGACATTTTGATAGAACCACTGACATTGAGGCTTTCTTTTTGTGATTTTTTGGCCTTCTCATATCTTATATAGTGTTAAAACTAATATATCGAAAATCGTTTATATATAAGAAAAGAAAGGAAAACCCAATAAATTCTTAAAAAGTTACATAATATTTTCAAGAAATTTGTTGCAGGTATATTCAGATTTGTCAAGTGAAATTATTACTAATTACTATAACATTTGTGGTTGTGACATGCAGATTAAGGCCATGTCTATACTCGGGGAAGACTCAAATGATGAGATTTCTAAAATTGCATTCCCATCCTATCTATTACCCACTTTCCATAACCTTCTTGAACTTGTTTTGTGGGACCATGAAGGTGTCGAGGTGGTCTTTGAAATAATAACGACTCCAAGTAGTATACCTTCACCTCACAATACTCAACAACCATCAATACTCCCCTATCTTGAAAAATTACAATTAGACTATATGGGGAGGGTGAATCATGTGTGGAAGTGTGATTGGAATGAATTCTTAACTCTTCAAAAACCGCACTCACAGTCCTCATTTCATAACCTCAAAACCATAACAATGTACGTGTGTAATAGCATCAAGTACTTGTTTTCACCTCTTATGGCGAAACTTCTTTCCAACCCAAAGGAAATTAATATATGGTCTTGTCATGGTATTGAAGAGGTTGTTTCAAACAGAGATGATGAAGATTCGTCTATATATTCCCACACAACCACCACTTTCTTCCCCTCATCTAGACAATCTTGAGCTTAAAAAACTCAGAAATTTCAAGTGTATTGGTGGTGGTGCCTACAGTATATCTACTGACATTCATGACCAGCTTAAGGTATTTTTCCTATATATTCAGTGACTAAAATGTAGGTAGTTTAATTTTGTTAATATTATTAGCTCTGTTAATTATATAATGAAATTCTCGTTTTTTCCAGTTATATCAAGCTTCTTGGTCCTTATGTCAGTACGCTGTATAACAGATTGTGATGCATTATCAAGTGTGATTCCATGGTATATGGAATTTGCTAGGCGGTACTCGAGCAGTCGGTTACTTCTTAGCAAGTGATCGGCCTAAGCGGGTAGTACTTTGATTGAAATTTTTAAATATAAATTTGAAATTATATGTATTACATCTTTATAAAACAATATGATAGTTTATAGGCGGATCAGTTGTGGACCTTGTGGTGAAACAGCTTGTTTTCTTGTGAAACAGCTTGTTAATGTAAAAAACGTAAGATGCATAGTGAGTGTGACACCTATCAATGAGACTAAAGTTATTTTAGGTATATTTGCTTTAGATCAAGTTTTAGAATTTTGCATCTTTATTAGTATTCTGTAGATATTTTAACACAAGGTCTTCATTATATTCAACAAATGCATCAAACACAAAACGATATTCATCAAAAACACAAATCTCATCGTCTTTAACAACATTATCATCTTGCTTCGAGAATCAATGGATCAACATCTAACATCATATGTCCATCATATCATCAACAACATTCATCAAGTGTTACATCATCTGCATCGATCATGATCAACGTGCATCATCGTTTATAGCATCATCACCGAAAATCATCAATGATCATCAACTAAAAATACTCATCATCGCTTTCTGCATCATCAACGATCCATTTAATAAAGCATCGTATTGAATGATCATCATCCACATTAGTAGCATTGTCATCAGTAATCATTTTAGCATCATTGATCTAATAAAAAAAACGTCACCGGATTCTGCATCATGATCACCTATGATCGATTGCAGCAACATCATCAATCATGGCCGGGTTATAGCATCTTCGTCTTCGTCATGGATAATCATCATCATATCAGTTTCATCATTATAAACTATAATCATCTTTATCGATTTAAGTATCCTCATACCAATCGATCTCTTTTGCTTTTCAAAAAAGTAGATCATCTTTTGATTGTAAAAGTGAAACAGATTAAAAGAAAAAAAAATAAACCAAGATTTTATCAATCTGAAAAATGAAACTAATAGAAATCGATATAATGGATCTTTAGAAAATAATCTGGGTACCAAGGAAAAAATACAGAGAGATCTTTAAAATTAAATAGGATTTCCTCATTTCTAGCATTGATCAAACATTGTCCTCCAAAGCTGGAAGGCTTGTTGCATTTGCACTTTCACTCGATCGATCCGGAAGAGACTTGCCAAATTAAAGCACATATCATTCTTGCCAGCAAATGAGAATGAGAATTACAAAGAAAAGAATAAGCAAATTTGCCAGCAGAGAAAAAGAGACTTTCACTCGATCCGGAAGAGACTTGCCAATGTACAGAATAAGCAAATGAGAATGAGAATTACGAAGAAAAGAATTCTTCTTTCTCTTCGAAACTCTTATTCTATAAATCAAGATTAAAGTGACTAAAAGTAAGAATCAATTTATGATGGTGGAAATTTTGGGGCAGCTGTTCCTAGAAAACGTTCGACAAATACAGTCGTCCCGAACAGAGGAAAGCAACGTCTAAAAACTCGGTTTTTTAATTGCCCCAGGCGAGTCGTCGTTCATTAGGTCACTTGTTCAACCAGTTTAGCCGTCGGGTCGAATCGGTTCTATTCATATGTATACTTTTTATAATATCTTTGATATAGGTATTTGTCTAATTTCAATCTTACATGCAATTGAACTGATAAAAATGAGATGACTCTATTAGGGTTTAGTCTTTAATTTGCATATATGCAATACTATAAAAAAATGCAAAAACAATTAATTTATAGTTATAGTTTATAACATATTTATAGTTCTAGTTTATATAAATGAGATGGAGATTACTCTATGTTATTTATCTTGATTAATGAACTTTTTAAATAAACAAATATAATACCAATAATAATAGAGGGATGCACTTCCCTCATATTAATTATTTTAAGATTTTCATATATACAATTTTAAGCAAATACAAGTTACAAAGCATTAGTTACAAGTATTTAAGCACAATTACAACTAAAAAAAACACTATTCAACCTATACAATTAATAGACAATTTAATTCACCTTTACCAAAAATACAACTATTTAAGCACAATGTACAATCTAACTAAGCTAACATAACAAAAATTTGAGATCCAGCATCCCAAAAAAAATCGAGATCAAGCGGTGACCCAAAACATGAATGTGACAAAACTTATCATATTAAGAGGGGAGGGTATCCTACGCCAAGAGAGGCGTTTTCCCGGAAAACGCAACCCGAGCATACCACAGCCTCACCGGGCCTCGTGTTTTTACGTGCTGAGCCATCACGACCAGCCGAAATGGCCCCGGAAAACGTGACCCGACGGCGCGAAGAGGGTACCGGTGCTAGCGTTTTCCCGTATTTTTTTGTGTTTTCCCTTTCTATTTGTGTGGTGTTAGATCTGTGGATTTTATGGAGGAATAAGGTGGGATTTGGTTGCAACTGTTTGTAAAATGGAGTGTTTTGAGGAAGATGAAACAGAGTGTAAAATGTAGAGCGTTTGTATAAGAGAGGCGTGCAATAAGGCTATGCACAATGGCGACCTAGTTAAATTCGCCGTTATATCCTTTCTCTCTCCGACGACTGACGACGACCTAGTTGCCATTGGTGACACTGAGGATTTTTTTTTTTTTTAATTCAAATATTTTTAAAAACAAAATTAAAATTCATTAATAAAAATACTTAACATTACAACATTAATTAAAAGCTTAAACTAATAAAACGTAGACGTTACAATACTTATTTAAAAGCGCAACTTAATAATCTAAGTTGTAACGTTCTTTGATTGCTGCCTTAAGTTGTTCAAGTTCTTGTAGTTGTCGTGCGGGCATATTTGGGTCGAGAGGTGTGTTGTAGAAAATTAAATCTTGTGTCCGGTTTTGTTGAGATGCCAATGCAAGCTGGCGGCGTTAGAGCTCAAGTTTCTCCCTTTTCAACTCCTCGGCTCGCCTTGCCCTTGCCTCTGCAAGCTCCATCTCTTTCTGCTTTCAACTTTATGTATTCCTCTTCCATATTCTTGGGTTTTTCCTTATTTGAACTTTTGATCTTGAAAAAGTTCTTGGCCATATTAGTAACAAATGAAGCGGGTGCCTCGTGTGCTTTCTTCTTGGCTACGTCACGACCTTTTGGTCGTGATTCTCGAGTCTCTTCTTCTTGAGAATCATCCACCTCTTGGGGATGAAAAAGGACCTTTGTTGACCCCGAGGTGGTTTCGAAGTCTGGATTTCTTCCGACTAGTCTTGGTGAAAGTAGGCATCTCAACAGTTTTCCAAGCAGAATGCCCTCTCAAAACTTTCCAACACTCCTTCAATGTAAACTCATGCTTGTGAAGCACACGGTACTCGTTACAAGCCTTTTCGTAGTCGTCTTCGTCATTCTCACCGCTTCAGTGATTATCCTTGATATTATCCATAATTGCACAAAAGAAACCAACCCTAGAACGAATCCTACCCTTCCATTTGGTCGTTATGGAGTCGTAGGTTCTTGTTGAACCAGTTTCATTTTCAAAGTACGTTATCACCTCATCCCAAAACCTACTCCGGTTGATAGAGTTCCCTCTTTCCGAATTTTTTGACACATGTACCCAAGCTTTACAAAGCTCGACCTCTTCATTTGTTGTCCATGGTTTGACGGGTGCGGTTGCAACATTCTTGCCCTTCCCCTTTGTAGCCCGTTTTGTAACCTTCTTTGATTTGACGGGTGACGTCTCTTCGACATCGTCTTCAATACGAATAGAACCGTGGTATGAACCGTGCCCTGAACCTTGTCCCATCGAAGCATCTTGAGTCGGGTATTGTTGAGACGTGTAGCATTGAGCGGAGGGAACTCCATAAAATGCTCATAATCCATATCAAGATTAACAGCATGAAGCGGTGAAAACGATTGATTAGGTTGGGAAGATTGTGAGAAATCCATGTTAGGATGATATGACGAACCGCTTGGTGCTTGGTTTTGATTGATACTTGGGCGACCGGTGGGAAATATGGACGATTGACGTAAAATGGGTTTTGATTAGGGTTGGGTTGTGGTAGTCGTGTTTGATAATTAAAACCGGGTGCTTGAAAACGAACATCCCGATTTTGTGGTGGTGTTAAACCGGTTAATTGAAACGGTGGATCTGGTGATAAATTCAAGTTCGGGGAATTTTGGGGAAGTCGGGATCGTCGGGTTTTTGAGTTGGGAGTTTTTCTTTGTGACATGATGATTGTTGAAGAGAAGTTGTTTGAATTGTGTTTGAAATTGTGTGTTTAAAAATGTGTTTGAGGTTGGTATTTATAATGTTGTAAAAGTGGTAAAGTTTTGAAAAAAAAAGGGTAAAGTGTGAGTTTATACTCGGTTGTGAGGCCAACCGAGTTTGGGTTTCTTTTCTCCCCAACCGACCACGACCGACACCTCCACAGAGGGCCGACCGACGACAACCGACGGTGGCAACCGATGCCAACCGCCCCCACTGTGCATAGCCTAACAGTGTATATGTGTGAGAGTTAAGACAACCCTAAATGATACTATATGTTATTTTGTTTTGCTATGGGCCATGGCCCAATGGAAATTTGTTATAAAACTGGAACAATTCAAATCCATAAATATATTTTAGTTTATAGTTTGTTTTTGTATTTACTGTTTTGCTTAAAATTTGTGAAATAAATGAAATAAATCTATATCTATATCTATATCTTCTATACTACTTATAATGGAGGAAGACACTTCCCTTCTATTTATTATTTTAAGACCTCGATAAATAGAATTTTAAGCAAATACCACCTTATAAGCATTATTTACAAGTATCTAAAGCACAAATAAAACTAAAAAAATACTATTCAACACATACAATTAATACACTATTAAAAACACCCATTCACCAAAATATACAACTATTTAACCACAATTTACTATCTAATTAAGCTTTCAAATCATAAATCTAAAATCCAGCAATCCAAAGCAAAATAACATTTGTTCGTCGGAAAATTTAGTCACAGGTACCCGCCGCATCGCGGGTACCTGCTAGTATAATACCAATATTAGCTTATAACTCTAATTTGTTATTTCATCAAAACTTAACCACATCACTCACCACCACACTTTTCAATTTAACTATAAACTTTCCAAATTATAATATGTTTATCCATACAAATAAAACTTAACCTAACGCAAATATTGAGTTTTGCGAAAATGAAATGACAAAAGGGTTTTGTTAGTTTTAGAGGAAAGAAAAGGTTTTTGTTGTTTAAAAAAAGAAAAAAAAAGAACAAAAGTCATAACCCGCCAAGTTTATCTAATCGGATCGGGTCAATGAAAAACCGCCGGTTCAATTTGGTTTTCAAATAAGGAAAAACCTAGATGTGGCAATTTAAGATCCAATGGTTAAATTTAGGTATAGTTGGTTAAATATTTTGAATGAGATGGGTTTAATTGGGTGATGTGTCGTTGTGTGTAGGTAAATTATGTTATCAAGTTTTACTATTTACTTTATGCCGACTTTACCTGTGACAAACACTGACAGTGAGTTACCCGATCGATGGTAGGTTAGTTGGTAAGTAGGGTGTCGATCACTAAAAGTGAAACGTTAACACTGAAATCTACCAGTATTTTAATTATCTAAGTTAGTCTAATTAAACCTAATTCTAACACAACAAAAGGGGTTTCAGCCTGAGAGACTGACACGAGGTTTAGAATTAATAAAACTATAAATGTAAATTAGACAGATTACACACACACAATCAAAAACACGGATAATAAAGAAGATGTCAAGCCAATAGTAAGGAAAACGTATTAGCTAAGTTAATCATATAAAATGCGAGACTTGTCTACTTGTTATGATGATGATACTCACTTCGTTGGTGGATTTCTAATGTAAGCTAGGTGGTAATTATTCTTAAACATTAGGTTTACTATTTAAGTCTTTCAACGGATTAATCATGTCACATTTAACCGAAATGAATCACTTATAGATTATAATTTATCATTTATCCTATGAGGGCTTACGTTACACATTTACGCCCTAACTTCATTACTAGTAGCCTAATGGTCATAGCACCATTGATCTAGTTATAAAGCTAAGTAATATGTGATCTTCCCGAAATAATTCCTATCATCCACAAAATTAGGACTTAGTGAATAAGCAAGAATCAGTTGAATGAATAATCTCACACGCAATAAATATGAATGAAGTAATAAACATGATCAATACGCAACGAATGAGTAAGCAATCCAAATAAACAAATCAAAACATCAAATAATCATAAACTTGGCTAATACCTACAGGTATTAGCCCATAATCTCAGTAACAATACAATCTATCATGTTCAGAAATATTCAAGTATAAATCGAAAAGGAAAAATACGCTAACCGAACGATTATAGTGTAGTAAAACAATTAATGGAATCTTCCTATGGAATTATAGCACTAGCAGGACCTTCTTGGTCTTCTTTATGTCTCTGGTCTCGTACTTGGTGGTTATGTGCCCTCTGAAAACCGGACTTTAGGTTTTCTATTTCTACTTTTCGAATACGGTCGATACGGCGTATAGAATGTATCAAATACAGCGTATCGAGGTAACTTCGTGTGGGGTCCAAGATTATTATATTCCATAATGTTCGTACACCGCCTTCCTGATATAGCGTATCATAAAGATGAATATGGTGTATCAGGTCTTCCTTATCTAGGATATCTGGTGAAGTCTTTAAGATGAATACATTGTATTTTGAAAATGTCATACGGCGTATCTGGACTAAAACAAGCCCGTTCTTCTTGTTGACCAAAGTTTCATATACGGCGTATCCAGTAATTGATATGGCGTATTCTTTAAAGTCAGGCAATGGTCTTGATAATCGTCCAAGTCTTGGTATACGGCGTATCTGCCTAGAATGATACTGCATATTCTTGTGTTTAGAGGATTTTCTCGAACTTGATCCTTTTGCTTCAAAACACGTCCATTATTGCTAACTTTCACCAATTGCTTGATAATAAGCGAGATTAAAACATTTAAACAATTAAGTATCAAATCTTATATAAAATAATATAAAACAAGCAATATACATAGAATAAATGATGCTAAACATGACCTTATTTGATGTCATCACTTGGTTTTAATTTCTTAATATTGATAGGTCTAGTTAGGTCGAATACTATACTCACACGCGTCTAATACTATATCCACATGGTCTAAGTTGATTATTGACTGAAATTATAAAACAAAAACACTCCCAGTACCCCCATAGGTATGTTTTTGTACGTTTCTATTTGTTTTCGTACGTTTTTATTTGTTTTCATCCATTTTTAAACGTTTTCGTCCATTTTATACGTTTCTTACGTTTTCGTTCGTTTTATACGCTTTCATCCGTCTTTATACGTTTTGTCTATTTTTATACATTTTCTTTCATTTTCTTACGTTTTTATCCGTTTTAGCCCCTTTTTAAATGTTTTCATCCATCTTTTACGTTTTTATACGTTTTCGTCCGTTTTTATCCGTTTTCGCCCGTTTTTATTTTTTTGTCTGATTACTTAGGTTTTCATCCGTTTTTATACGTGTTCATTCTTTTTTTTACGTTTCATCCGTTTTGTAAGTTTTTATACGTTTCATATGTTTTTATCCATTTTTATACGTTTTCGTCCGTTTTTATATGTTTCTTACGTTTTCGTCCGTTTTATACATTTTCTTTCGTTTTTATACGTTTTCATCCATTTTTTACGTTTTCATCCGTTTTTATACGTTTTCATCTGTTTTATACGTTTTCATCCGTTTTTATACATTTTCGTCCGTTTTATATGTTTTCATATGTTTTTATCCGTTTTCGTTTGTTTTGTACCTTTTTGTTCGTTTTTATACGTTCTCGTCCGTTTTTATACGTTTTCATCTGTTTTTATACGTTTTCATCCGTTTTTATACTTTTTCATATGTTTTTATACGTTTTCGTCTGTTTTCATCCACTCTTTATCCGTTTTTATATGTTTTCATACGGTTTATACGTGTTTTAACGTTTGCAAAGGAGCTATGACGTCATTCCTTGCGGCAACCACTGGAATATTACAGAACGATCTAAAGAGGGTCATAGCTTATTCAACTTGCAGTCAGTTGGGTGTTTTCATCCGTTTTTATACATTTGCATCCATTTTCGTCCGCTTTTATTACGTTTTCAAATGTTTTTATCCACTTTTGTACGCTCTTATACGTTTTTATATGTTTTAGTACCTTTTTATACATTTTGTACAATTTAATTTCTTCTCCCTCACTCTGTCTTTCACTCTAAAAAAAAGTTAAAAACACTCCACTAGACCACGTCACCATGATCATTGATTCATTTCATAATTTCATTTCGAAATATCAATAAGTTCAATAATTATTAATTAATAATTCATTTTTAGTTATGTGTCTTTTGTATACTTTTATTAATCAAATGATTTTATTTTGCTGATATGAGGTATTGATAAATTGTCACACCCCAAATTACTGTTTTGTGGAATGGAATTCCTGAAGGATGACTGTCATAGCATCAAAGTTACAGTTATATCGAACGACCTAAAGTGTCGTTTTGAAAATATTGTTTGATTAAGTAAAATAATCAGAGTTTACAAAACATAGGTCCTAAAAGATTTCCAATTTACCAAAGTAAGTTTGTTACAATCAAACGATAATTACGTGCATAAAATATATGTGAGACGCATCGTCACCGCGACTCTATGATACGTCCACATGCATGCCATGAAGTGAATGCCTTAGATACCTGAGATAAAACATGCTAAAAGTGTCAACAGAATGGTTGAGTGAGTTCATAGAGTTTTTTTAACAAGTAAGGCTTTTAAAGAACGTTCATGCAGCAACGACAAAGTTCTTGGTCATTTAGAATAGTCCACAAAGCAAAGGCATTGTAAATCAACTCAGTTCCAAGTTCCGCCCATACAAAACTTGCAACCTGTGTGTTCACAACCCACTGCCAAAAGTAGTATGTCTAAAAGTCAAGTACACGTTATCATAATAGTTCACAAAGCAAAGGCATTGTAAATCCATTCAGTTCCAAGTTCCGCCCATACAAAACTTGCAACTTGTGTGTTCACAACCCATTGCACAAAATATAGTGTGTCTATTGGTCAAGTATATTATCTGTCATAATAGTTCACAATATAGCACCACGTATATAATAATGTATGCCAGGCAAAGCCCCTAGAATAAATAATATGCGTTCCGTAACATAGTGAACGAGAGGTTGGCCGACCTCTAATAGCGCTATTCATACTACCTACTAATAGGAGACTAACAATGCGAATGTACGAACGGTACATCATACAACTATTATATACAATTAAGAACACTCCGACATGGGAGAATTTGCACTGCTCCGTACAAGGGAGACTTAGTATTGCTCCGTTCACATAGGGAGACTTTATAGTGATGCTCCGAACATGGGAGACTTTATAGTGATGCTCCGATCATGGGAGACTTTAGGTCAAGGTCATAGCACGTACGGTTCAATAAGTTCAAACAAGTCATAAGTTCGTATTTAAGTTCAAGGGTTCCATTCAAAAGTTCGTAATTAAGTTCAAGTGTTTCATTCAAAAGTTCGTAATTAAGTTCAAGTGTTCCATTCAAAAGTTCGTAGTTTTGTTCAAGAGTTTAAGTCGAGTTCAAAAGTTCAAAACAGTCAAAGAGCTCAAAACATATCAAAAGGTTCAAAATAGTCAAAGGGTTCAATATAAAGTCAAACAAGTTCAAAATAGTCAAAAGGTTCAATATTAAGTTAAAAGAGATTAATTATATGTCAAAATGTTTTAAATAAAGTTAAAAGAGATTAATTATATGTCAAAATATTTTAAATCAAGTTAAAATAGATTAATTAGATGTCAAAAGAATTAAATCAAGTTAAAAGAGATTAATTATATGTCAAAAGAATTAAATCAAGTTAAAAGTGTTCAAATCTATGCCAATATGTTCCTATCAAGTTAAAAGAGTTCAAATATATATGTCGAAGGGCTCAAAATCAAGGAAAGTGGTTCAAATAATAGTGTTCATAGCGATCAATTTAGTTCGGGCACAATCTATTTACTAGCATAAGTAGTGAAACAACAGTTATTTAAGTTCATATAAAGGTAGAGTAAAAGCAAGTAGTTGAGCATGTATCTCCCCCAAAGAGTTTATAAAACAATTAAACGAGTAAAAGTGGGGCTACGAACTCACCTGATGCAATGATTATGATGACAAAAGTAGATACACTGAAATGAGGTGCGATCTCTATCTGCAACCTAATATGATGATATGTTCTAATGTAAGTCATGAAACAACGTCGTGCATGCAAACTCATATGATATCCATACCACTTGTACATTTGAAAATAAATTTTATCGTCAAAATATACGTTTATGACATCTCGTCAGGTTGTAAAATACTTTACAAGTACTTATGTTGAAACGACATCATACAATAGTCATTTAGTGATTTATTATGAGATTATAGTTTTTCGTCGTAAAACAATATAATTTGACAATTCATGAAAGTGACTAAATGGCCTCGAAAAGCTAGTCGTAAAATAGTGAATATCGAGTGTTAGGAAACAAACTCAATGGTTTTGGAAAGCTTGTCACATTATCTAAAAGTCTTAGTGTTAAACTTTTGATCATAGAGGTCTCGATCATGGAGAAAAATATAGGTGAAGTAGGGTACTTGGACTAAAAATATTGTTTAAGGTTAGTTTTCAACAAAGTTTGAGTGACCGTATTTTATTCGTTACAACTCCGTCTGACAAACGGTTGAACATTTTGGAAAGTAGGCTAGGTGAACTCACTTTTACTAGAAGACAACGTTTTCTAAAAAGTATTCTATCGATGTGAAAAACGACTCCAATCATGGTCACTAGCGACAACTAGTTTGGCTAATAGAAAATATATATGTAAGTGTTTTATACTTGTGAATAATAGTTACGACAACCTTATTTAAACGCGTGTAATTTAGTCGTTATAAGTCCGTTTTCTATGTTTTATATATCCTTGGTTTTGTATTAATGTATACTAGTATATTTTTGATAAATCGACTCATTTAGATAACGCTTAAAACTCATTTTTGACCGACGAAAAATCTGGACAGCATGCAGTTTTCTGAAAATATAGTTTTTGCCGCTAAACTTGAAAATAGCGTATCTCCTTCGTTATAAATTCGTTTTAACCCGTTCAAGCGACCACGGTTTCGTTTTAAAGTATATTTTCTGAATATCTAGCCCAAAATAATTCATGACCTGCTGATTTTTCCAGATTTTGCAAAAACGATCAGACCACAATATAAAGTTGTCGAAAATGATTTTTCTTCCGTAATACTTGTTTCAATCACTTCAAATCAACACCAAATCTATTCTAAACCTACCATACACCTTCTTAGGGTGTCATGGGTTCCTAAACATCATCAACCATGATATGTTTCAAGGGATTAATTATAGGATGATTATAACTCAATATAAGTACTAAAAACAATAAAAGTGGTATAGATACACATGAAACTTGCATGTTTTCTTTCAAGCATGATAAAAATAACTTAAGTATGAATATGAAAGATTAATAATGATCATGAAATGCTTACTAATATGATGATGAGGTTTATGGAACAAGGTTTCCTAATTACTCCTAGGTTTTTATTTCAAAACCTAATAAGAAGTAATCTAGTGTTAATATAATCACTTGATCTTGAAAAACAATTATGTTTCTTGCTTGGTTCTTGAGTTGGCCGGCCATCATGGAGAAGAGGAGAGGATTTTGAGTTTTTCTTTCACCTTTGATAAATGTTATCTATGTGTTTTAGGATTAGATATTATCTAGTATAATAATAGTATGTACTAAATATCTAAGGAAATGTGTATGTGTACACTATAGAAGTGAAAATCAAATTGGTATCTTGTGATGACTAGGGGTGACCGGCAATGGGTATTGGGGGGGGGGGGGGGGGGGGTTGAGGTGTATTTTTGTTGTATAAATGTATATAATGTTATGCATGTAGTGTATTTGGTAAATATAATTAGGTATTTAGTGTAGCGTTAGCTAGAAATAAATTTTAACGGAACAAAATAAAATATATCGGAGTCGTAAAAATTATAAAAATACATTTCTTGCAAGAATTGAGTGAATAAATAATTATCGAGTTGAATTTACGAAAACCGTCGTAAATATATATACTTAACAATTTATATACAAAATAAATTGAAAACATCGGGTAAACTAATAATATAATTTTTATAGTCTTAAAATGAGTATAAAAATATATCAGGACAATTTTTGGAAGTGTCGGATCAATTGTTCAAAATAAATGATCGTACGATAGCGTTTATTTAATAGGAAAATATACGTTAATGAAATATGCAAACCCATGCATGAACTAATATGCAGATAATGGTCGTAAATACAAATTTTTCTCCGGGATGAATAGTGTTTTGTGAATAGTAAAATTTTGAAATAACTTCTCAAAATATCAACTAGACTTCAAAAATGATGAATAGTAAAATGATGAATAGTAACCGATGAATAGTAAATTCCCGAGATGAATAGTAAATTTGAGAAATGACCGGAAATTGAGAATTGTGACATAAATTTTGGAGAATATGTGATTACAGATATGTTTATTGATAATTTGATTGTTGTTTAGGTGATTAATATTTAAGATTTTATTATTTATGGGGTATTTGGGAATTCTTGTTATATAGGGCTATTTTTGATTGCTTATTTATTAGGGGTGTTTGGGAATGCTTATTGTTTGTGAACTGTTTAGGATTATGTGGAAAACTAGAAGGGGGGGATTGAATAGTTTTACCGATTAAAACTTCATTTTAAAATATTTAGATCGACTTGTGTCAATCTATTTAGATGTGTATGTTGGATGTTGATAGATGGATATGTAAATATGTAATGTAAAGATAAAGAGTAAGAAACACAAAACCACGACACGAGTATTTATAGTGGTTCGGCTACAAGGACACCTTCCCCGAGTCACCTACTCGAGAGTTCGTAATCACTACAAGACACAAAACTCCTTATGGCGGAGAAGCCTTCACAACGTCGCCTATTCTTTTTCCGGTACAAGGCTAGACACCGGGTTCTTCCACTAGGTAGAACCAAACCTATTACAACGTCGCCTACACTTTATCCGGTACAAGGCTAGATACCGAGTTCCAATACAAAGGAGGAACTACTACCCAACACTACACAACAACTATCCCAAAGGAGACCCACTCCTTATTACAACATCATCAAGGATATCAATATCCTTGGACACAATCTATCTCTATTTGTACATCGATACACCATATCAATTGTACACCCTTGGCATCTTTCACTAATGCCTTTGACATGATCTTTTGGCACCTTTCACTAATGCCTTTGACTTGACCCTTTTGGCATCCTTCACTAATGCGTTTGATACGGATGTTTGGCACCTTTCACTAATGCCTTCGTCTTGACCCTTTTGGCATCCTTCAATTATGCCTTAGACACAACACTTCTAGAGAGGAAGAAAGAACTATCAACAAGAGAACTTCAGTAGTCCTGATGATGACGAAGCATGGCAACTCATGGACTTGAGCTTGCTCAACTTCAAGAGGTGGTGATCTCGCCTTTAAGAGGAACCTAGAGAATCACACAAAAACAAACACAAACTACATAGAAAGATCCTTTGGATATGAGGTTAGAGAGTTTACAATACTAGGAGAAAGTATGTGTAGAAGTGACACCCAACAATGAAGAAATGGCTCACTATTTATAGACAAAATATGCTACTGTTCCACGGATCCCTTGTAGGAGGGATCCGTCTAGTGTATTCTGAAGGATCCGTGAGACGCTCCTCATTACCCATGGGTTATGGGTCATGGGTTATGGGTCATGGGTCATGGGTTATGGGGCATGGGTCCTAGACTTTGGACCATGGGTATCCAAGTAGATACAATGTATCTACAAGATGCAATGCATCTAGTCAATGGGTTATGGGTTAGCTCCATTGGTCATGGATAATACCCATTATGACTTACGCATGATGTCATGCAATGGGTCATGGGTTATGGATTATGCTCCATGGGTATGGGTCATGGACTTTGGATTTTACCCAACTACATTCAATGTATTTAGTCAATGGGTCATACTTATACTTCTACCCATTTCTATTACCCATTATAATACATACTAAATATGTATATATCTACCCATTATGTAAACACTAGTTGTTGTACATATGCATTACTATATCATGAAAAAAATATTACTTGTTTAGTGTTTTATATGAAAAAATAAGTGTGTTAGTAAACTATTGGCTCAGACCATTTACGTATTTTATTTGTTTCGTTAAAATGATTTTACGTTTGTTATCGACAAAACATTAGAAGATCGTAAAATATAAATAAACGTTTTTACGGCTTATTTGTATTAGCAATCTCCCCCTTTTTGTTGATGAAAAAACATAAGATTATTTTAAGGAAAAACTAAAATTCGTAAAAGTTTGAATTGGAGTTTTTTACTCTTATCTCCCCCTTTTTGTTGAAACAAAAAGAGCGTCGAAAAGAAACTAACACATTGTTTTAAGAAAAACATGTGAAAAGAAAGAAAATATGAAAAAATATAGAGTAAGTGAAGAGAAGTGTTCTCGTCTTAGCTCCCCCTTGACGAGCCCATCCCTTTGTGAGGGCGTCAAGTAAGTAGAAATACTAAACTAGTGCATTGCAATTATGTTTGCGAATGGTTTCGTCTTTGTGACGAATATGCTCCCCCTTGGTGATTGCACCTTTGCACGGAGGACGTCATGTAATGTAATCCTATGTGAATAACATTGCAAATGATTTTGCAATGTTTTGCTTTGACAAGAAACTCCCCCTAGCTAAGGGTGTCAAAGTCGTCATGTGTAAATTGAAAATCTAAAAAACAAGGGTTAGAAAACAAATATATAGAGCATAATTTCCTGCAAATAAGACTCAAGTTAGTAGTAAACAAGTCTTCTGTTTCACAGATCCCACGGTTCCCTCTTTTGAGGGACCCGTCTAAGCTAAACTGAGGGATCCGTATGTCTGTAGGCTTAAGACATCAATGGTGATGTAAAATGTGATGTTAACATCAAAATGAGATATGTATTAAAGCACCAAACATATTCTCAAGATAATATGGCATATAACATGTAATTTCATTCAATAAAAATACGAGAAATGATCTACATATCTCTAAAACTAAGAGAATGACTTAAACATGAAATATGATTCCTAAACTATCTATGTTAAGCTTAAAACTAGGACACCGCTTGAATCCTTAAGTTCAAGGTTGTTTAGGTTTGTTGACCTCGTCGAAACGTTCGAGGAGGTGATAAAACATGAAACGTTGCTCTTCACGTACTTCATGTATCAAGCCTTCAACATGTTGACAATGATAACAATCTTTTTCATGGCTAGGAAATGGTGGTGGTAGAAATGGAATAGCTTGAGATGGAAGGTTTGGTTGAGGTTCCCAAAAAGGAGGAAGGTTAAGTGAGGAAGATTGAGGATTCTCAAAAGAAAGATGAATTTGTGGAGGTGGTTCAACCAAAGGCGGTGGTGGTGGAATATGTGATGAGGATGGTGGTAGAGAGGTATCTACTTCCATGTGATCGGGTGGTTGACTTTGATGATTCCTCATAATCCAAAAGGGACTATTTGAGGGTGACGGAGAAAAAGATGTCGGGGCTAGTGTTGATTCAACACCTTGATTTTGTTGCACTATTCTTTCTATTGAGGAGAATGTTGGTAATGGTGGAGGATAAGATGGCCTAGGAGGCAAGTCCTCTAGATTGTAGAGGTGTGGTGATGAGAGTGGAGTGGTAAATGATATGGCTCTAGGCACTAAGGGTGATGGTTTATAGGAAATAGAAGTGTTTGGTTTAGGAGGTATAGTGGTGTTTGGCATTGGTAGTTTTGTGGGAACAATCCTTTTGGGGATTGGTTTGATTGGTTGAGTTGGTGGAGGGGAAATCCTAGCGTTTTTAGATTTAACGGGAGATGATTCGGTTGAAGAAATTTCATGAATAACACGAGCAAGTTTCTTGGGTGGTCCTTTGGTGGATGAGTTACCACTAGGAGCTTTTCTCATGATGAGGTGATAAAAGGTTAGTGAGATAGAAGTCTCTAGTTGCTGAGAATTAAGTTGTGGATGGTGACTAAGAGGTCCTAACAAGATGGTTTATAAGGAGAAGAATTTGGCTAGTGCATTCAAGACTTAAACCACTAAGATTCTTCAAAATGCAATGATTTGCATGCACAATAGTCAACTACAGGCTTGTACTGGTCAAGGAGATTAATTAAGGAAAAATTGAGTGTTCAAGTTTAGCAAGGAAAGCTTGAAATGATTATTTTAGCTAGGATTAGCTGAAACTGTCAGCCGGTTCCCTCCAATGAGGGATCCGTCTAGGCTAATCCTAGGGATCCTGCTCTCAGCAGCCAAGAAAAGAAAAAAATGATGTTTTGTAAGGTCTAATACCTATACATCTTGAGTGTCTCAGTCTTCTTAAGTGTCTTAAATGAAATGTGACTTAAATGATCAAGGGCAATGAGTGATGGTAGCTAATGATTGCCTTTTATGGAAGAAAATTGGACTTTATGAGAACCAATGGGTGATCAAAGATGACACTAGGAGATATTAAAGTGTTAAGTGGTGTTATATGATCCTAGAGATCAGATGGCAACTTAGGATAAATTTGAAAAATTTCTTAAAAATTATAAGAAATGAAAAACTAGTTTTTTGACTTATTTTGAGGTAAGGATGACTAAAATCAATTTGCTAAAATTGAGAGAATTATAAAACTAGATGTGTTGACATGTGAGAATTGATGTGTGAGTATTGGAGCGGAATGATGATGAGTTTTGGTGAAATGATAAATCAAAAAGCACCTTGAGTGTGATCCTAAATGAGCTATGAGTGAGTGTGAAACTTACTGAGCTTGAGGAAGACTTAAGTGGTCCTAAGGCATTATGTTTAGCTAGTGTGAAGTGGTCTAGTGGGCTGGTTTGATGTGTGGAGGTCTGCATTGCATTTCTGTCTCCCCGGATCCTACGGATCCCTAAAAGGATGGATCCGTCTAGTATACATTGAGGGATCCGGCAATTGCAGATCAGAAGCATCACAGAAAATGTGCAGTTTTTGCACTATACTATGCATACTAATTGCTACTAGTCTCTACTGTAAATGAACATCAAAACAAGTAGATATCTCATAATCCATAACATAAATATGATTAGTAGAGATAATATCCAAACAAACAAGGTAAAACATCCACAAACATAATCATCCATTGCAAAATAAAATATATGTCTAAAAACAACCATAATCCTAATGTCTCTTTTGTCAATCTTTTCTCTTCCTCTTTCCCGACATCATGAGGTGGTTAGTTAGGCATTGGATCATACCCTTCAATTGTTTGAATTCTTCGGACTCATTTGGAAGAGTTGGAAGTTGTTCAAAGTAGGTTATGGGGTCCAAGTTGACGTTGGCAACGGGGTTCACATTTACTTCTTCTTCGTCCAAGGATTCCGAGAGAGCACGAGGCCTTTTTCCATTGATCATGAACCGTTTAGAAGGTTGTTTGGTGAGTGGTACCATGACGTGATCGGCAAGGAAATGATCATCATTGATAGGGGAAGGTTGCATTGCACTAACATACTCACGGAGTCGTGTTAGGAGCATGCCATAGGGAAGTACCATGTTGTTGGCTTTGAATACACCGACCATTCTTTTTACCATGTAACAGGCAAGGTTAAATGGTCTTTGGTGAATGAGGCAATAGATC
>OU343224.1:81195074-81633047 GCA_910596185.1 Chrysanthemum makinoi | reverse complement strand
TGTATTTCTGGCATAGGTAATGTGATGATACCATTGAGATCATCCAATTGGAGAACTCTCCTCAAGGATGCCTCAGTAACATCAATAGTTACCCCATCCACAATGGCTCTAAGAGCATCCACTGTTTCATGTGTATCTCTATTCTCAAGTGTTATGGATGTCGAAGTCCAAAATGCTTGATTTGAGAGATATAGATTGTGGGATTTAAAAGTAAAGCATACCTTATATGGGTAGTATTAAGAAAGTCCACAATCTGATGAAAAACAGGGCCACTCTTCTCGTTTGACTTTTGTAGGTAGGCCACTTGGTTGTGCTCATCTGCAAAGTTTAATGGTGCCATAGAAACTTTTGATGAAAAAGATTTTATGTCATAATAATTGAAGGAATAACTAGCCAATTGAGACAAAAGATATATAGAGGTAGGGTTTAAGAGTGTAGTGCAAGAAAGATTATCTAAGGAAAGTATTTATCTTTAGAGGATAAATATCAAAAAGGAAAGTAGATAATTCTCTAGCAGTTACCCTATATATATGGAAAGCAATTTTTCTACAACGGCTAGTAAAAAATTTGTTACTGATACAACAGTTGTAACGGCTAGATCAACAGTGGTAAAAAGAACACTGTTAGTGGAAACTGTGAACTAGCAGTGGTAATTTTTCACAAAAATTTTCAAAGAGCAATGGTAAAGAAAAACATATAAAAACTAGACTGCTCTTATCATAGTTTTTAGCAAACTACCGCTATCAACGGATTTGATATGTCTTTACCATGAGCCGTTTGCTATGGACTAGCCAACTCTTAATCATAAAGAATATGGTGAGTTGATAACCATATAGTTTTTGGTAAACTATCAACCATAAACGAATTTGTCAAGTCTTTACCAGTAGCCGTTTGCTCTGGACTAGTTGATTCTTATGTGGATTGGACATGGTGAATCAAAAACCATTTGTTGTGTGTCTCAGTTACACACCTTTTAAGATCAACTCCCATCTTTGATTTGGTTATGTACCTGCACATGTTAGGATAAGACAAAGAATATGCATAACCGACTTGTTTTAATCAAAGATACAATACTTCCCAAAGTCATTCCAATAATATCTATATTTACTTTAAAACATACCAAAATAGGTACAAGTAAATATCTTTTATAATTAAACCTCTTGATTGACTTTGCCTATATAAAAAGATTCAACTCTGCATAGTCTGTATCAAAACACAACCAAACCTGCACAAAAACCCTAAAAATCGCAATGAGCAATTTTCCAAACATCATTGACATCTCTTCAGATTCTAACACAGAGATATCAGCGTGGGAATACATTCCATGCTATTCCACTAGTTCTTCTTCCAAGGAGCCAACTAAGATGACTGTAAAGCCTGTTGCAAAGCGTGCACCTTCTCTTGAGTTTTACTCCAGCTCATCGGATGATGATGATCAAGATGATACCTATGCCTTGTCCAAGAAGTTGACAAATGATTTGTCAGAATCTTTGGGAACAACCATCTCCAACATGAAGAAAATTTCCATACCGAGAAACTCCGCAAGACTACCAAGGCCTCCTCCACAAGTTCTTGGTCTTGCTTGTCCAAGAATGCAGTCAACCTTTGAGAACAAAAGGAAGAGAGCACACAAGCCCAAGCACAACTATCAGGGCAAAGGCAAGAAGCCAATGGAGTAGCTTAAACATGATGTTTTAGGTTTCTATCTTTGTGTTTTGATGTTGACAGAAGTACTCGAGTAGGTTGTAAGAAGCTTTCACTTTTGATTAAATGCAATGAAGTTTCTTTGTTTTACATTTTCCACTGCTTGTATTTTAATTCCTACTGTTAGGATTATTATCTGTATAAAAGTGAGTGGTCAAACACAAATACAAGCACTAATCAGCAACAACTTGATTTAGACAAATACTCCTTCAATCCGCAATATCACACACAGAAATCAAACACTGAAAGCATTGTTAAGATTAGCAGTGGTTAGACAAATTAACTAGAAGTAGATGCAATAGTTTTGCATGCAGTGGTTAGACCACACAGTCAACAAGTCCACTCCAAGTAATTAATCCGGCCACCAAAGTCAAAGACTTCATTTACTCCTCAACTACTTATACCTTCCCCTCATTAACTTACTGATTCCTACTAAATCTTGTATTTAAGAACCTATAACTCACAAACTATCCATAACTCACATACTCCAAATATTTCTCTTTCTAAGACTTTTCTTCCAACACCATGAGTCATTCAAATCCAATTAACCTCTCTTCTGACAGCTCATCAGATAGTTCTTGGGATAACTTTGTGTTGAACAAACCGGAAGAGTGGAAAAGAAGAGTATGAAGAGGTTGTATCCGAAAAGATCTCATTTGGCAATAAGCACAACTCCATCAGTTGTTGGTCCATCATCACTGCAACCCATGTCACAAGATGCCATCATAAAAGAGGACAACTCAGACATTAGTTCATATGTGTCACCTTACGAAGAGTCTGATGAAGAGACAACTTCTAGAGTCCTTGTAGTTCCACCTCTTGCTTCAATCCTTCCACCAGGAGAACTGCAGAGTCCTCCTTTTGCACCACTGTTGACAGCACCACCACAAGATGGACCTTCATCATCCTCACCACCTGTTGGAGTAGTGGTGATGGGGCTAGCAAGCCCTAAGGTGTATAATGTGATTGAAAGGCGTATGGCACCAAAGGTGATGCCAACTTGGGCCTTCCCAAAGAAGCCATAGGTGATAGGGTATGGGTAGGATTTGAAGCTTTTGTTTGGAGTAGGTTGTTGTTTGTTGTTTTCAGTTGATGTAATGATGCTTGTTGTCTGTATTCCATGGATGTATCTACTGTACTCAGTGTGCAGTTTTGTGAAATAATAATAATGATCCATGTTTTTCTTTAACTTTAGAGTTCTTGCATCATACTTGTTGTTCCATTAACTTTATTTCCAAAGTCGACATACCGGCCCATCATAATGTTCAAAATTCGAAAGATAGGACTTGTTGCCGGTCATGTGCCTTGAACACCCACTATCTGTATATCCTTGATCTGATCTTTTTGTCTTTGGATGTTCCAGCACATTTAAGAAATGGGTTAGTTTCCTTTGGAGACCCAAGCCATGATTGACTTGGATCTGCCTCGTGTATCAATATAGTTATATCTATCAAAGATCATTGATACACCATCGGGATTGGTTGATGAGGTTATTCCTTTAGGTTTCCATTCCCAACGTGATGAGGCCTTCACAGCATTGCCAATGTGTCCTCTGGTCTTGTTTATACTCCTTACAGTGGTAACTTTTGATAGAGCAGTGGTAACTGCTAGCTTTGTTTTTGGTACCTACTGTAAGTTAGATTGAACCTTTTTATTAGAAAAAAGACCTTTTACCTGTTTGTGCAGTTCTTGCAAAAACAGTTTTGGGTTTTGCACTTGAAACAGGTGATTTAGGGTGAGCAGTGTTAACTGTTTTTGCAGTGGCAAAAGTTTTAAGACCACTTCTTAATAGGACTGCTCTTGGGACCATGTTGCTGTGTTGTTTAGGGTGTAAATTGTTTTGGAACTTGTTAGTCTCCACCCTTTTGTGCCCATGAACTTCCCTTCTCCCAAAATGATAGTCACAGTTAGCATGTAAATGATAAAAGCTATCACAGATATAACATGCTTTGTTGTACATCACAAAATTACTACCAAGTTGTTGAGATTTAACATGATTCCAACTCCTCTGGTTACCCCTAGGAGCTGATGGCTTGTTTCTATACATCTCAGAATACTTTACAGGTGATCTAGGTTTATTAACTGGTTTCCTAGGTTCCTCTGTAACAGTATTAACAACTTTTGGGATAGAAGCCTCTACATTCTTTTTAACATTCTCATCAACAACAGATGAGTCACTAGCACTTTCAAAAACATCAGTTTCTTGCTTAACCTGTTCCTCTATTTTCACAAATGTGTTCTTAAGAGGACCATATTCACGTTCAAGATCCTGAAACTCTTCTAAGCCTGTATGAGCTAAATCTATGACTGGAGGTGATGGAACACCTCTTAATGGTGGGGGAGCTGTGTTGTAACCCATACCAGACTTAGCTTTACTAATGATTTGAGCATTCCAAATTTTATCAATTGACTTTGATTGATAATACAAAGTGTCAACAGATAAATTAACATTCAGTCCTTTCTTTTAAGCTTTTCAAACTCTTCTTTCAAAGCTTCATTCACAGCTTTTGTATGATCTATTTCTCTCCTAAGAATAATCATATCATCATTATATTTTGACTCATTTTCTCTATAATGCTCAAGTTGTTTTTCTAATACAGCTATGCCTCTCCTAAGGTTTGACACAGTATAATTAGCAGTATACAACTCTTGTCTTTCATTAGAATATAGATCATTAAGACTTTCAACTTCCCTAGCAGCTCTACATGTTTTAGAACAACTTTCAAAATTTTGTACCTCAGAGTCAGAGAAAGCCATGAGAGCATGTTCTGTAGCAATGAAAGCATCATCTGAAGTTTGTTCCTCTTGTTCATCAGCCATGAAACTCCAATCATAGCTAACACCATCAATAGCCAACATTGCCTTTGGTTCCTCCACAGTTGGTTCCTTCTTTTTCTTGTACCAAGTAGACTTGTTGTCTTGCTTCCTTGGTCTTCTGCACTCTCTAGCAAAATGTCCCAACTTATGACAGTTGAAACACTCTACTTTATTTTTGTCAAACCCTGCAGTTTCACCACCATTGATGTGAATTGGTTTGCCAGTTTTCTTGTAGAATTTCCTATCCCTCATGCTAAGAAGAGTCGTCGCCACTTTATGTTCATCTCCTCCAAGTCATCTTCATCAATTTTCTCTATGTCTGCATGAGTTAATATAGAGCCATTAACTTGAGTGGAAATAAAAGCATAAAAGGTAGGATCTCCAATACCAGCAACCTTCTTCTTTGAACCTACAGTGGTAACACTAACATTACCAGTGGAAACTGTAGAACCATCAGGGGCATAATCATCATCATTGTCGCATCGGGAATCATCACTGTCAACAGAGGTTGACAACAATGCCAAGCTACTAGAGCTTGTACCAAGTTTCCCTGCCTTCTTCAACCTTTGTTCAATAAGTTTGAAGTTGTTGTAAAGATCATTGAGCTTCATAGTTTCAATTCCTGATTTATTTTCCCAAACCGTAAAAAAAAAACATTAGTATGAAACTCAGTAGGCAAACTCCTTAGAAACTTCAGATTTAGGTCTTCCTTATCTACCTCAATTCCAAACACGCTTAATTGTGTGACAATCTTCTGGAGTTTGGTGAAGATGTTATCAAGAGAGTCATTGCTTGAAGCAGAGAAGTTTTCATAGCTTTACTTCAACAATGTCTTCTGTGTCTTCTTTGTAGCATCATTGCCACCAAACACTGAGCAAATCTCTTTAAAGAGTTCTTTTGATGTCTGGAATTTCTTTGAAGGCAATGATCCGGTCTCTTGGAAGAGTCATTAGCAACAAACTTCGGCGCCCGGTCATTCTTCTTCTTTGCTCTTTCATCATTAGTTTCAGTGCAATAAATGTTACTACTTCAAGATCACCAACTTTCTTAGTCTTCTTTTGAGTTTGGAAGGAATTACCATTTTGAATGATTTCCCATAGAGCATAATCTTGAATGAGAAAGTATTGCTCAATCAGAATCCTCCACATCTCAAACTCATTAAGTTTGAGCTTAGGAAGCTTAGCTTGATAGAGTTGGTGATTATTTTCCATCTCCATTGATTTGAGTGAGTAGGTTAAGCTTATTCCTTGGATTTTCTAAAACAAAATATCGAACCTTCGCCTCACGATACCACTTGATGGATCCGGACACACACCTTGTCAATGATATTTTGTGTAATATTAATAAGCACGCGGAATTTACTTAGTAATATTTAGAAGACAGATTGTATGATGTATTGTAAGTGAACACATATTAAACACAAAACTTAAGCTCCAATATTATTAATGAATAATCACAGTGATCTTGCTTATCACTAGGGTTACACCTTGAAGCCTTTGTGAATAATCATTATGTTTGTAAGTATCTAAGCCAATGACCTAGGACCTCCTTTTATAGTACCAGGAGTCCTTTACAAGATAAGTATAAAGCTAACAATATAGAATATACACAAGATCTTTTCTATACTTATCTAGACCGCGTTTTCCTAACCATTATCTAATAGCAGATGGTAATAATGTACCAAAGGTGGTAATACGCTTCCATTGCTAGTGCAATCCAAGCAGTGTCTTCCAAAGCTATCAGTGGTAACAGATTATTCCCAACACATTGCATCTTGTAGATACATTGTATCTACTTGGATACCCATGGTCCAAAGTCTAGGACCCATGACCCATAACCCATGGGTAATGAGGGCGCCTCACGGATCCCTCCAACAAGGGATCCGTGGGATCCGTGGAATAGTAGCATATTTTGTCTATAAATAGTGAGCCATTTCTTCATTATTGGGTGTCACTTCTACACATACTTTCTCCTAGTATTGTAAACTCTCCTCAGATCCAAAGGATCTTTCTATGTAGTTTGTGTTTGTTTTTGTGTGATTCTCTAGGTTCCTCTTAATGGCGAGATCACCACCTCTTGAAGTCGAGCAAGCTCAAGTCCATGAGTTTCCATGCTTCGTCATCATCAAGACTATTGAAGTTCTCTTGTTGATAGTTCTTTCTTGCTCTCTAGAAGTGTTGTGTCTAAGGCATAAGTGAAGGATGCCAAAAGGGTCAAGACGAAGGCATTAGTGAAAGGTGCCAAACGTCCGTGTCAAAGGCATTAGTGAAGGATGCCAAAAGGGTCAAGTAAAAGGCATTAGTGAAAGATGCCAAAAGATCATGTCAAAAGCATTAGTGAAAGATGCCAAGGGTGTACAATCGATATCGTGTATCGATGTACAAATAGAGATAGGTTGTGTCCAAGGATATTGATATCCTTGATGATGTTGTAAATAAGTGGTCTCCTTTGGGATAGGTGTTGTAGTGTAGTGTTGGGTAGTAGTTCCTCCTTTGTAATGGAACTCGTTTATTTAGCCTTGTACGGATAAAGTGTAGGCGACGTTGTGATAGGTTTGGTTCTACCTCGTGGAAGAACCCGTGTCTAGTATGCACGAAAAATAGGCGACGTTGTGAAGGCTTCTCGCCATAAGGAGTTTTGTGTCTTGTAGTGATTACTGAACTCGAGTAGGTGACTCAGGGAGTGGAGTAGGGAAAGGAAGGTGTCTTTGTAGCCGAACCACTATAAACACTCATGTCGTGGTTTTGTGTTTCTTACTCTCTATCTTTACATTACATATTTACATATCTATCTATCAACATCCAACATACACATCTAAATAGATTGACACAAGTCGATCTAAATATTTTAAAACGAAGTTTTAATTGGTAAAACTATTCAACCCCCCCTCTAGTTTTCCACAATTGGTACGAGCCGTTACCAATTTTCTTAGAGTATGTTGTACTTTAAAAACTTGATACGATCCGTGTATAATTGAAAACTACAAAGAAGGAAATCTTTTAAAACAAACTGTTTCTTTTATGTTGGATAGTGATAGATTATTCTAAAATTTCTTTTAAGAAATCTTCTTGCTAGGACTTCTCCAAAGTCTTCATTTCTATTCAAAGAAACATGAAGTCAACTCTCAAGGAAGAACACAAAAGTAATCACAACCTACTTATACTAAGTACAACGGATTACTTTAAAATCTCATGAAGTATTTTGGATATATGGTCTCTATAAACCATATCAAGAGTTTAGAGGTATGTTCACTTATCCACAAATTAGCTATTTTACGTTTACATGGATATGTTGATAATTTTTTTTACACTAGAATTAGGACGCTAATTAGTTGCAAGTCTCTAAAAGTCTCTTCACCACACCCGACTTTCTCATCATCGGGAATAGTATTCCTCTTTGATTTTCTAAAGATCGTCAAACCAACGCCGTCGTCACAAATAGATCCTTGATAAGTTAACCTATCAAAACCGCTTGACCAAAACGTTTATTCAATTAGGAACCTCATTCTTCAAAGTTATTTTTGTTCTATAAGCTATTATATAACTTATTACAAAAATAACACCAAACAGCCTTTTCTGTCCACAATAGCCTGATCCCACGAGTTGTACTAGCCGGATCCCAATTACAAGGGATCCAGGGGAACCATGTGACAGAAAACAACTATACGTTTTTCAAAACCAGTTCTGCTCTTTTCCCTCTCCTCACAAAACACAAAAACGACCCAAATTCTGCTTCCATCTTCATAGGACTTCATATCCTCAAGCATCTCCTTCTTGAACATCATTGTAAGTAATTACACTCATATGTTCTACTCTTCATCATCTTCATCCTAGGGTTTATGGTTTTTAATTTTCTTTTAAAAACATCAATTGATAAAATTAGGTTTTGCAAAATTAATCACTAAAAAGAGTTTTCACATAATTAAGATTCTATTGTGTTTACAACATTGTTAATACAAATCAAAACCATAAACCCTTCTCGACAAATTTTACTTAATTGGAATATTTGTTTTTCTAGGATCAACCATGCCCAAAGCTACCCAACAAGACCACCATGACACCGTCCACTACCTTTCTAGATACTATCGAAAGAGGAGCTTCGAAAATCGATCGTAAAATCTTCAAAAAGCTTGAAAAACGACTTATTCACGAAGGTCGTGTAGTTAAGGAATGTTTTCTTGAAAACACCGACATTCGTCGAGTCTGCTCAGCAATCAACTTTGATTGTCTCCTAGATATTGATGAACAAATTTGTCCGATTTTCATATTTGAGTTTTACAAAAGTGTTAGGATCATTCGAAATAGTGATGAAAGCATCTCAATCGCTTTTATCATCAATAAACAAAGCATTACTCTACCCCTCAACACATTTGCACAAATTCTCCGCATACCTTGTGAAGGAATTTGTATGTACTTCCAAGATTGGGTAATATCCACTCAATCCTTTGCACTAGATCCCAAACCAATATACCGACTCCTGATGACCCCATAAATGTTCGAGCGCCATTTTCAAAATTAGAGCCGACCAATCTCGCTTCAACCGCAACAAAGAGCTTATTCACCGTGATCCCTTTCAAATGGAACTCTTTGAAATGAATCCCATCTATAGAAAGTGGGAAGAAATTCTTAGGGAAAATGTCATTAGTTTGATAGGAAAAAAATACCATCCAAATGCATGTCTTGTCCAAATGATCTATTGCCTCATTCACTAAATACCATTTAACCTTGCTTACATGGTAAAAGAATGGTCGGTGTATTCAAAGCCAACAACATGGTACTTCCCTATGGTATGCTCCTAACACGACTCAGTAGTATGTTAGTGCAATGCAACCTTCCCCTATCAATGATGATCATTTCCTTGCCGATCACGTCATGGTACCACTCACCAAACAACCTTCTAAACGGTTCATGATAAATGGAAAAAGGCCTGCGTGCTCTCTCGAATCCTTGGGCGAAGAAGAAGTAAATGTGAACCGTTGCCAACGCCAACTTGGACCCCATAACCTACTTTGAACAACTTCCAACTCTTCCAAATGAGTCCGAAGAATTCAAACAATTGAAGGGTATGATTCAATGCCTAACTAACTACCTCATGATGTCGGGAAAGATGAAGAGAAAAGATTGACAAAAGAGACATTAGGATTATGGTTGTTTTTAGACATATTTCTTATTTTGCAATGGATGATTATGTTTGTGGATGTTGTACCTTGTTTGTTTGGATATTATCTCTACTACTCATATTTATGTTATGGATTATGAGATGTTTACTTGTTTTGATGTTCATTTGGTAGAGACTAGTAGCAATTAGTATGCATAGTATAGTGCAAAAAGCGCACATTTTACGTGATGCTTCGATGCAATTGCGGATCCCTCAATGTATACTAGGCGGATCCATCCTTTTAGGGATCCGTAGGATCCGGGAGACAATGCAATGCACAGACCTCACACATCAAACCAGCCCACTAGACCACTTCACACTAGCTAAACATAATGCCTTAGGACCACTTAAGTCTTCCTCAAGCTCAGTAAGTTTCACACTCACTCATAGCTCATTTAGGATCACACTCAAGGTGCTTTTTGATTTATCATTTCACCAAAACTCATCATCATTCCGCTCCAATACTCACACATCAATTCTCACATGTCAACACATCTAGTTTTATAATTCTCTCAATTTTAGCAAATTGATTTTAGTCATCCTTACCTCAAAATAAGTCAAAAAACTAGTTTTTCATTTCTTATAATTTTTAAGAAATTTTTCAAATTTATCCTAAGTTGCCATCTGATCTCTAGGATCATATAACACCACTTAACACTTTAATATCTCCTAGTGTCATCTTTGATCACCCATTGGTTCTCATAAAGTCCAATTTTCTTCCATAAAAGGCAATCATTAGCTACCATCACTCATTGCCCTTGATCATTTAAGTCACATTTCATTTAAGACACTTAAGAAGACTGAGACACTCAAGATGTATAGGTATTAGACCTTACAAAACATCATTTTTTTCTTTTCTTGGGCTGAGAGGGGATCCCTAGGATTAGCCTAGACGGATCCCTCATTGGAGAACCGGTGACATTCAGCTAATCCTAGCTAAAATAATCATTTCAAGCTTTCCTTGCTAAACTTGAACACTCAATTTTTCCTTAATTAATCTCCTTGACCAGTACAAGCCTGTAGTTGACTATTGTGCATGCAAATCATTGCATTTTGAAGAATCTTAGTGGTTTAAGTCTTGAATGCACTAGCCAAATTCTTCTCCTTATAAACCATCTTGTTAGGACCTCTTAGTCACCATCCACAACTTAATTCTCAGCAACTAGAGACTTCTATCTCACTAACCTTTTATCACCTCATCATGAGAAAAGCTCCTAGTGGTAACTCATCCACCAAAGGACCACCCAAGAAACTTGCTCGTGTTATTCATGAAATTTCTTCTTCAAGATCATCTCGTTAAATCTAAAAACGCTAGGATTTCCCTCCACCAACTCAACCAATCAAACCAATCCCCAAAAGGATTGTTCCCACAAAACTACCAATGCCAAACACCACTATACCTCCTAAACCAAACACTTCTATTTCCTATAAACCATCACCCTTAGTGCCTAGAGCCATATCATTTACCACTCCACTCTCATCACCACACCTCTACAATCTAGAGGACTTGCCTCCTAGGCCATCTCATCCTCCACCATTGCCAACATTCTCCTCAATAGAAAGAATAGCACAACAAAATCAAGGTGTTGAATCAACACTAGCCCCAGTATCTTTTTCTCCGTCACCCTCAAATAGTCCCTTTTGGATTATGAGGAATCATCAAAGTCAACCACCCGATCACATGGAAGTAGATACCTCTCTACCACCATCCTCATCACATATTCCACCACCACCGCCTTTGGTTGAACCACCTCCACAAATTCATCTTTCTTTTGAGAATCCTCAATCTTCCTCACTTAACCTTCCTCCTTTTTGGGAACCTCAACCAAACCTTCCATCTCAAGCTATTCCATTTCTACCACCACCATTTCCTAGCCATGAAAAAGATTGTTATCATTGTCAACATGTTGAAGGCTTGATACATGAAGTGCGTGAAGAAACAGCGTTTCATGTTTTATCACCTCCTCGAGCGTTTGACGAGGTCAACAAACCTAAACAACCTTGAACTTAAGGATTCAAGCGGTGTCCTAGTTTTAAGCTTAACATAGATAGTTTAGGAATCATATTTCATGTTTAAGTCATTCTCTTAGTTTTAGAGATATGTAGATCATTTCTTGTATTTTTATTGAATGAAATTACATGTTATATGCCATATTATCTTGAGAATATGTTTGGTGCTTTAATACATATCTCATTTTGATGTTAACATCACATTTTACATCACCATTGATGTCTTAAGCCTCTGACATACGGATCCCTCGGTTAGCTTAGACGGGTCCTCAAAAGAGGGAAGTGGGATCTAATGTAAGACTTGTTTACTACTAACTTGAGTCTTATTTGCGAGAAATTATGCTCTATATATTTGTTTTCTAACCCTTGTTTTTTAGATTTTCAATTTACACATGACGACTTTGACACCCTTAGCTAGGGGGAGTTTCTTGTCAAAGCAAAACATTGCAAAATCATTTGCAATGTTATTCACATAGGATTACATTACATGACGTCCTCCGTGCAAAGGTGCAATCACCAAGGGGGAGCATATTCGTCACAAAAGACGAAACCATTCATAAACATAATTGCAATGCACTAGTTTAGTATTTCTACTTACTTGGCCTCACAAAGGGATGGGCTCGTCAAGGGGGAGCTAAGACGAGAACACTTCTCTTCACTTACTCTATATTTTTTCATATTTTCTTTCTTTTCACATGTTTTTCTTAAAACAATGTGTTAGTTTCTTTTCGCTCTTTTGTTTCAACAAAAGGGGAGATAAGAGTAAAACTCCAATTCAAACTTTTACGAATTTTAGTTTTTCCTTAAAATAATCTTATGTTTTATCATCAACAAAAAGGGAGATTGCTAATACAAATAAGCGTAAAAGCGTTTATTTATATTTCTGATCTTCTAATGTTTTGTCGATAACAAACGTAAAATCATTTTAACGAAACAAATAAAATACGTAAATGGTCTGAGCCAATAGTTTACTAACACACTTATTTTTTCATATAAAACACTAAACAAGTAATATTTTTTTCATGATATAGTAATGCATATGTACAACAACTAGTGTTTACATAATGGGTAGATATATACATATTTAGTATGTATTATAATGGGTAATAGAAATGGGTAGAAGTATAAGTATGACCCATTGACTAAATACATTGAATGTAGTTGGGTAAAATCCAAAGTCCATGACCCATACCCATGGAGCATAATCCATGACCCATAACCCATTGCATGACATCATGCGTAAGTCATAATGGGTATTATCCATGACCAATGGAGCTAACCCATAACCCATTGACTAGATGCATTGCATCTTGTAGATACATTGTATCTACTTGGATACCCATGGTCCAAAGTCTAGGACCCATGCCCCATAACCCATGACCCATGACCCATAACCCATGACCCATAACCCATGGGTAATGAGGAGTCTCCGCGGATCCTTCGAGAATCACTAGACGGATCCCTCCTACAAGGGATCCGTGGAACAGTAGCATATTTTGTCTATAAATAGTGAGCCATTTCTTCATTGTTGGGTGTCACTTCTACACATACTTTCTCCTAGTATTGTAAACTCTCTAACCTCATATCCAAAGGATCTTTCTATGTAGTTTGTGTTTGTTTTGTGTGATTCTCTAGGTTCCTCTTAAGGCGAGATCACCACCTCTTGAAGTTGAGCAAGCTCAAGTCCATGAGTTGCCATGCTTCGTCATCATCGAGGACTCTTGAAGTTCTCTTGTTGATAGTTCTTTCTTCCTCTCTAGAAGTGTTGTGTCTAAGGCATAATTGAAGGATGCCAAAAGGGTCAAGACGAAGGCATTAGTGAAAGGTGCCAAACATCCGTATCAAACGCATTAGTGAAGGATGCCAAAAGGGTCAAGTCAAAGGCATTAGTGAAAGGTGCCAAAAGATCATGTCAAAGGCATTAGTGAAAGATGCCAAGGGTGTACAATTGATATGGTGTATCGATGTACAAATAGAGATAGATTGTGTCCAAGGATATTGATATCCTTGATGATGTTGTAATAAGGAGTGGGTCTCCTTTGGGATAGTTGTTGTGTAGTGTTGGGTAGTAGTTCCTCCTTTGTATTGGAACTCGGTATCTAGCCTTGTGGGATAAAGTGTAGGCGACGTTGTAATAGGTTTGGTTCTACCTTGGAAGAACCGGTGTCTACAGCCTTAAGGAAAGAATAGGCGACGTTAGTGAAGGCTTCTGCCATAAGGAGTTTTGTGTCTTGTAGTGATTACGAACTCTCGAGTAGGTGACTCGGGGAAGGTGTCCTTGTAGCCGAACCACTATAAATACTCGTGTCGTGGTTTTGTGTTTCTTACTCTTTATCTTTACATTACATATTTACATATCCATCTATCAACATCCAACATACACATCTAAATAGATTGACACAAGTCGATCTAAATATTTTAAAATGAAGTTTTAATCGGTAAAACTATTCAATCCCCCCCTTCTAGTTTTCCACATAATCCTAAACAGTTCACAAACAATAAGCATTCCCAAACACCCCTAATAAATAAGCAATCAAAAATAGCCCTATATAACAAGAATTCCCAAATACCCCATAAATAATAAAATCTTAAATATTAATCACCTAAACAACAATCAAATTATCAATAAACATATCTGTAATCACATATTCTCCAAAATTTATGTCACAATTCTCAATTTCCGGTAATTTCTCAAATTTACTATTTATCTAAGGAATTTACTATTCATCGGTTACTATTCATCATTTTACTATTCATCATTTTTGAAGTCGAGTTGATATTTTGAGAAGTTATTTCAAAATTTTACTATTCACAAAACACTATTCATCCCGGAGAAAAATTTGTATTTACGACCATTATCTGCATATTAGTTCATGCATGGGTTTGCATATTTCATTAACGTATATTTTCCTATTAAATAAACGCTATCGCACGATCATTTATTTTGAACAATTGATCCGACACTTCCGACAATTGTCCTGATATATTTTTATACTCATTTTAAGACTATAAAATTATATTATTAGTTTACCCGATGTTTTCAATTTATTTTGTATATAAATTGTTAAGTATATATATTTATTTGACGGTTTTAAGTAAATTCAACTCGATAATTATTTATTCACTCAATTCTTGCAAGAAATGTATTTTTATAATTTTTACGACTCCGATATATTTTATTTTGTTCCGTTAAAATTTATTTCTAGCTAACGCTACACTAAATACCTAATTATATTTACCAAATACACTACATACATAACATTATATACATTTATACAACAAAAATACACCTCAACCCCATACCCATTGGTCACCCCTAGTCATCACAAGATACCAATTTGATTTTCACTTCTATAGTGTACACATACACATTTCCTTAGATATTTAGTACATACTATTATTATACTAGATAATATCTAATCCTAAAACACATAGTTAACACTTATCAAAGGTGAAAGAAAAACTCAAAATCCTCTCTCTCTCTCCATGATGGCGGCCAACTCAAGAACCAAGCAAGAAACATAATTGTTTTTCAAGATCAAGTGATTATATTAACACTAGATTACTTCTTATTAGGTTTTGAAATAAAAACCTAGGAGTAATTAGGAAACCTTGTTCCATAAACCTCATCATCATATTAGTAAGCATTTCATGATCATTATTAATCTTTCATATTCATACTTAAGTTATTTTTATCATGCTTGAAAGAAAACATGCAAGTTTCATGTGTATCTATACCACTTTTATTGTTTTTAGTACTTATATTGAGTTATAATCATCCTATAATTAATCCCTTGAAACATATCATGGTTGATGATGTTTAGGAACCCATGACACCCTAAGAAGGTGTATGGTAGGTTTAGAATAGATTTGGTGTTGATTTGAAGTGATTGAAACAAGTATTACGGAAGAAAAATCATTTTCGACAACTTTATATTGTGGTCTGATCGTTTTTGCAAAATCTGGAAAAATCAGCAGGTCATGAATTATTTTGGGCTAGATATTCAGAAAATATACTTTAAAACGAAACCGTGGTCGCTGCGAACGGGTTAAAACAATTTATTGAAGGAGATACGCTATTTTCAAGTTTAGCGGCAAAACTATATTTTCGAAAACTGCATGCTGTCCGATTTTCGTCGGTCAAAAATGAGTTTTAAGCGTTATCTAAATGAGTCGATTTATCAAAAATATACTAGTATACATTAATACAAAACCAAGGATATATAAAACATAGAAAACGGACTTATAACGACTAAATTACAAGCGTTTAAATAAGGTTGTCGTAACTATTATTCACAAGTATAAAACACTTACATATATATTTTCTATTAGCCAAACTAGTTGTCGCTAGTGACCATGATTGGAGTCGTTTCTCACATCGATAGAATACTTTTTAGAAAACGCTCTTCTAGTAAAAGTGAGTTCACCTAGCCTACTTTCCAAAATGTTCAACCGCTTGTCGACGGAGTTGTAACGAATAAAATACGGTCACTCAAACTTTGTTGAAAACTAACCTTAAACAATATTTTTAGTCCAAGTACCCTACTTCACCTATATTTTTCTCCATGATCGAGACCTCTATGATCAAAAGTTTAACACTAAGACTTTTAGATAATGTGACAAGCTTTCCAAAACCATTGAGTTTGTTTCCTAACACTCGATATTCACTATTTTACGACTAGCTTTTCGAGGGCATTTAGTCACTTTCATGAATTGTCAAATTATATTGTTTTACGACGAAAAACTATAATCTCATAATAAATCACTAAATGACTATTGTATGATGTCGTTTCAACATAAGTACTTGTAAAGTATTTTACAACCTGACGAGATGTCATAAACGTATATTTTGACGATAAAATTTATTTTCAAATGTACAAGTGGTATGGATATCATATGAGTTTGCATGCACGACGTTGTTTCATGACTTACATTAGAACATATCATCATATTAGGTTGCAGATAGAGATCGCACCTCATTTCAGTGTATCTACTTTTGTCATCATAATCATTGCATCAGGTGAGTTCGTAGCCCCACTTTTACTCGTTTAATTGTTTTATAAACTCTTTGGGGGAGATACATGCTCAACTACTTGCTTTTACTCTACCTTTATATGAACTTAAATAACTGTTGTTTCACTACTTATGCTAGTAAATAGATTGTGCCCGAACTAAATTGATCGCTATGAACACTATTATTTGAACCACTTTCCTTGATTTTGAGCCCTTCGACATATATATTTGAACTCTTTTAACTTGATAGGAACATATTGGCATAGATTTGAACACTTTTAACTTGATTTAATTCTTTTGACATATAATTAATCTCTTTTAACTTGATTTAATTCTTTTGACATCTAATTAATCTATTTTAACTTGATTTAAAATATTTTGACATATAATTAATCTCTTTTAACTTGATTTAAAACATTTTGACATATAATTAATCTCTTTTAACTTAATATTGAACCTTTTGACTATTTTGAACTTGTTTGACTTTATATTGAACCCTTTGACTATTTTGAACCTTTTGATATGTTTTGAGCTCTTTGACTGTTTTGAACTTTTGAACTCGACTTAAACTCTTGAACAAAACTACGAACTTTTGAATGGAACACTTGAACTTAATTACGAACTTTTGAATGAAACACTTGAACTTAATTACGAACTTTTGAATGGAACCCTTGAACTTAAATACGAACTTATGACTTGTTTGAACTTATTGAACCGTACGTGCTATGACCTTGACCTAAAGTCTCCCATGATCGGAGCATCACTATAAAGTCTCCCATGTTCAGAGCATCACTATAAAGTCTCCCTATGTGAACGGAGCAATAAGTCTCCCTTGTACGGAGCGTAAAGTGATTCAAATTCTCCCATGTCGAGTGTTCTTAATTGTATATAATAGTTGTATGATGTACCGCTTCAGATACATTCGCATTGTTAGTCTCCTATTAGTAGGTAGTATGGATAGCGCTATTAGAGGTCGGCCAACCTCTCGCTCACTATGTTACGGAACGCATATTATTTATTCTAGGGGCTTTGCCTGGCATACATTATTATATACGTGGTGCTATATTGTGAACTATTATGACAGCGTATACTTGACCAATAGACACACTATATTTTGTGCAATGGGTTGTGAACACACAAGTTGCAAGTTTTGTATGGGCGGAACTTGGAACTGAATGGATTTACAATGCCTTTGCTTTGTGAACTATTATGATAACGTGTACTTGACTTTTAGACATACTACTTTTGGCAGTGGGTTGTGAACACACAGGTTGCAAGTTTTGTATGGGCGGAACTTGGAACTGAGTTGATTTACAATGCCTTTGCTTTGTGGACTATTCTAAATGACCAAGAACTTTGTCGTTGCTGCATGAACGTTCTTTAAAAGCCTTACTTGTTAAAAAAACTCTATGAACTCACTCAACCATTCTGTTGACACTTTTAGCATGTTTTATCTCAGGTATCTAAGGCATTCACTTCATGGCATGCATGTGGACGTATCATAGAGTCGCGGTGACGATGCGTCTCACATATATTTTATGCACGTAATTATCGTTTGATTGTAACAAACTTACTTTGGTAAATTGGAAATCTTTTAGGACCTATGTTTTGTAAACTCTGATTATTTTACTTAATCAAACAATATTTTCAAAACGACACTTTAGGTCGTTCGATATAACTGTAACTTTGATGCTATGACAGTCATCCTTCAGGAATTCCATTCCGCTGCAAAACAGGTAATTTGGGGGTGTGACAATTTATCAATACCTCATATCAGCAAAATAAAATCATTTGATTAATAAAAGTATACAAAAGACACATAACTAAAAATGAATTATTAATTAATAATTATTGAACTTATTGATATTTCGAAATGAAATTATGAAATGAATCAATGATCATGGTGACGTGGTCTAGTGGAGTGTTTTTAACTTTTTTTTAGAGTGAAAGACAGAGTGAGGGAGAAGAAATTAAATTGTACAAAATGTATAAAAAGGTACTAAAACATATAAAAACGTATAAGAGCGCATAAAAGTGGATAAAAACATTTGAAAACGTAATAAAAGCGGACGAAAATGTATGTAAATGTATAAAAACGGATGAAAACACCCAACCGCAAGTTGAATAAGCTATGACCCTCTTTAGATCGTTCGTAATATTCCATGGTTGCCGCAAGGAATGACGTCATAGCTCCTTTGCAAACGTTAAAACACGTATAAACCGTATGAAAACATATAAAAACGGATAAAGAGTGGATGAAACGAATAAACGATAAAAACATATGAAAAAGTATAAAAACGGATGAAAACGTATAAAAACAGATGAAAACGTATAAAAACGGACGAGAACGTATAAAAACGAACAAAAAGGTACAAAACAAACGAAAACGGATAAAAACATATGAAAACATATAAAACGGACGAAAATGTATAAAAACGGATGAAAACGTATAAAACAGATGAAAACGTATAAAAACGGATGAAAACGTAAAAAATGGATGAAAACGTATAAAAACGAAAGAAAATGTATAAAACGGACGAAAACGTAAGAAACATATAAAAACGGACGAAAACGTATAAAAATGGATAAAAACATATGAAACGTATAAAAACTTACAAAACGGATGAAACGTAAAAAAAAGAATGAACACGTATAAAAACGGATGAAAACCTAAGTAATCAGACAAAAAAATAAAAACGGGCGAAAACGGATAAAAACGGACGAAAACGTATAAAAACGTAAAAGATGGATGAAAACATTTAAAAAGGGGCTAAAACGGATAAAAACGTAAGAAAATGAAAGAAAATGTATAAAAATAGACAAAACGTATAAAGACGGATGAAAGCGTATAAAACGAACGAAAACGTAAGAAACGTATAAAATGGACGAAAACGTTTAAAAATGGATGAAAACAAATAAAAACGTACGAAAACAAATAGAAACGTACAAAAACATACCTATGGGGGTACTGGGAGTGTTTTTGTTTTATAATTTCAGTCAATAATCAACTTAGACCATGTGGATATAGTATTAGACGCGTGTGAGTATAGTATTCGACCTAACTAGACCTATCAATATTAAGAAATTAAAACCAAGTGATGACATCAAATAAGGTCATGTTTAGCATCATTTATTCTATGTATATTGCTTGTTTTATATTATTTTATATAAGATTTGATACTTAATTGTTTAAATGTTTTAATCTCAGTTATTATCAAGCAATTGGTGAAAGTTAGCAATAATGGACGTGTTTTGAAGCAAAAGGATCAAGTTCGAGAAAATCCTCTAAACAGACAAGAATACGCCGTATCATTCTAGGCAGATACGCCGTATACCAAGACTTGGACGATTATCAAGACCATTGCCTGACTTTAAAGAATACGCCGTATCCAATTACTGGATACGCCGTATATGAAACTTTGGTCAACAAGAAGAACGGGCTTGTTTTAGTCCAGATACGCCGTATGACATTTTCAAAATACAATGTATTCATCTTAAAGACTTCACCAGATATCCTAGATAAGGAAGACCTGATACACCATATTCATCTTTATGATACGCTATATCAGGAAGGCGGTGTACGAACATTATGGAATATAATAATCTTGGACCCCACACGAAGTTACCTCGATACGCTGTATTTGATACATTCTATACGCCGTATCGACCGTATTCGAAAAGTAGAAATAGAAAACCTAAAGTCCGGTTTTCAGAGGGCACATAACCACCAAGTACGAGACCAGAGACATAAAGAAGACCAAGAAGGTCCTGCTAGTGCTATAATTCCATAGGAAGATTCCATTAATTGTTTTACTACACTATAATCGTTCGGTTAGCGTATTTTTCCTTTTCGATTTATACTTGAATATTTCTGAACATGATAGATTGTATTGTTACTGAGATTATGGGCTAATACCTGTAGGTATTAGCCAAGTTTATGATTATTTGATGTTTTGATTTGTTTATTTGGATTGCTTACTCATTCGTTGCGTATTGATCATGTTTATTACTTCATTCATATTTATTGCGTGTGAGATTATTCATTCAACTGATTCTTGCTTATTCACTAAGTCCTAATTTTGTGGATGATAGGAATTATTTCGGGAAGATCACATATTACTTAGCTTTATAACTAGATCAATGGTGCTATGACCATTAGGCTACTAGTAATGAAGTTAGGGCGTAAATGTGTAACGTAAGCCCTCATAGGATAAATGATAAATTATAATCTATAAGTGATTCATTTCGGTTAAATGTGACATGATTAATCCGTTGAAAGACTTAAATAGTAAACCTAATGTTTAAGAATAATTACCACCTAGCTTACATTAGAAATCCACCAACGAAGTGAGTATCATCATCATAACAAGTAGACAAGTCTCGCATTTTATATGATTAACTTAGCTAATACGTTTTCCTTACTATTGGCTTGACATCTTCTTTATTATCCGTGTTTTTGATTGTGTGTGTGTAATCTGTCTAATTTACATTTATAGTTTTATTAATTCTAAACCTCGTGTCAGTCTCTCAGGCTGAAACCCCTTTTGTTGTGTTAGAATTAGGTTTAATTAGACTAACTTAGATAATTAAAATACTGGTAGATTTCAGTGTTAACGTTTCACTTTTAGTGATCGACACCCTACTTACCAACTAACCTACCATCGATCGGGTAACTCACTGTCAGTGTTTGTCACAGGTAAAGTCGGCATAAAGTAAATAGTAAAACTTGATAACATAATTTACCTACACACAACGACACATCACCCAATTAAACCCATCTCATTCAAAATATTTAACCAACTATACCTAAATTTAACCATTGGATCTTAAATTGCCACATCTAGGTTTTTCCTTATTTGAAAACCAAATTGAACCGGCGGTTTTTCATTGACCCGGGTCGATCCGATTAGATAAACTTGGCCGGGTTATGACTTTTGTTCTTTTTTTTTTCTTTCTTTTTTTAAACAACAAAAACCTTTTCTTTCCTCTAAAACTAACAAAACCCTTTTGTCATTTCATTTTCGCAAAACTCAATATTTGCGTTAGGTTAAGTTTTATTTGTATGGATAAACATATTATAATTTGGAAAGTTTATAGTTAAATTGAAAAGTTAAAGTGGTGATGACCGATGTAGTTAAGTTATGATGAAACTACAAATTAGAGTTATAAGCTAATATTGGTATTATACTAGCAGGGTACCCGCGCGATGCGGCGGCGGGTACCCTGTGACTAAATTTTCCGACGAACAAATGTTATTTTGCTTTGGATTGCTGGATTTTAGATTTATGATTTGAAAGCTTAATTAGATAGTAAATTGTGGTTAAATAGTTGTATATTTTGGTGAATGGGTGTTTTTAATAGTGTATTAATTGTATGTGTTGAATAGTATTTTTTTAGTTTTATTTGTGCTTTAGATACTTGTAAATAATGCTTATAAGGTGGTATTTGCTTAAAATTCTATTTATCGAGGTCTTAAAATAATAAATAGAAGGGAAGTGTCTTCCTCCATTATAAGTAGTATAGAAGATATAGATATAGATATAGATTTATTTCATTTATTTCACAAATTTTAAGCAAAACAGTAAATACAAAAACAAACTATAAACTAAAATATATTTATGGATTTGAATTGTTCCAGTTTTATAACAAATTTCCATTGGGCCATGGCCCATAGCAAAACAAAATAACATATAGTATCATTTAGGGTTGTCTTAACTCTCACACATATACACTGTTAGGCTATGCAGTGGGGGCGGTTGGCATCGGTTGCCACCGTCGGTTGTCGTCGGTCGGCCCTCTGTGGAGGTGTCGGTCGTGGTCGGTTGGGGAGAAAAGAAACCCAAACTCGGTTGGCCTCACAACCGAGTATAAACTCACACTTTACCCTTTTTTTTCAAAACTTTACCACTTTTACAACATTATAAATACCAACCTCAAACACATTTTTAAACACACAATTTCAAACACAATTCAAACAACTTCTCTTCAACAATCATCATGTCACAAAGAAAAACTCCCAACTCAAAAACCCGACGATCCCGACTTCCCCAAAATTCCCCGAACTTGAATTTATCACCAGATCCACCGTTTCAATTAACCGGTTTAACACCACCACAAAATCGGGATGTTCGTTTTCAAGCACCCGGTTTTAATTATCAAACACGACTACCACAACCCAACCCTAATCAAAACCCATTTTACGTCAATCGTCCATATTTCCCACCGGGTCGTCCAAGTATCAATCAAAACCAAGCACCAAGCGGTTCGTCATATCATCCTAACATGGATTTCTCACAATCTTCCCAACCTAATCAATCGTTTTCACCGCTTCATGCTGTTAATCTTGATATGGATTATGAGCATTTTATGGAGTTCCCTCCTGCTCAATGCTACACGTCTCAACAATACCCGACTCAAGATGCTTCGATGGGACAAGGTTCAGGGCACGGTTCATACCACGGTTCTATTCGTATTGAAGACGATGTCGAAGAGACGTCACCCGTCAAATCAAAGAAGGTTACAAAACGGGCTACAAAGGGGAAGGGCAAGAATGTTGCAACCGCACCCGTCAAACCATGGACAACAGCGGAAGAGGTCGAGCTTTGTAAAGCTTGGGTACATGTGTCAGAAAATTCGGAAAGAGGGAACTCTATCAACCGGAGTAGGTTTTGGGATGAGGTGATAACGTACTTTGAAAATGAAACTGGTTCAACAAGAACCTACGACTCCATAACGACCAAATGGAAGGGTAGGATTCGTTCTAGGGTTGGTTTCTTTTGTGCAATTATGGATAATATCAAGGATAATCACGGAAGCGGTGAGAATGACGAAGACGACTACGAAAAGGCTTGTAACGAGTACCGTGTGCTTCACAAGCATGAGTTTACATTGAAGGAGTGTTGGAAAGTTTTGAGAGGGCATTCTGCTTGGAAAACTGTTGAGATGCCTACTTTCACCAAGACTAGTCGGAAGAAATCCAGGACTTCGGAAACCACCTCGGGGTCAACAAAAGGTCCTTTTTCATCCCCAAGAGGTGGATGATTCTGAAGAAGAAGAGACTCGAGAATCACGACCAAAAGGTCGTGACGTAGCCAAGAAGAAAGCACACGAGGCACCCGCTTCATTTGTTACTAATATGGCCAAGAACTTTTTCAAGATCAAAAGTTCAAATAAGGAAAAAACCAAGAATATGGAAGAGGAATACATAAAGTTGAAAGCAGAAAGAGATGGAGCTTGCAGAGGCAAGGGCAAGGCGAGCCGAGGAGTTGAAAAGGGAGAAACTTGAGCTCTAACGTCAGCAGCTTGCATTGGCATCTCAACAAAACCGGACACAAGATTTAATTTTCTACAACACACCTCTCGACCCAAATATGCCTGCACGACAACTACAAGAACTTGAACAACTTAAGGCCGCAATCAAAGAACGTTACAACTTAGATTATTAAGTTGCAGTTTTAAATAAGTATTGTAACGTCTACGTTTTATTAGTTTAAGTTTTTAATTATTGTTGTAATGTTAAGTATTTTTATTAATGAATTTTAATTTTGTTTTTAAAAATATTTGAATTAAAAAAAAAAAAAAAAAAAAAAAAATCCTCAGGTCACCACTGTGGCAACTAGGTCGTCGTCAGGTCGTCGGAGAGAGAAAGCTGATATAACGGCGACGAACTAGGTCGCCATTGTGCATAGCCTTATTGCACGCCTCTCTTATACAAACGCTCTACATTTTACACTCTGTTTCATCTTCCTCAAAACACTCCATTTTACAAACAGTTGCAACCAAATCCCACCTTATTCCTCCATAAAATCCACAGATCTAACACCACACAAATAGAAAGGGAAAACACAAAAAAATACGGGAAAACGCTAGCACCGGTACCCTCTTCGCGCCGTCGGGTCACGTTTTCCGGGGCCATTTCGGTACGGTCGTGATGGCTCAAAGACGTAAAAACACGAGGCCCGGTGAGGCTGTGGTATGCTCGGGTTGCGTTTTCCGGGAAAACGCCTCTCTTGGCGTAGGATACCCTCCCCTCTTAATATGATAAGTTTTGTCACATTCATGTTTTGGGCTGCCTGCTTGATCTCGATTTTTTTTTTGGGATGCTGGATCTCAAATTTTTGTTATGTTAGCTTAGTTAGATTGTACATTGTGCTTAAATAGTTGTATTTTTTGGTAAAGGGGTGAATTAAATTGTGTATTAATTGTATAGGTTGAATAGTGTTTTTTTTAGTTGTAATTGTGCTTAAATACTTGTAACTAATGCTTTGTAACTTGTATTTGCTTAAAATTGTATATATGAAAATCTTAAAATAATTAATATGAGGGAAGTGCATCCCTCTATTATTATTGGTATTATATTTGTTTATTTAAAAAGTTCATTAATCAAGATAAATAACATAGAGTAATCTCCATCTCATTTATATAAACTAGAACTATAAATATGTTATAAACTATAACTATAAATTAATTGTTTTTGCATTTTTTTATAGTATTGCATATATGCAAATTAAAGACTAAACCCTAATAGAGTCATCTCATTTTTATCAGTTCAATTGCATGTAAGATTGAAATTAGACAAATACCTATATCAAAGATATTATAAAAAGTATACATATGAATAGAACCGATTCGACCCGACGGCTAAACTGGTTGAACAAGTGACCTAATGAACGACGACTCGCCTGGGGCAATTAAAAAACCGAGTTTTTAGACGTTGCTTTCCTCTGTTCGGGACGACTGTATTTGTCGAACGTTTTCTAGGAACAGCTGCCCCAAAATTTCCACCATCATAAATTGATTCTTACTTTTAGTCACTTTAATCTTGATTTATAGAATAAGAGTTTCGAAGAGAAAGAAGAATTCTTTTCTTCGTAATTCTCATTCTCATTTGCTTATTCTGTACATTGGCAAGTCTCTTCCGGATCGAGTGAAAGTCTCTTTTTCTCTGCTGGCAAATTTGCTTATTCTTTTCTTTGTAATTCTCATTCTCATTTGCTGGCAAGAATGATATGTGCTTTAATTTGGCAAGTCTCTTCCGGATCGATCGAGTGAAAGTGCAAATGCAACAAGCCTTCCAGCTTTGGAGGACAATGTTTGATCAATGCTAGAAATGAGGAAATCCTATTTAATTTTAAAGATCTCTCTGTATTTTTTCCTTGGTACCCAGATTATTTTCTAAAGATCCATTATATCGATTTCTATTAGTTTCATTTTTCAGATTGATAAAATCTTGGTTTATTTTTTTTTCTTTTAATCTGTTTCACTTTTTTACACCGAAAAGATGATCTACTTTTTTGAAAAGCAAAAGAGATCGATTGGTATGAGGATACTTAAATCGATAAAGATGATTATAGTTTATAATGATGAAACTGATATGATGATGATTATCCATGACGAAGACGAAGATGCTATAACCCGGCCATGATTGATGATGTTGCTGCAATCGATCATAGGTGATCATGATGCAGAATCCGGTGACGTTTTTTTTATTAGATCAATGATGCTAAAATGATTACTGATGACAATGCTACTAATGTGGATGATGATCATTCAATACGATGCTTTATTAAATGGATCGTTGATGATGCAGAAAGCGATGATGAGTATTTTTAGTTGATGATCATTGATGATTTTCGGTGATGATGCTATAAACGATGATGCACGTTGATCATGATCGATGCAGATGATGTAACACTTGATGAATGTTGTTGATGATATGATGGACATATGATGTTAGATGTTGATCCATTGATTCTCGAAGCAAGATGATAATGTTGTTAAAGACGATGAGATTTGTGTTTTTGATGAATATCGTTTTGTGTTTGATGCATTTGTTGAATATAATGAAGACCTTGTGTTAAAATATCTACAGAATACTAATAAAGATGCAAAATTCTAAAACTTGATCTAAAGCAAATATACCTAAAATAACTTTAGTCTCATTGATAGGTGTCACACTCACTATGCATCTTACGTTTTTTACATTAACAAGCTGTTTCACAAGAAAACAAGCTGTTTCACCACAAGGTCCACAACTGATCCGCCTATAAACTATCATATTGTTTTATAAAGATGTAATACATATAATTTCAAATTTATATTTAAAAATTTCAATCAAAGTACTACCCGCTTAGGCCGATCACTTGCTAAGAAGTAACCGACTGCTCGAGTACCGCCTAGCAAATTCCATATACCATGGAATCACACTTGATAATGCATCACAATCTGTTATACAGCGTACTGACATAAGGACCAAGAAGCTTGATATAACTGGAAAAAACGAGAATTTCATTATATAATTAACAGAGCTAATAATATTAACAAAATTAAACTACCTACATTTTAGTCACTGAATATATAGGAAAAATACCTTAAGCTGGTCATGAATGTCAGTAGATATACTGTAGGCACCACCACCAATACACTTGAAATTTCTGAGTTTTTTAAGCTCAAGATTGTCTAGATGAGGGGAAGAAAGTGGTGGTTGTGTGGGAATATATAGACGAATCTTCATCATCTCTGTTTGAAACAACCTCTTCAATACCATGACAAGACCATATATTAATTTCCTTTGGGTTGGAAAGAAGTTTCGCCATAAGAGGTGAAAACAAGTACTTGATGCTATTACACACGTACATTGTTATGGTTTTGAGGTTATGAAATGAGGACTGTGAGTGCGGTTTTTGAAGAGTTAAGAATTCATTCCAATCACACTTCCACACATGATTCACCCTCCCCATATAGTCTAATTGTAATTTTTCAAGATAGGGGAGTATTGATGGTTGTTGAGTATTGTGAGGTGAAGGTATACTACTTGGAGTCGTTATTATTTCAAAGACCACCTCGACACCTTCATGGTCCCACAAAACAAGTTCAAGAAGGTTATGGAAAGTGGGTAATAGATAGGATGGGAATGCAATTTTAGAAATCTCATCATTTGAGTCTTCCCCGAGTATAGACATGGCCTTAATCTGCATGTCACAACCACAAATGTTATAGTAATTAGTAATAATTTCACTTGACAAATCTGAATATACCTGCAACAAATTTCTTGAAAATATTATGTAACTTTTTAAGAATTTATTGGGTTTTCCTTTCTTTTCTTATATATAAACGATTTTCGATATATTAGTTTTAACACTATATAAGATATGAGAAGGCCAAAAAATCACAAAAAGAAAGCCTCAATGTCAGTGGTTCTATCAAAATGTCTTCAAACTTTTAGTTCTAATATTATTTTTCTTTTTTCATTTTAAAATTATAAGTAACCTAATATTATATTTTTATTTACTTAAAAAAAATAACATTCAAGTAATGAAAAGAGATAACAATCAGTTTCCTTGCAAGTTACAGCTACAAGTTTTAAAGGATAAAAACAAAAATCGAAATCATTTACATTTGTTTTAAACATACAAGTTAAGAGCCGTACCTCTTGATCTTGGTTACTCTCAGCCAATTCACTATTTCTCTCCCTTTCTCTGCCGCAGCTTATAACTTGAACCTCTTTGAGTGCTCTCATATCAAAGTTGGTTGTGGCAGGGGTGATTAACTTTTCAAACCACCCACAACTTTCAATACGTATGCTTTCGACAGCTTGAAAGCCATGAATCAAGTTATTTCCAGTATCTTTTATTCTTTTATCCTCCACACCTCTCTAAGCTTTCCTAATTGCCTCAATTGAATGCTTCTCAACCTGCAGCTACTAACTTTATCCATTTGACCAACACATTCCATGTCGATGTTGAATAAAACTTCAATAGAAGCACAACTTATAACTTGAAGCCATTCAAGATTATTGAATAATGGCATTGGATTAACTGGGAAAAAATTCACAAGACTATCACATTCTTCCACTACAATGCTTCTCAAACTGCTGCTACAAACCAGCTCTTCCATTTTACCAGCACGTCCCAAGTCCGCGCTAAATAACACTTGGATGGAGCCACGCCTTCTAGCTTTAAGCTCTTGTAAATTATTGAAGAAAGGAAACGGGTTGCATGAAAAAAGCCTCACAAGACTATTGCACCTATCCACTTGAATGCTTCTCAAGCTGCTGCTGCTAAGTTGCTCAATTTCACCAAAATCAATGTTGAACAAGACTTCAATGGAACCACAACCCTCGACCATAAGCTCTCTCAATGGGCAAAGATTACTTCTGCTAAACTGAGGAGGCCATATCTCCTTCATATTCTCCAGATCAACAACCAATTTCTCCAGCTTAGGAGTAGCAACCTGCAAATTAATTTAAGATACGTTCATCCATTAGGAGTCGCCCACGTCGTTTTGAAACACTCTTAGTATAAAAGATTTTGATAAAATTGCTATTTAAGAATAAAACACATACGTACCTCTTCGTGAAAGAAAGATTGCACGTGGGAAGTATTACTCGGGCACAGAAGATGATGCATTACTCGGATAAATGCTAGTAAAATTCTGAAGGCCTTCAAGTTGCAACTCCACGAGATGCAGTAGCTCAATTATATTGCAGAAACACAACAGCTTTGGTAGCCCAGCCAAATGGAGATACTTTAGGTTGGGAAACTTGATTATATCTGATCCACTATTCTCAGTATGTATGACTGCTTCCATAGTAGCGCATCTGGAAATTTCCAGATATTCGAGCTTTGACAAGTTTGTTGCAACACTCGGTGTGAAAAGGTATTTCAACTCTGCACATTCTGAAACTACAAGGAATCTCAAATTGTAAAATGAAGAGTTTCAAGGAGGATGTCGAGGATGCGGGAATTCCACGTCAACATCTTCAAGAGTATTCATATCATTCACTTGTAGATAAAGTGCATCTGTGATCTTAAATAGCTCTTTGATTTTAGATTTTAATAGTTCTTTGTTGGTGATCAGCTTCAAGCTGTTTAGATACGAGTGCGTGTCAGCTTTACGTGTGTACAGCTTGTCCCTAACTTCTGAGTAATAACATCCCACCGAGAGCTTGAATCTTAGTTTCTCATAAAACATGTTCTTCATATGAGCATTGTTACCAATAAATTCAAATTCTAATGCACAAAGGTCTCTGAATGCTCGCAAGTTCACTACATTGTTGTTTGTAAGCAGTATGCACAATCATCAAAAGTTCTCATATAAAGTTCTTCAAGTTTCACTAAGATTTTCAAGACACCGTCATCTATAACAAGATTGTAACTTACAATCTTGTTATAGATGACGGTGTCTTGAAAAGCTTGTGAAACTTGAAGAGCTTTATATGAGAACTTTTGATGATTGTGCATTCTGCTTCATAGACAACAACCGTAGTGAACTTGCAGAGCGTTCAAAGAACCTTTGTGCATTAGAATTTGAATTTATTCGTAAAACTCAAAACCCGACTCAACCCGACCCGATAACCTGACCCGATAACACCCCTAATTGTAACAACCTGTTACATCCGGTAGTCTTGGCTTCTTCAAATTTTCGTAATGCTAGAGTTAGCAAAGCTAAGCACTTCCAGATTCAAAAGGTTTCCTATACAATTTAGATCAAACATCAATGAGCATTCGTGGAGAGAGAGTTCGAAGGTTGGCGCAACACTCAAAGGATGTGGGAACTAATGGATACTCTAACTTCTCAAATGCTATAACTTGAAGCTTTTCCATTCCTACATAAAAGTCTTGAGGGAACCTTAGTGACTTATCTCCTTGCATAAGTTTCAACTGTAAGGTTTGGAAATTTAAAGTCAATGGGAAACTCCAACATACCCTTGCATGTTAACGAAATTTGCTTGCAAGACTGGCTCATATTATTAGCTTCACTCCACTTTGAGAAATCATCATGGTGAATGATCCTACATCCGTCCTCACCACCTTTAGAAACAGTACCCACCACAAATGCAAGCACAAGATCATGCATTTTCACATACTCAGAGTCATCACTATCACCATCCATCAACAAGTTTGCATTTTTGAGATTGCCCACACTTGTTTGTGTACTGTCTCTCGCATCTTCCATAGAAGAAACTTGCTTTAAAAGTTCTAATCCCCATGCATATCTTGTGAGCTCTTCTATCGGGATATTAGAGTCCTCAGGGAACAAGCCACAAAGAAGAAATATAGCTTTATCCTCTTCTCGTTTTAAATTCTTGTAGCTTATCTCAATAATTTCTTGCACATTCTTATCAAGATCATTTTTCTTCAAACACTTTAATGTACGATTCCATACAAATTTATTTTGGTTGTTAAGAGTTGCGGCAATGAGTTTGATGGCAAGGGGCAAACAGCCACATTTTTTCACGATACCACATCCTATTTGATAGAGATCAGGATCATGCTCCTCTGAAACTCTTGCGATTCGAGAAAAGAAATCCCGTGCTTCCCCTTCTTCCAAGACATCAACTCTAAGTCTAACAACTTTAAGAACAAAATCAGCATGAACTGCAATTTGTTGGCAAATATTTTCATCTCGTGATGTGAGCAACAACTTGACCCCCTTTGGCAAAGGACTTTTTAATCCAATATCTTCGAGTTTAATCTTCTTCCACACATCGTCCAATACAACCAGACTCTTTTCTTTACGCTCTGAAAATACTTGAAATCTTTTGGAAAGATAAGTGGCCCTTAGTGTTTCATCAGTTTCGGTTAGAGGTTCGCCTGTGTGTGCTGCTATGGCCTTCTGAATGGCAAGTAAGTTGGGAGTTTTACCAATAACCACATCTACAATCCAATTAAACATCTTGTGATCATGTGCAGCCTCGTTCAGTTGTTTCATCAGCGTGGTCTTCCCAACACCACCCGTTCCACACAAGGCTATCACGCGAGCCGCATCAGCATCATCGTGTTGAAGGAACTTGAATGCATCATTGAATATCTTATCTCTTGACTTAAACCCAATTTGGGTATTTCCATGTGATGTTGATCTTGATGCCGGACGTTTGAAATCGACTCTTCCAAAAGGGAATTGGGCATTACTCCAAATGATGTCAGAATTCTCTTTAATCAGACCTTCGATATCATCAGTTACCCTCAATGTGTTTCTTCGTGCTACATACTTCTTTTTGACATTAAAGCATCCAATGTTGTTACTTAAAATGTTGTCAGCATCTTCCTTGATCTTCTTAACATCTTCCAACCACCCTGGTACACAAGCAGGTATCTTTCGATTGCTTACATTATTTTCTTTCAGGTGCTCTTCGATATCAGCCCTTTGACCCTCCAAATACAGCATTCTGATTTTCATGCGCTTAACATGTTCCGTGGATGAAGTGAGGCATCTCAGCTTTTGCGTAATATGAACTGTCAAAAGATTCACAACATGACCATCGATTGTAGATACAAGCTCCATTTTCCTGAGACATAAGAAATCATGTAAACATAACTAGGGGTGGAAATTCCCGACAGGACACAAAAATGAATTGGGTTGGCCAGGATCTAAACACGTTTCGGGTTGACCCATTAATAAAAGCAGTTCATGTTTGTGTTAGTGAACCAAGTCGAACCACCAACACGTTAGTTAGATAACGAGGCTACATGGGTGACTTTTGGGCCATAACTCCCACCCGCTAAAACAAACCAGCTAAAGGAATGAGAACGTTAATTATAGGGTGTTTGGGCTAGCTTTAATTTTTTAGCTTTTCTGCTTGTTTTTATAAAAATAAAAATCTTCAAACAAATAGTTATTGTTATCATCTATAATTACATTTTCTATAGAAATAAGTGAATCCAAACACTATCTCCTAAAGTGTTTAATCAGTAACAGCTTATATGTAGAAAAAATAAGCAATCCTAAATACACCAAATCTTTTTAACTCAGATTTACGCGATTTAACCGGGTGAAAGAAAACTTTGTATGTATTCATATTAAGAAAAAGTAAAAAAACACTGGAGTGATATAAACTCAGGCATATTATCAAACAGTTGGTATGCATGTATGTGTAAAGTGAGATAATCAAATATATATCAGATTTCAAAGATCTTACCAGTTTTCAAAGAGGATCAAATAACCAATCCACACAGAATTGATTTACAACATCCAGAACTGATCGAGATAATATCAAAAGTGTTTAAAGTCAACCAAGATTGGTATAAATAAAGAGCTTGTCTTATTTCAATACTCCTATTTTGAACCCGTTATCAGTTACTAATATAATTAAGAGTAAGTTGCAAAAATCGTCCTTGTGGTTTGGTCAAATTGCACGTTTTGTCCACGTGATTCCGAAAGTGCAAAAACCGCCCTTACTTTGCACACTAACGTTCATTTTAGTCCTCCAGCATTGCACGTTTCGTCCTTGTGGTTTCGAAAGTGCCAAACCACATGGACGACTTTTGCAATGCCGAAAGACTAAAACGGACGTAACAGTACAAAAAACGGATGATTTTTGCACTTAATGAACAAAAAGAATGAAACGTGCAATTTGGCTAAACCACAAAGATGATTTTTGCAATTTAATCTATAATTAATTATGCAAAAATGTTAGTGGGTCAACTTGTATAATTATAAACTCGAGTAAATTACATGTATGGTACTTGTGGTTTGCGTTGACTTGCATGTTTTCCGACTTAGATACTCAGATAGTCCTTAACTCTTAAACCTTTAATATCTATGGTCTTTTGACCAAACAGACGTTGACGATTTGACTGTTAAATCAACTTATGTGACTTGCGCATGGGGGTAAAATAACCTTTTTACTAGTCTTTTTATCCCAACAACAATCATCATATTTCTCTTTTCTACTTTCATATCCTCAAAAATCATCATCTAAAATTATTACAAAATCAAAATACATATATAAAAAGATCAAACTTAGAAGGTATGTGAGTACTTTGCTAATTGTTGTTGTTATTAGTGTCATTTTTTTATAAGATATATATGAAGTGTTTTCACATCAATTTATTCATTTGCGGTTCTGACACATATATATGTAACAACAGCTATGCTTTATCTCACTTGTCATTTTTTTTTAAGAGAGGTGATTTGCACCAAAATTTGATTGGCACACTTCAATCACTGCAGTAAATAGTTGCACATATATTACAGGATGCTTATTGTACTTGTACATTAGAGTGTGTCTGATGCGTGCCAAACAGTCAAGCTAAATCACACAAGCCCGCCACTTGTGAATGGCGGACCGTAACCAGCTTAAAACTGCCTAAGCACGAAATCAATGAAGATCTGAGGAGTATAGGGTTTCCCCGGGTCGTTATGTCCCAATAGCGTGCAATGGATTATCAAACGTATAGTGATCGAGAGATTTGAACGGGAAAGGAGAATTTGGATTATTATAACTACAGGAAAAGCCAACAAATTACAATGGCTTAAATGCAAATTAAAGGAAATTAAAAAGATAAAAACTATTAAATAAACGCTATCACTATATTTAAAGTGATGAACGTTTAAAACCTAAAACTTACGTTTAAATTAAAAACTACGTTAATGTACAAAATAAAACGTGAAATCTAAGAAATAAAAGTCCTAAAAATATGAAAAATACATTTTTACAATCCTAATGATAAAAGAAAATTTATAGAAAAAGAAAATTATTTTTATAACTATTTATCTAATTATTATTAATTAAAAACTATTTTTAACTATTTAATAATTACCTAAAATACAAGAAATTAGGAAACAAAGCTAGAAAAATAAAATTATGAAATGGAAAAGTCTAAAATATCAAACTAGAATTTTCAAAACTATTTTTGTAATTTTCTGATTATTTTTCTATTTTTTATGAATTTTAAACTATTTAAAACTAATTAAAATATTTAAAAATACAAATTTAACTAAGAAAAATATGGAAAAATATGTTTTTGGCTTTTTATATTTATCTTAACTTAATAAAAATGAAAAATTATTTTTTTGACACTTTTCTGAATTTTTTATATTAAAAGCTAATTAAAAATGATTAAAAACTAATTTAAATTAGGAAAAATAGCAAAACAACTTGGAAAAATCTGAAAATTTCAGGAAAACTCTAAAATAATACTAGGAATATAAGAAAAATAGAAAAACAGGCACTTATGTGGAGAAATATGAAACTGCTTAAACAAGTGCTTATCAATAAGCACTAAAATAAGCTAAATGACACAAACAAGCCACCAACTGATTACATGATGTTCTATACTACTAAAAATGACCAATTGCAACTAAAATCAACAAGCTTCAATCACTGAATAACAAACTACAAGGATTTGATGTCTATGAATTTTAAGTCTAAAACAGATTCTGAGTGCTTACTTTAAGCACAAACACAGGCTTATAAATAAGCTCAAACTAAAATCTACAAATTGGAACTTGTAAAGGACCTGGGTGAGAGTATGTGTACCAAAAATAAGACTATGGTGAGCTCTTATGAGCTCTGTACACCTGCTTCAATATCTGGGAAAAGCTCAGCACCAACTGAGTACAGTGGTGCAGGGCATATTGGGCCTGAAAGAGAAGCTGATTTGAAGCTTTTGCAAAAATTGTAAAAATCAGATAAAATGATGGCAAGAAAGAGCACCAGCTGAGCTTTTTGAAATACCAAAATTCACTTGATAAGAACCAAATATGAACTCAAAACAATTCTTCCTAAATGAGCCCAAAATGACTTTTCACACTTTTTGACTTTTGACAAAATGAAGAACTTTGACTAATATGAACTTTAGATCCAATTTTATGAATGAGATAGATGTTATATGATAAACTAAAGCTACTGCAAGCAATGTTATAAACTTCTAAACTCAAAATGATGATCTGCTATCCTAAAACTACAACAGTAAGACAGATGGACAGGTTTTAAGGTATTATGACTTCTGGTGCTAGCAGACCCAAGTTATTGATTCAAATGACCATACTAAGGCTACACAAACATGAAACAAAAGAAGCCAGCCACTGAATACAACTTAAGAACAGATGGATCAGCAAAACCAAACACCCCTTAAGTACACTGATTTGAGCTCAGAACAGATTTAAACCATGAACCTGCTTATTTAATGATCAAACTGACTTAATAACACTTAAATACTTCTAATAGAACAGATTATAACAGATTTAAACTACAATTGCAGATTATGCTAAAAGACTTTGAAATAACTTACAACTTGTCCAAGCCACAATGGCATGCAAATAAGTGAACCAAGTACCACTAACCTATCAAACCCAATCCAACTAGCTACTATTCAACCCAATTCCAAGCCTGCATCAACCCATTTCCTTTCTGTATCAATTTCCACCCATGTTGACTTATTTTGGCCAAATGTCAAAAGTAATTGAAACTGCAATGTGAGCTTATGGAAAGCTTAAATAAACTTGAATAATCATTATTGAGCTGACAAATAAGTTATTAGAAGCTTGTACATAGGATTTGGAAACTAGTAATTTCAACAGTGGATAAAAAGTTTTGAAACTGAACAAGAACTTTAATTGATACTTAAAGAAAGTTGAAATACACTTAGAAACTGTTATTTAAGACAAATAAACTCTAAAATACAAATACAAACTAGTTAAGACTTGGTAATTAGTAATTCGACATACATTGTTTAAAAACTAAGACTAACTCCTTTCTTCTTGCTTCTCTTGGCCTCTTTATACACCCAAACTGTCTATCTCTCTCCTCTGGACAAATCCCACTAGTAGAAATGACCATTGGATGACTGCAAATGATCTTGGCCGTTTAAAGTAATTTTGGCGCCAATTTTGGTTTAACAGTTGTAGCTTGAGTGGGGTTGGTATGGGGTGCATTTAATGATTCCTTGGCTCTTTGTGTTTGGAGGGGGGAAATAGGTGATGATGGAGTGGAGGTGGAGTGTTAGCAGAAGGTTTTGCAGGCATGGTGATGATGGGAGGTTATCACGTGAGGGAGAGAGGGAAAAGATGGGTCAAACCCATTTGACCGGTATTAAACAAAGGTGGGTTGGATTCGGGTATAAACCGGGTAATTTGTTGGGCCAGGGGTAATTGGTTTGGGCCAAGGTGATAAAAGGGTCCGTTTGGCTAAGCTAACAACACAAGGACCAATATTGCAATTCCAACAAACCAAGGGACCAAACCTGTAATTTTGCAAAGGTGTTTCAGGGACAGAATTTGACAAGTGTTGATATTACAAGGACCAAAATTGCCATTTTCAATTTTTTCAGGGGCCAATTCTGTCAATTTGCAAACTTGAAGGACCAATTTGTAATTTTCTCAAACTTTTTTACATTTTTCACCAAAGGACTAAATTTGACAAGTTATGATTTAAAAAGGACCTTTGATGATTTTTCTTTTGAAATTTTGACTCAGGGACTATTTTTGACAATTTTAGAAACTTGGGGGACTGAAATCGCCAATTATGCAAACTTTGCTCATTTTTCATCTGATTTTAAACATTTTGCATCTGAAACATATAAAATGTAATTTTGGAATATTTTCAGTGTTTTGATGCATTTCTGAGCATTTTTAGACGTTTTGCAGTTTATTTTGTACAAAAATGATGAGTATTTAGACACTCATCAATCCCCCACACTAAGATATTGCTAGTCCCTAGCAATGATTTGAGAAAACTTGATGGATTTGAAAAACTCTTTACCAAAAGCCATTACTTCTGGAGTAGCCAAATGTTTCAGTTCAAGTAAGAACCATGGTACACCGATAACCATGTGATTTTGAGCAAACCACCAGCTTTTAAACGGATTTGATTTTGTCTTTACCAGAAGCCGCACCCTTCTGGACTAGCCAACTCTTAGATAAATTATCAATATTATCTTTGGTGAGCTGATTACCAATTATGGTTTTTCCACTGCCTTTACCACAAGCCATAACCTTGCGGGCTAGCCAACTCTTCACTTTTTAGGATATGGTGAGCTGAGAACCATACAATTTTGGGCAAATTGCAAGCCATATAAACGGATTTGAGAAATCTTTACCAAGAGCCGTTTGCTCCTGGATTAGCCAATCCTTTTGTTTATTAGACAAGGCGGACTGATAACCAAGCTGAGTAAGTGTAGAACACTTACTCCAAAAAAAATTTTTTTTTGGCCAAAAACGGGGGATTTGGTATAATTATATAATAAAATTCGTGAGAATTCCCCCCCACACTTAGAAATGAATATTGCCCTCAATATTCAAAGTACCGGCGGTTATGCCGAAACAAAGAACGTAAAAGGGAAATACTACGGCCATTATTTAGAAAGAAGATTTTTTTTTTTTTTGAAACTTGCATATATACACAACATGTGGGGCAACCCCCCCACACTAGGGTGGTAGAAAATAGAAAGAAGTCAGAAATATGGGTGAAAACCCATATGGCATGCTACTGTTTTTGATTACCGAGTCGCTAGCTTGACTCGACCCCGAATTAATTTGTTCATGGGGAAGCAAAGTGGAAGAAACAATCCCCATCGGACTTTCATTCAAGATGTTTGGACAAACATTTGAAGCACGTGAAAGTTCCACACCGATGAGATATACAGAGAACCGGCTCAAAAATGATAATTGAAAATGCCGGGGTCAAAGACAGTGTCTTCATTCCCGAAGGAGTGAAAAAGAAGAGAAGTCACCAGGTAGGTGAAGAAAAGAAGGAAAATCATGATGACGATCATGATAAGATCTTCTTCCTCGGGATTAAGTGCAGTTGCACTCGTTTGGATTTTATCGGTTGAGCTCTTTGGTTTGGACAGCACCTCGGGAGGGAGGGTTTGAAAATTTGTCATAGAAATACAAACTCTCATGATTGAGAACTTGTCCCCCCGATCATGATTTTTGCCATCCAAGCGATCATACTCCGGCGGAGTCATGATATGAGTGAGTTCATCTAAGAACTCCTTGAAGGTGAATGAATCATATTCAGAATTGATATGAGTGGGTTCACTGGTGAACTCCTCCAATGTAAATGATTCATAATCCGGGAGAGAATTATGAGAATGAAAAGTGGTACTGCCACTAATCTTCTCTCCCATATTATCAAAACAGAAGGCTTTCATTTCCGGAATAGAATCATCGGAAAGAATGTCACTATCCTTAATGGGGATAGGAGATGAAATAGGTTTTTCATTGAAAGCCTCGATTTTAGAAATGAGAAGACTGACATTAAGTAATGTTGCACGAAGTGCTTCATCTTTGATTTCAGTGTCAGTAACTTCATCATTTTCTTCTTCTAAGCTAACAAGCTCAGAAGGTAAATCTTCCACATAAGCGATGTCTCCACAAGACAATGAATCATCATCAGAATCGGAGAACATCTCAACATGATCTTTTGGGAAGACAAGAGGGGAAGGGATATCACACAAATGCTCGAGAATTCCCTGTGACTCTCTTGGGATTGGGACAAGGCTCTCAACACTAGACTTTATGAATTCGTCCGATTCCTTTTCAGGAACAGTGTCAAGATGCTCATCCCCCATAATAAGAGAGTGAGTGGGAGCTTCGGGTGTGATAGCAGTTGTTTGAGATGCAATCTCAACTGCTGGGATATCAACTGACTGAGGAGGTTGAGAAATATTATTTCTAAAAGGATAAAAACCCTCCTCGTCATCATCATATAGAGCTGCCTTAAGAAATTGGGAACGCCTTAGAGCTGCATGCTCTAGGGCTAATAATTCTTCCCTTGATTGGCGAGCCTCTCGCTCTTCGGCCAGCAATTCTCCTATGGTCTTTTCACAACTCACTTGATTCTTAAAGTTTTGAATTATATCATCAAGTTTTTTCATTGCGGTTTCCAAATCTTGGGAATTTTCTTTAGGCAACGGTTCAGGTGGAGTTTGAACCGTATAGTGCTGTGGAGGTTGGAAATTGTCAAAACCGGAAGTATAGTAATTTTGATTCCACGGTTGACATTGAAAATTATCGTGAGGATCTCCACAATTCTCACAACAAGAAAACTGATGTGGCGTGAGTCGTATGTCTGGAGTCATAATTGTTATCGGAACTGCCCATAGACAAGCGTGTTTCCCGATTGACAATCAGAACTGTAGTGTGAACCGCCACAGTACTCACAACAGTAAAACTGTTGAGTTTGGATTGGTGAATCATATGGATGTTGGTCATACCCAAAGTTCTGAGCATCACCGGAAAACTGTTCATAGACAAACGCGTTTCCGGATTGACACTCAAATCCTTGGTGAGGACCTCCACAAAATTCACAGCAGGTATGTTGATTATATGAAGAATAGTCGGGCTGTGGTGGGTAATTGGAAAAGTTTGAGGAGTCGTTAAATGAGTTCGGATTAGGATCATAATCAAATGAATTCCTCGAACCACAAAACAAACAACTCCCGTTATGGATATCATTACCACATTGTACACACGTACACCAACGACAGGGTGAACCAAAAAGAGGCTCACCACAACCGACACAAGGAATAAACGATTGCGTTTGAGAGTTATAAGAAAAAATCGGTTTATTCAAAGAATCAACAAAACCAACATGGTGATCCGGATGACTATCAAGTCTCGAAGAACATTCTGAAAAATCAGGAGGTGGGACAAGTGGTGTGCTCTGAGAGCTAGCAATTTCCACCACTTCCGTTATGGTCTCCGGTTTTGGTTCTTGAGAAACGTGAAGATTAGGCAAGTCATTCTTGCTAGTCATCGGTGTTTGAACGGGTTCATCGTAATCAATTCTAATTCTCGACCTTTTTTCATCGGCATAAATTTGTTCGATTAGATTACGGGCTCTAGATTCAAAGAGATAGTCCTCGTAATCCTCGGTGGGTGCTTGGGGTAGCTCCGACGTTTGAACTGGTTTGTCAAGATTAGAATGTATTTCAGGTTGTGGCGGGTGGTCGAAATAACTTTGAAAAGCATTTTTGATGGATAATTCGCACGAATTGCAAAATTCGCTTGAACTAGGCCCTCCACACCGCTCACACACATTTCTGACGATGAAGTTGACGAATGTCGACATAAGAATTAAACATATAGAGGATTAAGAAGAGAATCAAATGGTTGAGAGGATACGAAGAATAGAATTAAACGGCAAAAGAGGGTAAGAGAAATAGAATCAACGAATAAGAGGAATGAGAAGAATATTTTTGGGGTTTTTGGATAAGAAAATATAAACATATACAGATGGATGGTATGAACAAAGAGTGAATATCCAAATTACTAATCTGCTAGACGTAAGATAATCAGCACAGCTCCCCGGCAGCGGCGCCAAAAATTTGATGCGTGCCAAACAGTCAAGCTAAATCACACAAGCCCGCCACTTGTGAATGGCGGACCGTAACCAGCTTAAAACTGCCTAAGCACGAAATCAATGAAGATCTGAGGAGTATAGGGTTTCCCCGGGTCGTTATGTCCCAGCGAGCTGTGCAATGGATTATCAAACGTATAGTGATCGAGAGATTTGAACGGGAAAGGAGAATTTGGATTATTATAACTACAGGAAAAGCCAACAAATTACAATGGCTTAAATGCAAATTAAAGGAAATTAAAAAGATAAAAACTATTAAATAAACGCTATCACTATTTTTAAAATGATGAACGTTTAAAACTTAAAACTTACGTTTAAATTAAAAACTACGTTAACGTACAAAATAAAACGTGAAATCTAAGAAATAAAAGTCCTAAAAATATGAAAAATACATTTTTACAAACCTAATGATAAAAGAAAATTTATAGAAAAAGAAAATTATTTTTAAAACTATTTATCTAATTATTATTAATTAAAAACTAATTTTAACTATTTAATAATTACCTAAAATACAAGAAATTAGGAAATAAAGCTAGAAAAATAAAATTATGAAATGGAAAAGTCTAAAATATCAAACTAGAATTTTCAAAACTATTTTTGTAATTTTCTGATTATTTTTCTATTTTTATGAATTTTAAACTATTTAAAACTAATTAAAATATTTAAAAATACAAATTTAACTAAGAAAAATATGGAAAAATATTTTTTGGCTTTTTATATTTATCTTAACTTAATAAAAATGAAAAATTATTTTTTTGACACTTTTCTGAATTTTTTATATTAAAAGCTAATTAAAAATGATTAAAAACTAATTTAAATTAGGAAAAATAGCAAAACAACTTGGAAAAATCTGAAAATTTCAAGAAAACTCTAAAATAATACTAGGAATATAAGAAAAATAGAAAAACAGGCACTTATGTGGAGAAATATGAAACTGCTTAAACAAGTGCTTATCAATAAGCACTAAAATAAGCCAAATGACACAAACAAGCCACCCACTGATTACAGATGTTCTATACTACTAAAAATGACCAATTGCAACTAAAATCAACAAGCTTCAATCACTGAATAACAAACTACAAGGATTTGATGTCTATGAATTTTAAGTCTAAAACAGATTCTGAGTGCTTACTTTAAGCACAAACACAGGCTTATAAATAAGCTCAAACTAAAATCTACAAATTGGAACTTGTAAAGGACCTGGGTGAGAGTATGTGTACCAAAAATAAGACTATGGTGAGCTCTTATGAGCTCTGTACACCTGCTTCAATATCTGGGAAAAGCTCAGCACCAACTGAGTACAGTGGTGCAGGGCATATTGGGCCTGAAAGAGAAGCTGATTTGAAGCTTTTGCAAAAATTGTAAAAATCAGATAAAATGATGGCAAGAAAGAGCACCAGCTGAGCTTTTTGAAATACCAAAATTCACTTGATAAGAACCAAATATGAACTCAAAACAATTCTTCCTAAATGAGCCCAAAATGACTTTTCACACTTTTTGACTTTTGACAAAATGAAGAACTTTGACTAATATGAACTTTAGATCCAATTTTATGACTGAGATAGATGTTATATGATAAACTAAAGCTACTGCAAGCAATGTTATAAACTTCTAAACTCAAAATGATGATCTGCTATCCTAAAACTACAACAGTAAGACAGATGGACAGGTTTTAAGGTATTATGACTTCTGGTGCTAGCAGACCCAAGTTATTGATTCAAATGACCATACTAAGGCTACACAAACATGAAACAAAAGAAGCCAGCCACTGAATACAACTTAAGAACAGATGGATCAGCAAAACCAAACACCCCTTAAGTACACTGATTTGAGCTCAGAACAGATTTAAACCATGAACCTGCTTATTTAATGATCAAACTGACTTAATAACACTTAAATACTTCTAATAGAACAGATTATAACAGATTTAAACTACAATTGCAGATTATGCTAAAAGACTTTGAAATAACTTACAACTTGTCCAAGCCACAATGGCATGCAAATAAGTGAACCAAGTACCACTAACCTATCAAACCCAATCCAACTAGCTACTATTCAACCCAATTCCAAGCCTGCATCAACCCATTTCCTTTCTGTATCAATTTCCACCCATGTTGACTTATTTTGGCCAAATGTCAAAAGTAATTGAAACTGCAATGTGAGCTTATGGAAAGCTTAAATAAGCTTGAATAATCATTATTGAGCTGACAAATAAGTTATTAGAAGCTTGTACATAGGATTTGGAAACTAGTAATTTCAACAGTGGATAAAAAGTTTTGAAACTGAACAAGAACTTTAATTGATACTTAAAGAAAGTTGAAATACACTTAGAAACTGTTATTTAAGACAAATAAACTCTAAAATACAAATACAAACTAGTTAAGACTTGGTAATTAGTAATTCGACATACATTGTTTAAAAACTAAGACTAACTCCTTTCTTCTTGCTTCTCTTGGCCTCTTTATACACCCAAACTGTCTATCTCTCTCCTCTGGACAAATCCCACTAGTAGAAATGACCATTGGATGACTGCAAATGATCTTGGCCGTTTAAAGTAATTTTGGCGCCAATTTTGGTTTAACAGTTGTAGCTTGAGTGGGGTTGGTATGGGGTGCATTTAATGATTCCTTGGCTCTTTGTGTTTGGAGGGGGGAAATAGGTGATGATGGAGTGGAGGTGGAGTGTTAGCAGAAGGTTTTGCAGGCATGGTGATGATGGGAGGTTATCACGTGAGGGAGAGAGGGAAAGTGGATGGGTCAAACCCATTTGACCGGTATTAAACAAAGGTGGGTTGGATTCGGGTTAAAAACGGGTAATTTGTTGGGCCAGGGGTAATTGGTTTGGGCCAAGGTGATAAAAGGGTCCGTTTGGCTAAGCTAACAACACAAGGACCAATATTGCAATTCCAACAAACCAAGGGACCAAACCTGTAATTTTGCAAAGGTGTTTCAGGGACAGAATTTGACAAGTGTTGATATTACAAGGACCAAAATTGCCATTTTCAATTTTTTCAGGGGCCAATTCTGTCAATTTGCAAACTTGAAGGACCAATTTGTAATTTTCTCAAACTTTTTTACATTTTTCACCAAAGGACTAAATTTGACAAGTTATGATTTAAAAAGGACCTTTGATGATTTTTCTTTTGAAATTTTGACTCAGGGACTATTTTTGACAATTTTAGAAACTTGGGGGACTGAAACTGCCAATTATGCAAACTTTGCTCATTTTTCATCTGATTTTAAACATTTTGCATCTGAAACATATAAAATGTAATTTTGGAATATTTTCAGTGTTTTGATGCATTTCTGAGCATTTTTAGACGTTTTGCAGTTTATTTTGTACAAAAATGATGAGTATTTAGACACTCATCAGTGTCAATCAAATTTTGAAATATACAAATCACCTCCCTTTCTTAAATCATATTCGTATTTATTACAAGTAGACTTTGTAATTTAAAAGGAACCATCCTACTTGGAAAGTCGAAAAAGTATATTGAGGAATGTGAACCCTGATAAAACTTCAATTGATAGTCAACACGGTGTGCTGTATTTCAACCAGTAATAAAGATAGCCCAAACAGATTAAAAAAACTAAAAGATAAGAAAGTACATGGCTATGACAAGAAACATAATAGTAACAAAATTGCTCACTCATAATAACAAAATTATCCTAATATATGTTCCTTATGCTAGTTAACCACCTTTATTTTTGTTTTGATCAACTGATGCAAGATATTCAAATCTTGCAGTGAATAACAAAACCCAAATGAATTATGTGGGTATGAATTTTGATATCAATTTTGTGGGGTTTTACTATGGTCTGAACTCTGAAACAACTATCATCAATAACTCGTCAAATCTGTAACCCAATCATCTCCGCTTCCGCTCCAGCCATAATAGCCTCCTGACCCAACAACCAATAGGCAGTAATTGTTGAATAGCTATATTATATATATGCATCTCTTATGTAATCCGTACGTTGCAGCATATAAAAACAACAAAAACACTTTTAGCGGTTTAAATTTGCAGTAACGATCTTTCTTATATACCTTGTAACAGTCTATGCAGAGAAATGTTACTCGAAATTTCAACAAACACGATAGATGTTGCTCTTTTCCATGCTACACCGTATGGTTTATTAAAGAAATGACGCGCTCCCACTAACCCTACAAATACTCCAAAATAAGTTTATCACACAAACAACGGTATGCATATAAAAGAGCATAATTGGAGGATCCACGGGTAGGGGTGTGATGTCTACATCTTACCTCTCCGCTCCGGCGTGATAGGGTATGTTGTTATTATTGAAGGATCCTCAGATATTTCCAAGTTGTAAGGGATGTGGAAGTGCTCCAAGTGCAATGACACATTGGGATCTCTCATTCCACTACTAGAAAAAGTGCCATTAGCAACAATTATTTAACAACAATAGAGAAATTGATGCTAAATTATGCATTTAGCATCTAATGTTAGCAAGGAAAATGTTAACATAGTTGCAATTTTTTTAGCAACAAGTTAATTAGTTGATATTTTTACAAGCATATAATTTTAGCAAGGAAAATGTTAACATGGTTACAAATTTTTTAGCAACAAGTAAATTAGTTGGTATTTTTACAAGTGTGACAAATAATTTTTGCTATTATTTTATCAAAAACATGTGAGACTTAGTATTTTTTTTAAGTCGACAACAATTAAATAAACCTTTACCAAAAAATTCTAACCAAATATTGTGTAAGTAGCTTAACCACTCAACGCTTAAAACCAAACAACATGAGTAATTTTCTCTTTAGATTTACTCTTTCCCATCCAAATTTATAAGTAATTAACCACTTTACTAATTTGGTCTTTAGTGAATTTTTAAACAATAATTAAATATTCCACTTTAGATTTACCATCAGTTTATATATACTAGTACTACGTAACTAACTAATTAAATATTCCACTCTTACATCAGTTGCTCAAAATCAAATCAGTTGCTCAAAATCCAAACAACAATGAAGTCCTCAAAACACAAAAAACGTGAACCACTCACCGCTCACCGCCGCCGCGCAACGCCGTCGTCTCGGCCGTGCACCTACCATACTTCATCAGCAGCTCACCATGTCACCGCTTCATCAGAATAATGCAGAATCGAGTGGTCAGAAATCCACTGCTCCGTCGACGTATCGTGGTCAGAAATCCGTGCAATCTCCTCTTCACTCCATCACCACCTCACAGCGGCTCCGCCGCACTCCATCACCATCGGTAGAATCTGAACTTTTATTGAATTAAGCATCTATTATTTTTTTTGTGTCAATTAAGTTTTTAGATGTAAATTAGGGCTAATTAGTGATAATTTTGCATTTTAAGTTGTTTAAAGTGATTTAAGTTTTGAATTGTGTTGAAAATAGGCATGTTCACTTATTAGAAGTTGTAAGGTTAGTTTAATCTGTAGTAGTATTAGGTAACTGTAAAAGCATAGATACGTTGATCCGATGAGATATATGACGTGCTTTGAAATTTGTGTAATGGATTAGTTATGTTTATTGCATAAGTTACTGATTAGATCTAGTAGTTTAATTTGCCGGCATATATAAATGTATATTGTTGTTCAGAATATGTGATCGTTTGTGATACATGTAGAGCTAGCAAAATAATGAGACGTTTGATGTGTTTTGAACACTTTACGATGTAGTGGAGTGATATTTGATGCGCTTTAGTAGTTGTTAGATGTGCGAATTGTAATCTAGTGAGATGTTTGATGTGGTTTAGAACATGCTTTGAAAAGTTAACTGTAAGTGTAAGCGTATTGATCCGATGATTCATTTTATGTGCATTGAAAATAAATAGTTTGAACAGATGTTCTAATAGATGATGTCGAACGTTGTGATTGTATTGGTATGCAGAAAAATGCTGAAATGTATATAAGGTCTAGTAATCTGATAATAGTTTTGAATAAACTGATCTAATCGAGAAGAATGTATTTCTGCAATTTAGCTTTTATGGTGTGTAGATAATACAGTGTTAGGATAACGTTTTGATGATTGCGGAGACACACATGTATGAATAAATCAGTGAATTCGAGTTGTGACTATATTGATGCCATATGTGATGACTATATTGATATGCGAAACAGTGAATTCAAGTTTTGAGAATAAACCAAAGTATCTTTATGTGAGAGAAATGTGTCTCTGCAATTTAGTTACTATGATGATGTAGATAATGCAGAATTTGGTTGTAGTCGCGAAACTGTATTTGTATGTTTTCATTATATTGTAACCAGTAAAACAGTATGCTTATTTGATTTGATGAAAGTTCATTAGAAAGCATATGTTAGATGCTATGCTTAACAAGTAATGCCAGAATTAGTATATGTGTTGCTAGTTGATATCTTAACAAGAACTGTCATTCAAGCAGGATTGTGTGATTTGACTTGAGCACTTTATACACACAGTTAGAGATTTAATCTTTCATCATATGTCGAGGAATGAAACGTGACAGGGTGACACTTAATCTGCCAACACCAACACCAACACAATCACCTCACTCCATGTCACCAGTAGCTAATTCGTCAGTTTTTTAAGCAAGTGAAGCAGTGCCTGATACAAGAGGTATAATCCTTAAGTATAGAAGTAGCTAAGTCTTATTTCAATCTACTAATTATTAACATTTACATAGATGAAGAGTCATCTACTAGAAAAAGGGGACCGAGAGGAACACACCTGAACAAAAACATCCCAGCAGATTCATCTCAGAGAAAAGTGATACATATTAGTGGTTTAAAGTAAGTAAAAACTTTTCTCTTTTTTTTTCTTCTAATAATTCAACAGCTAGTTACGCTTAATGTTATAAGATATGATTATTAATAACATAGTTTGTAGAATGTCTAATACTACTTAAAATAGACAATTAATATCTGGTTGTACATTATTATAGTCATTTGAGTGTATATGTGCCTGCTAGCCTTGGTATTCAAAAGCCAAATCTTCACATACCCTTAAGCAGATGGTAATTAGTTACTTAATGACACCACAATCAATTTTCTGTTTGCTTTACTTGTTCATGCTCTTAACATGGTCATGGGTTATTGATTTGGAAACCGCTCTGCACCCGTTTAGAATCTGTCCAGAACCAGATAGGGTAGTCAGATTTGATGTTGCCATGTTGGATTTGACAACTTATGAGTGTCTTTTGCGGTTTTTCCCATATTGGAACTTGTGATAGAATCTGTCCAGAACCTGATAGCGGAATCATTTTGAGGATATTTGGATTTGTGTTTAGAAAGTTATTATATGATATTCAATAATCAAAATTAAATATTCAGTTGTAATAAAAGCTGTACATGTAGCAAAATTGTGTTTGGATGTACGTTTATGTAGTCCCGTGTCATATGTAAGTCCCCAATACAAAGTTAATTATCGTATTTCTCAATTAGCATTTTGGGGACGATAATCTGTGACCTAATATCTATGCCCTTTTACTAATTAACATATAGTTTCAATCATGTAGCTACCTAGAGCATGAAGCTGTGCGAGCAATTACTAAAGATTTTAAGGCACTATTTTGTGGAGAAAAAACTCAATGGCATCAACTTGATGAAGATCTAGTGGAAATCTTCTATAAAAGCTTTCAGGTGAAGTGATTAATATTGATACATATTTTTGTGATTGTCATTGTAAACACTACATTGTAATTATTTTTCATTTCATGGCAGGATCGATATCAATACGAGGATAATGTTGATCCTGAAACAGCTAGACATGTTTGGGAAGAAAGGGCTAAAATAAGATTCGGAGGTTTGTGGGCGTTGGTTAGAAAAAATTGTAAAAAGAAGACAAACAGTACTAACCCTGCTGAATGGAGAGTGGCGTGCCCTGAATTTGTAACCAAAGAAGATTGGGATGGGATTCTTGCATCATGGATGACGGACAAATGGAAGAAACGTTCTGCTGCTGGTGTTGCAAACAGAAAAGTAGTCCCAGGGGATGAAGCAGGATCATATGTTAGACACACTGGAGGGTGTCTCAGTTTTGAAATACACCGTACACGCTGGGTACGTAAAATTATAAGCCAGTTTTGTTTCTGAAAATTATTGATTGATAGAGTTGTTAATTTACTCCGAGCTTTTACTTATTTTACTTTTTACTTTATTTAGTTCTATTTTGAAATATTATTTTCCTATGGGTCTGTTAATTTCTTTCACTTCAGATTCCTAGGTTCATGTTCGTACTGTCATTAATACAGTTAAGTATCAATCAGTCTCTTAGCTTGATGCTTGGTCAACTGACGAGGTTCGTCTTTGTTAGGGTAGTATCTCCCAGTAGCAGGGTTAGATAATCAACTTCAGCAGAAATGCTCAACTGTTCAGCAGAAACAAAACAAAGGTCAGCAGTAACAGATACCACTAGGTGGTTACCGGATATCACATGGAATCGTGTGATCACTTTCCAAAGTAAACTATTCGACCCTAATTCCTGGGTATCACGAATATCTACTTGGGATAAGACCAAATGCAGTTAGAGAATTAGGCACAATTCTATAACCCTTTCGCTTATAAGTGTTTAGTGTTTTCTGTGTGTCTTTCATGCATAATCAAATCTCTTATTTATAGGAGATTACTCTTAGCTAGTCAAATGGAATTATGAGTATTAATCGGCCCATTAATAGCCTCATAATTATCCCCATTATAGCCGTTAGTGGTTACATGACCAATTAAAAGTGGTCATAATGCAGTTTAAACTGCCACTTGAATAGGTCAAAGCCGTTACAAGCAGTACTATCATCAGTACTTTCATAGTGCTATCAGTGGTTACACTGCTTCAGTGGAAACACCATTGCTTCAGTGTAAACACTACTTCAGTGAAACACCACTTCAGTGGAAACACCACTTCAGTGGAAACACTGATCCAGTGGAAGTATTGCTTCAGTGGAAACACTGATAATCAGTGGTAACCACAACAGTACTTTCACCAAGCACTACCAATACAAACCACTACAAGAGTCAGGGTGTTCATGGACCTTATTGGTGTACACTCCGTACCTCCTAACCCATTACAAGGTGTGAACTATTCCCACAAGTGCACTAAATTTTCCAACAATCCTCCCCAAATTTAGTTCACTTCCTTTGCATGAAAAATAAACATCAAGCAAAACATGTGCATAAACGAAAATGTCCTGAGGATTGAATTTTCATCTTAGTAAATTACACGTTTAAAATATTCGAGAATCACGGTGTTTTAAGAATTGAACCCTTCAACCCATTTGAATACCTGAAGATAAAATACACACAAGTTTTCAAACACTTAAAAGCTCCTGACACTATACAAGCCATCTGTCCATATCCAAATTTATAAATATTGTAAAAGCTAAAAGTCCAAAGCTTCCTGAAGCGGCAAAACTTCAATATTTACATAGGTGGTTCCTCTTTATTCATGCTCCTGCCAAGAACTTTTTCAAAGAAAATTAACCATTAAGAAGTAAAGACTTCATCCTCCTTTCAGCAGGTTCTGAGCACAACCTTGGGATGTAAATAAAACATGTGCTCCAGTCCACTGAATGTTCAGCTTTCCACATTTAACTCAGCTCCCAAGTTTCCTTAGGAGGGAGTTGGGTGTCCTAGCATTCAGTGACTAAGTTGGACTTAAACCCATCCCTTTAGCAGACTTTATAACCAAGTCTCTAGCCCGACCCTTCGTCAAGTGATCAGCTAAGTTCTGTTGAGATCTCACAAACTCTATAGATACCACCCCATTCATGATAAGCTCACGAATCATGCTATGTCTGACACCTAAGTGTCTAGACTTACCATTGTACATCTGGCTATAAGCCTTAGCCAATGTAGCTGCACTATCACACCGGATAGAAATAGGTGCTATAGGTTTAGGCCACAATGGAATCTCAAGAAGCAAGTTTTTCAACCATTCAGCTTCTTTACCAGCAGCTGCTAAAGCCACAAATTCAGATTCCATTGTTGAACTGGTGATGCAAGTTTGCTTCTTGGATGCCCAAGAAATTGCACCTTCACCAAGTAGGAATACCCAGCCACTGGTAGACGAATTGTCTTCAGTGTTATCGATCCAACTTGCATCAGTGTAACCTTCCAACACTGATGGGTAACCAGTATATGAGAGACTATAATCCATAGTTCTCTTCAAATACTTCAGTATAAGGGTGAGCATATGACCCGAACGGACCGGACCGACCGAAGGACCGACCGGACCGACACGGACCGAGACCGGACCGACCACATTCGGTCCGGTCCGCGGTCCCGGCTTTTGGGCTAATTGGTCCTCGGTCCGGTCCGGACCAAAACCGACGAATTTGGCTTTGTTGGACCGAACCGACCGAAGGACCGACCGGACCGGTCCGGACCGACCACATTCGGTCCGGTCTCGGTCTAGGGTTTATGCCGAAATCGGTTTTCGGTCCGGTCCGGTCTTGGCCGGTCCGGTCCGGTTTTGGGCCTATGCACACCCTTACTTCAGTACCCTTTGAACTGCTTGCCAGTGATGAGCACTAGGATTACTAGTATACCTGCTCAATTTTCCCACTGCAAAACCAATATCAGGTCTTGTACAAGTCATGGCTTACATCAAGCAGCCAATTACCCTAGAATACTCAAGTTGAGATACAGCTTTGCCATGATTAGGCATCAGCTTCTCACAAGTATCCATAGGTGTACTCACTGGGGTACAATCAAAGTAATTGAATTTCCTCAGTACCTTCTCAATATAATGAGACCGAGAGATAGAAATTCTTTTACTTTCATGTTTAATCCTTATACCAAGGATAACATCAGCCTCCCCATGTCCTTCATGGAGAACCTTGATGACAAAAATTCCTTTGTCAAGTCAACCTGATTTTGGTCAGTGCCAAAGATCAACATGTTATCAACATATAGACAAATGATGACTCCTTTACCAGATTCATCAAATTTGCTATATACACATTTGTCAGCTTGGTTAAGAACATAACCACTAGACAAAACCACTTCATCAAATTTTTGATGCCATTGCTTAGGTGCCCGCTTAAGTCCATAAAGAGACTTAATCGGTTTACACACCTTGTTTTCATTGCCAGGCATGATGAAGCCCCGAGGTTGGTTCATATAAACCTCCTCATCCAATCCACCATTCAAGAAAGTCGTTCTTCACATCCATCGATGAATAATCAGATTGTGAATAGATGCCATAGCAATCGCAGCATCTTATGGTACTGATACGAGCCACAAGGGCATAAGTATAAAAATAGTCTATCCCTGACTTTTGTTTAAAGCCCTGAATAACTAATATAGCCTTGAACTTTTCAATAGTTCCATCTACCTTCATTTTCTTTTTGAAAATCCATTTGCAACCTAGAGGTTTGCAACCCGGAGGTAGATCAACCAACACCCAAGTGTTGTTCCCCATGATGGAATCCATCTCATCGTTGATTGCTTCTTTCCGTAAAGCAATATCCCGAGACTTCATTGCTTCTTCAAATGTCTTGGGATCATCCTCAATAATGAAGCAATAGGAGTATTGGTCTGAGACCTCATCCCTTGTTCCTTCAACTAAGTATAGTTGAAACTCAGGACCAAATGACTTTGGAGTCCTGACCCTTTTGCTCTTCCTGAGCACAGGTTCAGGTTGTTGAACCATAACCTCATCAAGGACCACTGATGGTTCATCATCAGGGACCTCTGATACACCAGTGTCATGAGTTCCATTAGGAATCCTCTGACTTGGTCTAGGGACTGATGAGAATCTATTCTCATCAAAAGTTGCATCCCTTGATTCAATTATAGAGTTAAATGAAACATATTCATTAGGTTCAATAACATAAAACCTAAAAGCCTTGGAATGCTCAGCATATCCAACAAAGATGCAATCAATGCCTCTTTCACCCAAAGTTTTCAGCTTTGGATCAGGGAGTCTTACAACAGCCCTACAACCCCAGACCCTGAGATAGTTCAGGTTGGGTTTCCTTTCAGTCCAGAGTTCATAAGGGGTAACCTTGTTCCTTTTGTTGGGAACCCTATTTAATAAATAGCAAGCTGTTAACATAGCTTCACCCCAGAACCCTTGACTCAGTCCTGAATAGGACAACATGGAATTAACCATCTCCTTCATCACCCTGTTTTTCCTTTCAGAAATACCATTTTGCTGAGGAGTATAAGGGGCAGTCGTTTCATGGATTATACCAACAGACTGAAAATACAGAGTATCCATGTACTCACCTCCCCTATCAGTCCTTAATCTTTTGATCAAAGACCCAAGTTGTAATTCAACTTCAGTTTTAAACACTTTGAATTTATCTAATGCTTCATCCTTGGAATGTAACAAATAAACATAACAAAACCTAGAAGCATCATCAATAAATGTCACAAAGTACTTCTTGTTCCCCAAAGAGGGAGTGGCATGCAAATCACACAGATCACTGTGAATAAGCTCCAAGATATTAGTCTCACGACTAACACCCTGAAAAGGTTTTTTGGTAATCTTGGTCAACATGCAAGTTTTACACTTTTCAGTGTCCATGTCAAAAGCTGGGATCAACCCATCCTTAGACATATCTTTCAACCTTTTATAATGAACATGGCCAAGTCTAGCATGCCACAGGGTAGAGACAGTCTGGTCAGTGGTGGTCACACATGCTGAATTTACACTATCAGTGGAAATAAATGCACTATCAATGGAAATATTAAGCCTGAACATTTGATTACATAAATAACCAAAACCAATAAAAACACCATGCTTAGAAAGCACAAATTTATCAGACTCAATAACTTGTTTATAACCATGATTATTCAAAATACTACTTGAAACCAAGTTCTTCCTAATATTAGGAACATGAATAACATCAAACAAAGTTACAATCTTTCCTGAACTAAACCTAAGATCTACACAACCATGACCATGCACCAAGGCTGTTGACTCATTTCCCATGTGAAGAATAGAACCATCATTCAGTGACTCATAAGTCTTGAACCAGCTTCTATCTTTACACACATGAACTGTTGCACCAGAGTCAACCCACCACGTAACATCATCATCTTGCACATAAAAAGATTCAGATACATATGTAACATAATAAATCTGAAAAGACTTATTAAACATATTCTGACCTTTCAGTGAGTTGGCTGAACCACCACTCCCTGAACCATTAGTGCCTGATCCATTGGCTTTACCACCAACTTTAACACCCTTGCAGTCCCTTTTAATGTGACCAGTTTTGCCACATTTCCAACAAGTAGGTGTTGCCTTCTTGTTAGGATCTGCCCTTGTGTTGTCATGATATTTGCGTTTTCCTTTGTTGTCATTGTACCTGGTGGAGTTTTTATGCTCCACCATATTGACAACAGATGGTCCAGTAGCATTGCTACTCTTTGGCTTGTCATTATCCTGCACCTTGAGAGATTCCTCAATGCGCAGATGACTGCCCAACTCAACCAGAGTTAACTCCTCTTTCTTATGTTTCAAGGTATGCTTGAAATCTTTCCAAGAAGGAGGGAGTTTGTCAATGACACAAGAGACTTTAATGGCCTCATCCATGTTCATATTAAGTATTCCAAGAAGTTCATTGTATTGTTCCATAACTGGTCTTGAATCAGTCATTTTGTAATTTGTGAAATTACTAACAAGGAACTTCTTACTTGATGCATCCTCAACCATATATTTGGCATCCAAGGAGTCCCACAGTTCTTTGGAAGATTCAAAGTTCTGATAAATATCAAACAAAGAATCAGACATACCATTGAGAATAAGACCTCTGCATATGTAGTCATCATTCTCCCATTTGCTCCTCCTCCTGATCTGCTCCACAGTAGCATCATCCCCATCATCAGGAATAGGTGTGGTAAGAACATAGACCACACTCATGCTTGACAGCAAGAAGTGCATCTTCTTCTGCCACCTCCTAAAGTCCACCCCTTCAAACTTATCCAGCTTAGCAAAGTTTGAAGCCATGTGTTTCATTGCAGCAGTTGCCATTGATTATCACAAAATAGTTTACTTTGATTGTTAGGGTAGTATCTCCCAGTAGCAGGGTTAGATAATCAACTTCAGCAGAAATGCTCAACTGTTCAGCAGAAACAAAACAAAGGTCAGCAGTAACAGATACCACTAGGTGGTTACCGGATATCACTTGGAATCGTGTGATCACTTTCCAAAGTAAACTATTCGACCCTAATGCCTGGGTATCACGAATATCTACTTGGGATAAGACCAAATGCAGTTAGAGAATTAGGCACAATTCTATAACCCTTTCGCTTATAAGTGTTTAGTGTTTTCTGTGTGTCTTTCATGCATAATCAGATCTCTTATTTATAGGAGATTACTCTTAGCTAGTCAAATGGAATTATGAGTATTAATTGGCCCATTAATAGCCTCATAATTATCCCCATTATAGCCGTTAGTGGTTACATGACCAATTAAAAGTGGTCATAATGCAGTTTAAACTGCCACTTGAATAGGTCAAAGCCGTTACAAGCAGTACTATCATCAATAATTTCATAGTGCTATCGGTGGTTACTGCTCGTGGAAACACCATTGCTTCATGTAAACACTACTTCGTGAAACACCACTTCAGTGGAAACACGATCCATGGAAGTATCGCTTCAGTGGAAACACCGATAATCGTGGTAACCACAAAGACTTTCACCAAGCACTACCAATACAAACGACTACAAGAGTCAGGGTGTTCATGGACCTTATTGGTGTACACTCCGTACCTCCTAACCCATTACAAGGTGTGAACTATTCCCACAAGTTCACTAAATTTTCCAACAGTCTTAGGCTCTTAGCTTGTTAAGTTTGAGAGATAACTCAGGGTTTTTACATAGTAAGATAGATATATGTATTCATCAGGTCTTGTATAGTATTACTAATCTAAACTCAAGTTTCCTTTAATTGCTGTTAGAAAAGGTAAAATGTATACTATAAGGTTTAGCTTTTTTGAATAACTTAGATTTGAGCTCCAACTCTGAAACTTAGAAAGTTCAAATTGACCGAGTATTATTTGAGTACTCAGAGGTTTATTTAGAACCTCATCTCTGTTTTGTCATGGCAGAAGGATGATTTAGACGGTTGAATAAGAGCCAAACACTTGTTATAATATTTGTGCGAGTCAATTATTGCAAGTCTAATGAGACCCGGGGAGCCCTACTTATTTGGTAGATATCTCTGTTTTGTAATGGCAGAAGGATGATTATTTGTTTATTTTATGTTATTTTGTGCAGGAGACTGAATTGAGTGTTGAGCTGACAGAATTAGAGTTGTTTGAAAAGTTGCACAAAAAGGACAAAGGTAAAGGTGACTGGTGCGATCTCAGGGCGGAAAGGGCAGCAACTAAGTATCGTGATATTGTCAAGAAAAAGAACAATGTTGATGATTTAGTTGATATTCCATTTGATGGTGAAGCATAGGTAGAGGCCACTGGTTTTACCAAGAACAACAATGGGTATGGATTTGGGCTTACAAAACAAGCAGACCGGATATATAAGAAGGTAAAAAGACCAGCTGCTAAAAGATCTCGCACATACACTTCAAGAATGGCTGATGAGGCTTGGATTGAATCAGAAGTTAATAGCAGAGTAGAAATCCGAATGAAAGCATTTGAGGTTGACATGCAGCAGCGAGTTCAAGAACAAGTGCAGGCTCAAGTGCAGGCTCAAGTGCAGGAACAAGTTAAGAAATTCTTCGCCGGGCTGCAAAATCGAGTTCCTACATTCTGGTGATTCATTAGTCTTTAGCAAACTATATTCATTAGTCTTTAGCAAACTATATTCCTACATTCTGGTGATCCATTTAGTGTCTAGCAAACCTCCAGTCTATAATGACCAAAGTTTTTGGTACTTTTAGTTCTTACAAACTAGTTGGATATTTGATCATTAATTGTGGCGAATCATATGATGGTTTACTTTGTAAAGATTTTATGAATAATATTTGGATTTCAATAAAGTTACTTGTGGTTTTATATATTTACAGAAGTGCTCTTTCAAGGTTGTATTTATAGAATTATTTGGGCCAAAAGCAGGTTGTTGACTAATAATGTAATTAGCAAGTGATATATCTTTGATGCTAATTATTTAGAAATGGCAACAATTGACTTAAAAATGTGTTGCTAATTTAACAACGACTAAGCATGCTCGTTGCATTTTTAAATTAGCAATGACTTTAAATGTTCTTGCTAATTTAGCAACCAATAAGCAATTTCGTTGCTTTTCTAAATTAGCATAGATTGAATTAGCATCAATTGGTGTTAGTTGCTATTTTCGTTGCAAAACACGTTTAGCAACCATTTTTTCATATGTTGCAACAAATTTAAGTTGTTGCTAATGGCACTTTTTCTTGTAGTGTTCTATCATATTCCAAGGCAAGCAAACTTAAACAGCAGCTAACATTTGAAGTTTGCTTAAATACACACCATTGACTATGAGATCAAAATTTAATACGAATTCATTACCAAATTACCAAACTACATTACACTTAGAAAGATTCACACTTCTGGCTATACTACAAACTATGCCATTAGAAAAATAGTATGACCGTTCATAATAATGGCAAAAAGAAAAGTTGATTTTAGTTAAACAACCTAAGTGTCAAGTGTGAGCACGTTATAAGCAAAATTGGGTACCTGTGGCTTGTAGCAACCACTCCCCTATCCGTTTTATAGGTTCTGACGGCATAAACAAGCTACTCTTGATTGACTCGCAAAATACACAAAGTGGGCTCGATTTAAATTAAAATTATTCAAGCTCGAGCTACTCAAGTAGACTTTCGATTCAAGCTAAGTATCAAAATCCTCGGCTAGTAAAGCTCGTACGTAAGCTTTATCTAGCTTGTGTCTTTTTACATTTTGCCCTTGTGTATATGTATAATACTTTTTCGTACTAGAGCTAAAAAAAACATCATTCATCTAATCTAATAATTAATAAAGAAAAATTAAAAAAAATTTAACTGATGAAAGGCATCATATATCCAACCAGGACATATCCATATGGATCGTTCCAACTCTTATTTTTCAAAACCATACCATGTTTTCTATGATAAACACAATGGGCAGTAATTAATGAACAGTTGCAGCATGCCATTTCTCCAGTAAAATGTAAGATGCGGCATCATGGTAATAACGATATCTCTTTAGTGTGCAAGAGTTTCGGTCGATATTTCTCACAAATAGACCTTATAACAACTGTACCCAGGCGTCACAAAGTTTATTGGAAGAAATGTTACACTACTACACAAACAGGTTTTTCCCACAGTAAAATCCGTGGGAAATTCCGTGGAAAAAGGCCCCTTTCCACGGATTTCACACGAAATTATTCCGTTTGAAAAAACACCGTGGGTAAATATTTTCCCACGGGGCGTTGACTTATTTCCCACGAATACCATTGTGGATAATCCGTGGGTTTAATTTCCCACAGATTTCTCACGAAATTTCCCACAGATTTTAGTAGCCATTTTTCACACATATCCGTGGTTTTTTTGCCACAAATTTCCAACGGTTTTCACACTACAATTTTTCCCACAGATTTCTCACGAAATTTCCCACAGTTTCTAGAAGCCATTTTTCACACATATCCGTGGTTTTTTTGCCACAGTTTTTCAACGGTTTTCACACTACAATTTTTCCCACAGATTTCTCACGAGATTTCTCACAGTTTCTAGTAGTTATTTTCCACACATATCCGTGGTTTTTTTGCCACAGTTTTCCAACGATTTTCACACTACAATTTCTAACGGTTTTATCACAGATTTCCCACAGAAAAATAAAAATTCCCCAAACAATTCTGTGGGAATTTTGTGATTAATTCGTGGGAAACATGTGGCTAAATTCCGTGGTATTGGTATTATAATATATTTTCCGAACACTGTAAATACAAAAACTAATATTTTTAAAACAATAAAAAACATTAATAGATCACCAAAATAAACAAATCCATTATCCAAATTGCATAAATGTGTCGCCAATGGACATAAATCCGTAATCCAAAAGATATAGTTTAGCAACATGTTATCGGACAACGCAACATAGAAATTATTTTTTGGATACTACAACCCAATAGTTCTAGCAAATAAAACTAAAGCCTAATGCCAAATTAGACTAGTTAGGACCGGGATCCGATTCAGCAGTTCGGGGAGGATAATTTTGAGCAAAAGACTCCAACCTATCATTGAGTGTTTTATGCCAAGCCTGTATGTCCTCTGCTCTTTGAGCCTCCGCAGCTGCCCTCTCATCTTCCATCTTTGTCTTCAAATCATCGTTTTGCTTTTTCAGAATCCGTATCTCCTGTTACATCCAATTAAACATAACTCAGTTAGAATAATAACAATATGAGAAAATGAATGCCAAAAAATGAAAAAAGAAGCCAAGGCATAAGGACTAAAATCTTAGCTCATAAAAATGATCACACATTACTCCATTAGAATAACAAAAAGAAACCTGGAAATTATACGAAACATTCAAAGGTAACTGATCTAAAGGTATAAGACATGTCACGTTCTATCATACGTTGTAACTGATCTAAAGTCTAAACTATGTTGTACTCAAAGTCTTAAACTATCTAACACCATCATCTCCTAGTCTTAAACTAACAATGATGTCTAGTTTTTATAGCAAAAATGTTTCAATCCTCATGTACTATTTAAGGTTAAATCTTCTTGTATTTCAACACATTGTGTAAGAAAGAAAATATATGATCAAGACCTTACACAAATGTGACAATAGATTTTAGTCTAAGTTAGCAAGCACTCCACCACACCCCATTTTGACATTATAAGTTGTATGTTTTTCCTGCCTTTGTAAGCAAACTACAACCTGTCATTGCACCATACTCTTTAATTTCATCATTTATGCAACTCTCTTAAATTTTCCTTTTCCAACAAATAATTCACCATACTAAGCACCAGCTGGGCCAACCAACATAACCAAGATCCTCGAGAAAGCAGGTCAATTTACAACCCTAATGCGACTCATGAAAAACACACAACTAAGTGATCAAAACAACATACAACTCAACAACTCCAACCAAGGGATGACTACTAGATTCAAATGATAAAATAGAGTCGCTAGTCCTAACTACTAGCTAACCCAAAATCAGGTCCTGGTTCTGGAAACATACAATTGCTCGATTCCTAAACAGAATATATATCCAGGAGAAATTAAAGTAAAAAAAAACACGTGCGAAACAGGTGGCGGGCATGCAAAGTAATGACGTGGATGAGGTGAGAATAACGAAAATCAATTAAGAGGAGGTGAGAATAACGAAAATAGACAAACCTCCTAAGGTGAGCATGTGTGTGTGCTATAGATACTCCCGGATCCCGGTACACCTGTTAGCACAAAAGCTGGATCGTTCGTCGATCCAGCACCAACCACGTGACCTCCATCTGATGTAGCAACGCCCTTCTAAACATCAAAATCATCTGGTGGGGACCTGGGCCCATTCTCATCAATCTCGGCATCTCTTCATTCTCTAAATGCTTTTCTAAGATAATCTTTGAATATTCATCCTGTTACATAGAGTCAACATAATATATTAGTAATGGAAAATGGGTAAAACCGGCAATTTTAAAATTTGGTAAAACTGTTAAGATTTATAAATTCACATAAGTAATTTCATTATATCATATAATAATTCTTCGAGAGTTACCACTCGTTGTTTAGACATCGGATCAATAAACTCCGGAATCCCACTTGATCCGGGCTCTCCCGGCTTTGTCCCTTTCCTGGCGTGTGTGTGTGTATGCAATTCTACAAGCTTCAGTCTACGTCCTTCTATATTTTCCTAATTAAAGAGAAACAATCAATGAATATTGCTTAGTGTGAAAGCATTGCATCAAACGGATATTTATTTATACCAAAGTTACTGTAACACACTTAGTGTGAAGCATAGCATCAAACGGATATTTATTTATACCAATGTACATGGCTATCTATCTAGGCATTCCAATTATTAAGAGAAAAAAATTAAATGTTGAATTTCGGGTATTATCAGGTTGACCCCGATAACACTAATTATCTAACCCCGCGTACAAAGGCTCGTCGTTATCTTTAAATCCATAAAACCTTTGGGCAAACTCGTTAGGTACTTCTTCCTCCGGTACTTCTTCTTCGTCTGGTACTTCTTCTTCCTCAGAACTTGAACCCAAATTAGAATTAGTGGGATATACATTAGCTAACTCCATGTATGTGGCAGCATCAACATCGTCATCTTCCATGGCATTAGAGCATTGTCCCACATGCTGAAACATATCTTCAGTTTCACCATCATGTTTCCACCAGGTTGTGTAACCATGCATGAATCCTTTTTGTAACAAGTGATATTTCACATCATCTCTTGGTCTATAAGGTTTAAGTTTACATTTGACACAAGGACATTTAATACAAAGTTCTACTTCACCATTGATGATTCTTGTGTCAACATTGGCAACAATAGAATATGCGAAGTCCAAAAACTCGTCGAATTTTTTTTCAAAATACCCATCATGATAGCCGTCAACAGTAAATCTATTGTACATCCATGTTCTATCACTATGCGTCGACATACTTCCTAAACATATAAGGATTAATCAAGTACTCATATCAGTATTATTGTTGATCTTTATTTATACATAATACATTCATAGCATATACACAGAGGTCAAAACGGACAGGAATACATATGCCTAGATAAATACTACTGATGTTGGATAGGAATCAAACGTATAAGGTTTATTCTAATGATTATTACAGTTATGGTTTATTCTAGTGCTCTACTATAACCTTTTTTGTCCTTAACCCAAACACCCCTGAAACATTATTTAAAAAAAATCATACATCCTGTATCAAATAAACTAATAAAGAGATCCTAAACCATTATTAAAACTAGAGAAACACATTTACATATAATACAAAAAAAATTTGAGCTTTATCAATGCTCGGTCAACACATATCAGTTTTGGGGGAAAAAAGAAAGATATACCCAAATTCGGACAGGTGGAGCAAAAACTTTAACTCCGGCAACTAGCTCGTGATTATGGCAGCCGTGTGGTGGGGTCGAGCGGAGCTTGGTGGGGAGCTTGATGGTGTGGTCTATGGCAACTTTAATTGTTGGGGAAGATGGATGGTTAACTGTTCCCACGAAGATGATCTTTGTTAACGTTTTGTATTCTTTCTTTTTAAGAGGTTTTTTATTGGTTTAATAAAACATGGGTCGGTAACCACATTTAACGACATTTAATAAAACAGGTTTTTTATTGGTTTAATATTGTTTTTAATAGGTTCTTGCGACAACAATAAGCTTTCAATATAGTTATTAATTTCCCAACAGGTTTTTGTATTGTTTTTAATACAGTTATTAATATGTTCTTGTTTTAATATAACCCGAAAACCGAATTTGAATTCGGTTCGGTTTTTGGGTCGACCCGAATAACCCTTAAAAAATTAATAACTAAATAGATGTTCAGCAAAAAAAAAATATTTCAAGCATATTCGGTTCGGTTATTAGTCGGGTTCGCAAACTCATATCCAACCCGAGAACCGAATTAGTAGTTCGGTTCGGTTCGGTTCGGTTTTAGCAAATTCGGTTCGGTTATTAGTCGGGTTCATGTCAACTCGGGTAACCCGAATATAAGAAAAAATATTAAAAAAATTGCTTACTTCAATATGTTTACATTGTAAAAGTGTTAGTCGAGTCGGGTTGGTACTCATATAAATATTTACATTAATAAATGAAATTATATAATATGAAACTAAAAACACAAATGAAAACATAATAAGTAATGTGGGAATATGTAAGTATGCATAACATAAAGATGGTACTTTCGTGGGAAATCCGCGAGTATTTACACACGTATTTCCCACGGATTTATCAAATTGGTAGGTAATCTGTGGAAAAGTACCCACATATTTCCCACGGGTATAATTTTTTTCTTTTACTTTTTTAATATAGTTGCACGTTCACGCATATACACGTCCATATACGTAGATAGAAAACATCTATAGATACAATGAAAGCCATAAACAGAGATATGTAACATATACATCTAGACATCTACACATATACAACGGTTTGTTACAGAAAAAGGTTATACTTGAACCTACACATACACTTGTGATACTGGCATAAATAGTTCCTTTAATAGATAAACACATATAATATGAAACTACTCGAGTTTGCTTCACTCGTCCCTTGTATTCGTTGCATCCAATTTGTATCCATTGCATCAAATTCCCTTTCTTTATAATGACTCGACCTCGAACCTTGATCTTCTTAAAACCGAACTTATCAACCTGGGTGTAGCTTCCAAATACCATTCTAAGTATTTTTTACAAATCAGAAATTCAAATGAACGTTGGCTAACTTTGATAATAATACTTTTTTCCAAACGACATCAACTCATGTAATTTTGTATTGATGTCTTCCTCAAAATCAACATTTAAAGTTGTTTGGATCATTGAAGAACAAAGATCATTAGCCACAACTATGACGTCTTCGATGTTGTCTTCTTCCCTACCAAATCCTCTTTTCCCAACAAATCCTTCTTCTGCCTCAATGATATCTTCAATATCGGTATCAGAACTGGCATCAATTCTTCTTCATATAGATCATCATCAAATACTGGAGGTCCTTCATAATCGTCACCCGCCACACCATAATCTCTCCATTCATGAGAAGATGAACCATCGCCCTCAAAGAACGGATATTTTGACTCTTCGCCTTCACTTCTCCTTAAAGACATCATAATCAGGAACTTCGGCCCTTGAAACTACAAACACATATGAAGACATACTAAGTAATGTGTGAATGTGTAAGTAGTTACTTTATACCGTGTGAAATTTGTGAGTAATGGAACTAAAATTTGCCACATACTTTTTGCCGTGGCTAATATGTGTGAAATGTGCCACAAGTTTCCCACGGACTTCTAATAAACACAAATAGTGTGAATATGGTCGCAAATCTGTGGGAAATTTGCGACGAACTTCCCACAAAAACTTTATTCCGTGTGAAATTCGTGAGTAATGGAATTAAAATTTGCCACATACTTTTGGCCGTGGCTAATATGTGTGAAATGTGCCACAAGTTTCCCACGGACGTCTAATAAACACAAATAGTGTGAATATGGTCGCAAATCTGTGGGAAATTTGCGACGAATTTCCCACAAAAACTTTATACCGTGTGAAATTCGTGAGTAATGGAACTAAAATTTGCCACATACTTTTGGCCGTGGCTAATATGTGTGAAATGTGCCAAAAGTTTCCCACGGACGTCTAATAAACACAAATAGTGTGAATATGGTTGCAAATCTGTGGGAAATTTGCGACGAATTTCCCACAAAAACTTGGTCAACAATTTAGTGTGTAAATAGTGAGAAATCCGTTGGAAATTTACTACATATTTCCCACCGAAATTTGGTCAAGAATTTGGTGTGTAATTTGTTGGTATCTCGTGTGAAATTTCACACAATTTCATTTCTGTGGGAAAATTTTTGTGGGAAAAATCAGTTTGTGTAGTAGTGTTAACCAAAATTCCAACAAACCAAAGAGTTCTTCCTGCTATTAATGCAACATGCACCGGTAAAATGTTAACCAAAGTTTATTGGAAGAAATGTTAACCAAAATTCCAACAAACCAAAGAGTTCTTCCTGCTATTAATGCAACATGCACCGGTGAAATGGCGTGCTCTCTTTGTCCCATCAATAACTGCGCGTAGTATGTTCTTATATAAACATGTAAGCGAGTGCACGGAAAAGCAAGCTTCTCTCATCCAAATCAAACAAAAAATAATAAGTACGTTTTTACATGAATGGTCAGGTTCAGAAAAGGTTTCTATGTTAAACAACCTCATTTTGATAGCTAATGTCACTAGCACAAAGTCTATACAAGGTTCACTCTACGACTTAGTAGAGTAATGTTCTAAAGTTCAAAATCAATGTGGTCTTATTTGCACAAAGTTTATACAAGGTTCATTTTTTATGGGTAAAACCGAAAATCGAACCAAATTCAAATTGGATTAAATCGAACCGAATAACCGAAAACCGAACCGAATAACCCAAATTACATAGACGTCCAAATGAAGCCTCTCGAAAAAAAATAAATAAATAAAATCAACGAAACCACCCCGCTATAAGAACAGGCTCGGTTCACCTTGAAGTGGCTGACCCAAAAATTATGGTTTATTCGTATTAAACTGGTCCAGCCCAAGACAAATGACAAAAGATATAAAGATGCACTTGTAAGTCTAACAACCGCTGGCCTCTTTCCCAGTGGGTATCAACCTAGTCGTTGAAGATGTGTAGTTCGCGGGTTCGAGTCCTGGCAGAGCAACATTTGTATATTAAACCTCCAGCCCAGTCAGCATCCATTCAGCATGCCACGCAGCAACGCACAAGCTGAGCGCAAGCAAAACCACGCCTGGCACACGCCCCCAACAGCCACTATGCTTGGACGAATCAGAACATGCCACGTGGGGATGATGCGGGGATCTGGTTATCATATGCTTGGACTGGAAGTTTATGGAGGATGTATTGTGTACTGTTTAGATAGTTTAGAGGTTGTTATGCAAAATGTGAAACCCTAATTTAGGGCAAAATATGTAAAATGGGTGTATATAAAAGCCACTCACCCACCTCATAAACATCAACTTCTTCCTTTCACTTTTCTTCAATAAAAGTTCACTTTTTATTGTTTTGTAGAAGCAGGAGTAGTATAATTTTTTTTTATGCTTTTAGCTTTATAAAAGTTCTTCTCCTAATCTCTTTTTAAATACATGTCTTGAATTTTTTATAATTTTTATAAAGTCTTTAAATATCAAGTTATTTTTTGAGATAAATTTCATATTTACTCAATATAAATCATAAAATGTCATATTTACCCAACTTATAAGTTAACACTGTATAATGTACAATAATGATTCGTGTTTGGAGAAATATAGAATTTTAATGATTTTATTGAAGAAATATGAAATTGCTCCTTATTTTTTTACAAAGTTATGAGTAGGAATGGCTATGAGGCGGGTTTGGGGCGGGGCGACCATCCCTATCCCCAAACCCGATTACAAAAATCATCCTCAAACCCACTCCAATCCCCATTGGGGATCTTATCGGGGTGCCCCATTGGGGCGAGATGCTCCCCCAAACCCACCCCATTCCCCATCGGGGTCTTATCGGATTTTCTTTTTTGAGCGCGATCCTCCATCATACTCATGTCTTTCCCTGTTTATTCTTATTTTTACGCTATTAACAATATGATTTTACGGAATATCTTAAAGAATCGAGAACCCATTAATAGTATATTAGGCATTGGAATAAATCACAACTGTTTTCAGAATATTATGACACAAAACAAGATTTTATGATCACACTTTAAAATATTACAAAGATAAAAATTACCAAAAAATAGATAATTATATTAAGTACATAAATATAAGCACAATATTTAATGTATATAGATATATGAATATGTATATGTATATGTTTCGGGGCGGGGCGGGGCGGGGCGGGGATAGTGTGCCCCGTTCGTGCCCCAAACCCAATAAGAATCCCCGTTAAGGCCCCAAAACCCGCCCCGAAACCCGATAAGCATGCCCCGCCCCGCCCCAATAAGTTCGGGTTTCGGGTTTCCCCATCGGGTTCGGGTTTTTTTGCCATCCCTAGTTATGAGCTCTACAAATTTCTTTTCTTAACCCTCTTTTTAGTTTGCTTTTAAAATTCTTTTTAATCCCCCCCCTTTTTTTTTACAAAGTTGTACTTTATCTTTTTTTTTATATGCTAAAAGTTATAGAAAAAAATACAAAAGTTATTTGTAATTTAGTTTTATTAATTTCTAGAAAGTCTTGTCTTCAGTTTACAAATTTTATAGATTACTTTTTGTTTTTGTTTTTAAATTTTCTGTATCAATTTTCAGAAGCTAGATTAATTTTTGTAGAATTTTGAGATTTTGTTTAATATTTTTAACGGGTTTTTTAAACAGTTCTATTGAGAAAATCATGTTTTTATTTCTATAAATAGTTTATATAAAGTTTCAATTTTATTAAAATTTTCAGATTTTAGTTCACAAGTTTGTTATTTATTTAGTTTTTATAAAAGTTTTTGGTTTTCAGAAATCTTCTCTTTTTGTTTTAACTAATATATTTTAACTAACTTATTTATACATCTTAAAGCTTAATAACCCAAGCTGATTTTACATATACAGTAAACATTATGTAACACCCCGCCTTATCAGACCACAATATTGTCCGCTTTGCCCGCAGGCTCACGGCTTTGTTTTTGTGGCCTCATTTGAAGACTTCCCAGTAGGTCACTCATGCCAGTACTACTCTCAAATGAGCACGCTTAACTGCCAGTTCCTAAGAACTCCACCCGCAAGAGACCACAAACGCGTTGTGTCATTGTAAGGCGAATGTTATCTTATGAGCCCAAAGATCTCTCCGGCCACTGCCGATGTAGGATTTGCCTAGGGTGTTACAATCACCCCCCCCTTAGGGACTCATCGTCCTCGATGAGGTTTGCCCCACCATCCCGAACGGCTCAGGAGTGGCTCTGATACCACCTGTAACACCCCGCCTTATCAGACCACAATATTGTCCGATTTGCCCGCAGGCCCACGACTTTGTTTTTGTGGCCTCATTTGAAGACTTCCCAATAGGTCACCCAAGCCAGTACTACTCTCACATGAGCACGCTTAACTGCCAGTTCCTAAGAACTCCACCCGCAGTAGACCACAAAACGCGTTGTGTCATTGTAAGGCGAATGTTATCTTATGAGCCCAACATCTCTCCAGGCCACGGCCGATGTAGGATTTTCCTAGGGTGTTACACATTATTTGTGTAACTTGGTTGATTTTGATTTATTTATAAAATAGTTATATATATTATTTATGCGTTTTAATAGCAGGTTATCGTTGATGGAGTCGTTATTATCTCCGGGTCATATTGAGCTACTTTGGGTTTCACCTTTTCCTTAATTTTATTTATTTATTTATTTTTATGTTTATTGCCCTAATATAATTCTAGTTTTATTTTAAGTTCGTTGCAATTTTACTTTATATTTCATAATTTTAATTCTGTCAATTACTCTTGAATTACTGTTTCATAAGCTCTTGTTTAGCTTGTTTAAATTCATTTTAGCTTATTAACTTTACTTTTCAGTTTATCAAAAAAAAACACCCTAAAAAATACAAAAATATGTCTAAATTCCTTTCAAAAGCTTAAATAAGCTTTGAATTATTTTAGTTGAGTTTGTATAAGCTTATTGTAGCGTATTACAAGCTTTGTTTAAATTCAAAACTGCTTTTACACACAAAACATCATTTCAGTCAACAAAAGTCAAACAAATACCTATGCTAAATTGTGGAAAGCTTTGGAAGTTGCCGTAAAGGATTGGCAAGAGGGACTTTTACCAGCTTATTCTCTGAATAAGTTGGAGCTTGTAGCTGCCCTTAATTGGGAGCCCTTGTTTAGCTAGGGCCAAAAGTGAGAAATTCCAACTTATTGCTTTAAAATTGCATTTCATTGTTCAAGTAGCTTAGATCTGTTTTATCTATCTTATTAGTGCTTATTTAGCTTATTTTAGTTGTTTGGAGCTTATTATAGTTTATCTCATTATCAGTTAGCTTGTTCTTCAATTTTGCATCCTATTTGCTTAAATCTGTCAACATTGCATTATTAAGATTTAGCTGCTTAGATTAGTTCAATTTCACTTAAATTAGCTTGATATTAGTGAGTATAAGTTGTTCTCAAGGTTTCAAAGCTTATCTCACTGGCTTGCTTAATAATTGTTCATAATCAGTTGCATAAGGAGTGTTTGGTTTTATTTGTCATTCTTTGTTCAAGTTCAAATCAGTAGGTAATATAGGTTCTTATAGCTCATAATAGTCTAGCATAGATCAGTTTTAACAAAATACATAGGTCATTTTCATAAAAAAGTCAAAATCACTTGATTTCTCAATTTTCTGCATAACAGTTAGTTCATCAGTTTGCATAAGCATTCACATAGGTTCATAGGTTGTTATAGTAGCTTAATTAGTTTCTAAATTAGCTTATTACATCATTTATATTCAGTTTGAATCTTCCAAAGTTCATTTTAGTCAAATTTTAAGTTTTCCAAAAAGTAAAAAAAAATCTGTTTTGAGTTCCCAAACTGATCTGATCTCAGACTCTTTTGGAGGGGTAATTTTTTTGAAATCGTTAAAATCGTTTTATGAGAGATTTGATATTGGATTTCAACTGAGTTTTGTTTTTACACAGTCTCATAAGCTCTTAATTAGTTTAAATTGCTTTTCAAAAAGCCGATTTGTCACAAAATTGCCCTGTGCATCTGTGTTAATTCAGTCCACAGCAGCTCTTTCACAAGCTCATAAAAAGCTCTCACAAGCTTGTAGAAAATCTAGAAAATGCACTACTAGAGGAGCTTGTGAGAGCTTTTTATGAGCTTGTGAAAGAGCTGCTGTGGACAGAATTAACACAGATGCACAGGGAAGTTTTGTGTCAAATAGGCTTTTTGAAAAGCAATTTAAACTAATTAAGAGCTTATGAGACTGTGTAAAAACAAAACTCAGTTGAAATCCAGTATCCAATCTCTCATAAAAACTGATTTTAACGCAGTTTCAAAACAAATTACCCCTCCAAAAGAGTCTGAGATCAGATCAGTTTGGGAACTCAAAACAGATTTTTTTTTACTTTTTGGAAAACTTAAAATTTGACTAAAATGAACTTTGGAAGATTCAAACTGAATATAAATGATGTAATAAGCTAATTTAGAAACCAATTAAGCTACTATAACAACCTATGAACCTATGTGAAAGCTTATGCAAACTGATGAACTAACTGTTATGCAGAAAATTGAGAAATCAAGTGATTTTGACTTTTTTATGAAAATGACCTATGTATTTTGCTAAAACTGATCTATGCTAGACTATTATGAGCTATAAGAACCTATATTACCTACTGATTTGAACTAGAACACAGAATGACAACTAAAACCAAACACTCCTTATGCAACTGATTATGAACAATTATTAAGCAAGCCAATGAGATAAGCTTTGAAACCTTGAGAACAACTTATACTCACTAATATATAGCTAATTTAAGTGAAATTGAACTATTCTAAGCAGCTAAATCTTAATAATGCAATGTTGACATATTTAAGCAAATAGGATGCAAAATTGAAGAACAAGCTAACTGGTAATGAGATAAACTATAATAAGCTACAAACAACTAAAATAAGCTAAATAAGCACTAATAAGCTAGATAAAACAGATCTAAGCTACTTGAACAATGAAATGCAATTTAAAAGCAATAAGTTGGAATTTCTCACTTTTGGCCCTAGCTAAACAAGGGCTCCCAATTAAGGGCAGCTACAAGCTCTAACTTATTCAGAGAATAAGCTGGTAAAAGTCCCTCTTCCCAATCCCTTACATAAACTTCCAAAGCTTTCCACAATTTAGCATAGGTATTTGTTTGACTTTTGTTGACTGAAATGGTGTTTTGTATGTAAAAGCAGTTTTGAATTTAAATAAAGCTTGTAATAAGCTATAATAAGCTTATACAAACTCAACTAAACTAACTCAAAGCTTATTGAAGATTTTGAAAGGAATATAGACATATTTTTGTATTTTTTAGAGTTTTTCTTATTTTCTTTGTGATTTTGTTTTGATAAACTGAAAAGTAAAGTTAATAAGCTAAAATGAATTTAAACAAGCTAAACAAGAGCTTATGAAACAGTAATTCAAGAGTAATTGACAGAATTGAAATTATGAAATTTAAAGTAAAATTGCAACAAACTTAAAATTATGATAAACATTTTGGTTCGCGACCAAAATAATAGAGCATTGAATATTCTTATTCAATAGATCATTGAATTGTCCAATTCAATAGGGTGTGTGCGTGCTTAGCATTTTAGGTTAATTTACGTGCTACGTTGTCTTAGTTTGATATTTATCAAAGATCCTCATTTACGCATAAGTGAAATGTTCCCCCGTTGTGATCTCGTGAAAATGTTAATGTTATCTCGTCCGAAGCAGTGGCTGGTATGGATGGACTGTGATGAACTGGCATATTGACAGTCGTAGAGGACATAGTATTTTCCATCTCAGTGTCTGAGGATAGAACAACCGGGTGGGAAGCAGACATGTACTGTAACAACCCATAAAATAGTAATGTAAGTAAAATGTCAAATAATATGATTAACAAGATTTTAGTTAGTTGCGCACATCTTCCAAGCAAATCTCCATGCCTTACTAAAATGAATGCAATTTACTTATGATCTAGTGATGCATTAACCCTAATGCATAGAGCGTTCACAGAAGGGCATAGGGCAGTGGTGTAAAATAGTCCCGTTTTAAAAGTGCGGTTATAGTCCATATGTTTTTGAAAAACTCTTTGGTTCTCTATAACCTTAGCTCTAATGCCAATCTGTAACACCCCCTGAGATCATAATGACAGCGGAAGACTAATCGAGGTGTTACTCGAATGGAGATCATAATCAAAAATCATAGAAAACGACTCGAAAGAGACGTTTTATTAAAAATAGTTATCATTCATCGAAAACTCATAGTTGTTACAAAACATTCCAAATTGTTCAAATGTTTTCCCAAAATATAGAGCATGAGTTTGAAAGAAATGACAACTTTATGTTTACACCACAAGAAAGGTCTTGGTATGCCTCACTCCGTGCCTCCGACATAATCTTCACTGATTACCTGAGATAACATGCTTAAAAAGGTTAACAATAATGTTGAGTGAAATCCATAGGTTTAAATAATAGTTGTGTTAGGTCACTAGTTTTACAACACAAGCTTATAAGAAAGGAGATGAGGCGATTGAACAAGTATAACCACACACACACACGATATAGTATAATACGGTTTACGAGTAGGAGTATGAAAGGAAATAACTTGAATAACCAACCTTCAAATGAAGGTTATTACATGGTTTATATAGGCAAGGAGCTAGGGCAACACTCCCTCTCCTTCCCTATTCCTTATTGGGCTTGGGCCTAAGCTTATGGGCCTTCTACATAAGCTTGACTTTAAACAAACATAAAGGCCATAATAAAGCTACCTATTACATATGAAATATAAATACTTGAAATACTGTTTAGGAGTGATTCCAACAATCTCCCCCTCAAGTATATATGAATGAAAACGGTGAAGGCGTTGATGTAATAGTAGCAGTGACGTCTTCCGACATTCTTCTTTCTTGTGAGAAGAATTGCCTTGATTCGAACAATCTCTCCCAAAGTAGAGAGATAGTTATCTTTGAACAGTTATGCTTTGACATCATCTTTAACTTTGTTCTTTGATCATTGTTCTTTGTGGTGAAAGTGATAGTATGTTGTTGTCCGTGCATCAAGATGTCCTCGTATGCTTCACGCTCCGGTGTCTCCACGCCATTCTTCAACATGCTCACACGCTCTTTTGACGTTGGAATTCAATCTTGATGAAGTTCTTTAAGTCTTTAACTTTGTAGATTCTTTGGTTTGACGAAGAATCATTCTAACGGTTGTGTTGCTTTTGAATAGAACTTCCATTAGTGATGATGTTGGCGTGAGCATGAGAAGAATCAGGACGATCATCCCGCTCCGGAGCTTCCATAAGAAGAAAACATTTCAAACGGTTAGTAATAAGCAGTTTCCGGCACTTACAAGTTTGAACTTCGAGAGTGTTAACAGCATAGTGTGAAAACACAACTCTAACTTTTACAAAGGCCGTTCTCGAACCGAGTCCCACAAGTGAGATAACACGATGTACCGAAGTACATCTACGATTCAGATGAGTCGCCGAGGTACACCGAAGCATCACCTCACGCATCAGACCGTTTGAGACACACCCGCGTAATCCACGGGAGTTACCGAAGTGACCTACGTGGTCGTTGATGTTGACCCGCGGAGTTTCCATTCAATCACCGAGGATCACGATGTGAACCTCTCATAAATGTTCTCGATGCATTGCTAAGATCTGTGAAGGACTCGATATGAACCACCGATGATCTTATTAGTTGATCATCAAGTGATTAAATGTCAAGTGTTCCTAAGAGATCTTTTGATGAATCTCGTGGCTCTAGACTCAATTTTGCGTTTTGGTTTTCCCTGGCGGAGACTGGGAGAGGGTCTCCTTCTTCAATACCAAAGAATCTCTAGAGAAAGCCGATAGTTTACGTAGGGTTCCTGTGAGAATGAAACAAGCTTCTGTTGAGAGAAACTTGAGTGGATAAGAAGGTTTAGTGCATGCGCCACTGGGTCCATGACGACTTTTAATCTTCAATACTGGCGTCACTAAGTGACAACCAGTAGCATATGAATTGAACCCGGTATGTTCCGCCATAAGTTGAATAACTGAGGGCTATTTCTTTTCACCCTTTTCTTTGCATTTCTTTTAATTCTTCAACTCCTTCTTTCTCCGATTCTCATTTTCTCCTTTTACAATCATACCTAAGGACTTCTAAATACTAACTATTTGTGGTGTCCTTGGGTAGATCCCTCCTCCTCTGGCGGATCATAGGACGGTTATTCCTAACCTTAGTCACCTTATAACTCCATGACTAACCTATATTTGCCATTAAAACCATCAGTATGACAAAATGTCTCTCAAAGGGTTTGTTAATGAAAAACATGTTTGAACCATTGTGAGAGATGATGTTTTGCATAAATACTCCCCTCCACATGTGCTTAATAGTTTTAATGGTTAAATGCACAGTGAGGAAAGAGCGCACTTTTTGAATTGATCCACTGAAGATAGACAATCCCCCTCGAGACACGGTTACGTTGCATAGTTAAAGAGTTACATTGTCCGCTTTTAGGTGACAACTAGCTCTAATAACTACCTTGAAGGTGTAGACAAACCTTGGAAGGTTGTCAAACCCGCCAGAGTTCATGTCTATCAAAAGTTTCTCGAATGGTACATTCTACTCGACAAGTCCTTTGAGACACGCTTACATCACTAGCGAACTAGCTTGAAATTATTACCCGTCCAGGACAAGTCTTTTCGAGTTACTAACAGTTAAGTATCGCCAATTCGTTGGTTAAGTCTGAGGTACACAGATTCATTTGCATTTTGTACAACATATTTCTTATCACGTATTTTTCTCCTCCTAAAAAATGGCATATAAAGTGTTATTTTTGAAACGCTTGAGAATAAATATCATCGTGAACAATTTGTGAACAAAGTTTCAAATACTCCCCTCAACAAGTGATATAAACGGTTGAGGTTTTGAAAGTCTTAAGGGAAAGTACTTGTTCTTTTGAGCAAAACCTTGAAAAATGAAAGGTTTGATAGGTTTTACTCAAAAGTAAGAAGCTTTCGCTCCTTATCTAAGGATTGTGGCAATCAAGCGCACTACGTGGTCCTTTCTTGACAATTACGGGTTGTACATCGTTATGTGTGCACAAGCCATTAACATATATAATCATACATCCAAAATTATGAAGGAAACAATTCAAGGGGTACCAGGACGTGTAGTGATGTTCCTGTGAGCGCTAGACGTTGAAAGCGGTGATGTTTCTCCCTGGGTCCACCACCAACATAGCTCTCCAATCGCCTGAATCGATCCCTTCAACAACCGCTCATCAATCATGGTGATGATCCTTCTCACATCCCTCCTTTCCCCGAGAATTCCAGCCGCATTTACGAGACCCAACTTTCAGCGTATATCCTTCAACCTGATGCTAATCCGCCCCTAACCGCTTCAAAGTATGATCCCCGAATTCTGAAGATCACTACACGCCATTAAGCGCTTTGAAGTTCACTGGTAAACAACTCCGAAAGGTTTGCCGATGAGCGATATTGAGGTAGCCTGATTGAGATCGGGAAGAGTAAGCATTGGAGGAGTGAGGTTGACACGCCCGATAAGATTCAATGTACCATCCGATATCTTCAACACGCGTTCTTTGATCACAATGCGCCTAATGAAGATGAGAACCTGACTTGATAAATTCACGCTTGAACTTCAACTTCACGAGAATTGTCTCATACGCACCCTCGCACTTGGCAAGGTACATGTCTTCGATGTCGCGAGGACAAGTTCTCAAAGTCACCTCGGAGAATCCATAGTCCTCGTTTCATCTTGTCGCTTGACTATGATATTCTTTAAGAATGAATAGTCCCACTTAGACTTGAGATCAATGTGTTTGATGGCCACGATGTCCTTAGAACTATGTACTGCATGTTGAGACTTCGAACCAAGCTACGTAGTAGATTCTTCGGCGCTCGTGCCAATGATGAATCCCATACAATGCATCTTGGTCGTATGCTTGCACGCTGTCGTAAAACAAGTGATTTGCACGCTCGATAGCTATGCGCTTTGAGTAAATAGCCTCTGGGAATGGAAGAGTCAATGATGTAGCGTATTTTCGCGAACCATCGCTTCCATGTAAGAGAAAATCCGTGTCTCGTTAAAGAAGTATCGGAAGGGAATCCGTGGTTCGTCTGCTTGGCCAATGGTCGGTAGGGGTTTGGTCCAATCGGTGTAGTATGGAGGGTTGTCCCTTTGTGTGAAGTCAATGTTTGCTTCCGGATTGAGCCAATCCATGTCGTTAGACATAGCTCGATCGATGTTCTCAAGATGATATTCGACCTCGACAGCCGCTTTCAGAGTGTCTTTAAGAAGTTGGAATGCTTCATTCTTGATTCGCCTTCAATTGATTTCGTCATTTTCTTCACATGGAACTTTTCTTGCAAAAGTTTTGCGTGCTCCAATGTAGAACCGTCTACCAATTCTTGACCTTCATCAGGGTAGGGAGTTTGATTGACAAGTGTGGAGAACCATTCAAACTCTTAGGTTTTATCGTCATCTAGCCATGAGACAACCTCGGGCCGAAGTCGCCTTCTTCTTCTTTTTGGAAGGCCTTGATGATGATACGGTTTTCGCACTTGTTTGGGTGAGGTGGGTTGTTGTCGGGGCTCAAGGACCTCTTCATCGCCACCACCCGTATACTCAAAGTAATCACCGCTTTATGAGTCGTGGGTGGTAACTCGGAATCGTCAGGGTTTATCAAGAGAAGACCGAGGTGGAGGAGACTTTTGTTGAGAAGAAGTTCGTGGTGGAGGAGGTGGCGTAGAGGTAGATTTACCGCATCGGACGCTTAGGTGCGTAATCCTTATCCTTATCATCGCCATCTCTTGGCGCTTGGGTTGATCTGACTCCTTGCATGATGATCCGAGTTGAAAATCAAGTAGATTTTCGAAAAATTTAGCTTCATCCGAAGTAAACGCGTTCCGTGATCGCTTTGACATTTGTATCACAAGTTTAGCGATTAACTCCCATTCAGAGAGATCGGCTTCTTTGGCCATTGTATTTTTAACCAATGCTACGATGTTAGGGGTGAGTTGTCTGAAAATATTTCTCTAGTCACACCGGGACAGGTCGTGAAGAAACTTGTGAGTATGATCTCTTCTTTGTCTTTTCCAGCCTTTTGGACTTTAGGAACGATATCCTGAAGGTACTTGTTAGTGTAACCTTCGATCATTTCGCTCAGCCTCTTTACGATGACTCTTCATGAACTTCTGAACAAATTCCCTTTCTTTCTCCATCTTTTCATGCTCGCCATACATATCTGTATGTGATCAAGAAAGAAATTTAGCTTTTGTAGAGCCACGTTTTTCTTTTTGACTTGTTTGACAGCCTTTGTGAATCCGCTTATGAGCTTGAGAAATCCAAGATCGAGGTGGTTTCTTCACAGATTTGGATGATGATTTTGTTGATCTTTTGATGGTGGTGGTGATGAGTGAGATGAAGAATCTGATGAGGAGGGGACATGAGGAGATTCGGGGTCCTTTGGAGGTGCTGAAGTATCCTCCTTGGAACGAAGTTGGATCTGAGAAGAAAGTCATCATAATCTTCTTCGTTATCATGTCCAGATTTAGCCTTTTCTTCCGTCTGATCCTTAGCTTCTTCATCAGCTTTTCTTTCTCGCCTTATTCTTTTCTCGTTCCTCAATGTTAAGATCAAGAGACTCCTTCACAAGCGCTTGTTGTTGCACAAGAGTGGTGGCACCAGATCCCTTATCGGGTTGATTAACCGCGATCGGGACTCGTGAAGAGTGGACAAGCACCACTTGATCCTCCGGGCCACCCATTTGATCTTTTGCAAATTCTTCAGCTTTTTGAATTTGTCTAACTAATTTAAACTTCTTCTTGTAGGATTGATCCAGCTTGCTCTTCTTCTTCTTTGAGCTTTCATCATGAGACTCAAGTACAGTGAGTCTTTCCTTTCCATGTTCGCTATTGGACTTGTAGATTTAGCTACCGGAGGAGGGATACGCTGCGATTCGAGAAGGTAATCTCTTCATCCTGTGTCAGATACCGTCGAGCTTTCGCCCACAAGCTTTCTTTATGCGGTCTCGTTTGGGAATTGGGATGGGGCAGCTTTTCCTTAGATGGAACAATCCTCTTTGAGGGAGGGTTCCTCTTGGGGAACTTCCTTTGACTCACAGTATTTGCCGTACTTCCTGCACTTCCTCTTTTGGTTCTCCTTACGGGTGTTCCGTAAGATTTTTCGTCGAGATGACCAACTTTGCCTTGTCCGACCGCTCTCCGGATACCTTTTGTATGCGTTTCAGCTTTCGACATCTTCGCTAGAAGGAAATCTGGTAGCACAGCACCTTGTTTCTTTGTAGACGCTTCCTTGATTCTAACAGATAGAATGGGTTCCGTCAACATGTCGTGATTGTTGGGGTCATTGAGCCTCTTGGGAATGTCAGGATGAAGTCCAAGTGCTCTCTGGATCAACAATTTTGTATATCCGATGTAGGGAATCTTTGAGCCAAGTTTGTTGAGAAATGACATCATGTCATCCCAAATCGAGCTTCGAGAAGCGATGTGTTTCTTGTTGACCAATGCCGTAATATTTGCAGCTCCATGAGCTTAGGGTGCTCATAGCCGCCACGACGTAAAGCACTTGGTGATGATCATGTAGAGAGTTCTCCGTGGTTGAGGAATACTCTTAAGCTCTACGTGAGAATGCTTGGTGATTACCTCCCGTAGCCTCGCCATAACCGATATTGATTAAGAATTGGAGAGTGAGCTCTTGCAGTGTGGCATATAGTTTGGTTGGATCGACATCAGAATTAGGAGAATGTTCTTAAGTCTGCAGGTGTAATGGTGACTTGTTTGTGATTCAGAGTCACCGCCACAAATAGCTTTGTCCTTTGACCCTTTCCATAGTGTTCCGTAACTTGGATGTAGATCTCGTGAACGAGCGATTGCAGAGTGTGAAAGCATGTTCGATACGGATGAGTCCTCGTAATGTCAATAGCAATTAAACATGAAGATTCAGAGCAAGTGAGGTTGTCAAAGTCAACACGGAGATTATTCTTTCCTATCTTCATTGGATAGCCATGAGGATAGATGTCAACAATGGAGAGAACTTCGTGTGCATCCATATTCATTTGTTCAGCCATGTCGTGATCCGAAATAACATTAGCCAAAAGAACCAACATATCGAAAGACATAATGTTAGTCAACGGAAGGTCTTATTGTCTAGTTATTGAATGTAAGTGTCAATGATTGTTACGAGTCCTAAGTCACTTGTATATTCAATAGTCCAATGACGTCGCGAAATGTTTTCGTGAGTTAGTTAACTTTAAGTTTTAAAGTTTATTTTATCACTGATTGTTCACAACATATCAAACGATTTCAGTTTATTAGTGACATTTTAGGATTCGTGATGACATGATTAGTTTATTTACAAGTTTGTACACGTAACAATTCATAACTAAGGTATGATCTGCTTATCGTAGGATTGGTAAAGTTATGCGTAGACAGGAATGATATATGCGTAGGCGTAAACTTACGCGTAGTGTCTTAACTTACGCGTAAGAAGTGTTACGCAGAGGAAAAAGAGACCTTATGCGTAGGCATATATTAACCTTACGCGTAAGGCTACTCGTAAGAGTTGAAATTATGCGTAGAGGTCCGCTTCGCATATCCTTCACAGATATGTAGTCCCATATGTAGAACCTTATGTGACGCTACGCAGTAAGACAAATCTTCGCGATAACAAGCTACGCGTAAGGTGATCCTTATGCGTAGGCGATATATTAACCTTGATTCTAATATTTAGTGTTGCAAGCCTGAAATAAAGCATCATATCATCAATGTTAAACACATAACATTCATATTATGACAGATCAAAACACGTTTGGACAGTTAAAACAAGCGCATACGTAGTACTTCATAATGCCGTAGTCTAAACCCTAAATCTACGCGTATGAGATCTAGCCTTGGAATATGCACCAAAGTTTTTCTGGTTTATCTTAGATGTTGTGAGAGCATAATGACCAAGTTTTAACAATTAATTTGCAGTGAATCAAAAATACCCAAACTCAAGAACCTTAAACCCTAATTTCAAATTGTTAACCAATTCGTGTTTCTGGGTGGTTATAGACCTTGGAAATCATCAATTCAATAATACAAGAGCATAACACAACAATCTTTTTGACCAAAACACTTCACATACGAAAATACCCAATTCGACTCATAAACCCTAATTTTCAAGAATCATCAATTCGTGTTTCTGGGTGGATTTTGATGGTAAAAATGGTATCATTGATGTATTTTGAACGTTTTGACGCAAACCATTACACCACAAACACACACATATTGATTGTGTGTTCTTACGCATAAGCAAAGAACACCTAATCACGCTTAGAAAACGTTTTAGCCGTAGGATTTTCATGAAATTCAAAACCTTATGATAAAAACATGTTGTGATCACAAAAACACTTACAAGATGGAGATTAAAAACCCGGTTTTCTTGAGTGAAGTTTTAAGCGTAGGATGGTTTTAGGTATTTTGCATTTAATGAGAAGTGAAAGTAGGTGGGAGGGGGTGTTTTATCAAAAGTGAGTTTAACCTTTTGACAGTTTTGGTCCCTCCACCTTTTCCTTTTTTCAAACCAAGCCATTTAACTTCCATTTTGGTTACCAAACTAAGATTTTAGGAAAGAAGCTTGACGACACTTCCCCTCGACTTGAGAAAAATAATGAAAGGTTATTAATTTAAGTCCGAGGAGTGTCTTTGAACCATAAAATGTACCACCATTTGTAAAAAAATCAACCGAGATATGATAACATGCAAGTACATAGATGTTTTGAAGCAGCTTAAAGGATATTTTCTCCCCTCAACACTTGATCGAAAAATATGAATTTTGAAAGATTAAAGTGTTGACGTAAGAAATGTACTTGCAATGTTGAAAGAAAAGTAGATTAGAAGAATATTTTTGTTGTTTTTATCATGTTTTATAATTTTGTATTTTGTTTTTGAAAAATTATTTACAAAAGAGAATTTGGTGTTTGAGGTTTTAAGACTGCTTTAGGAGATCATCCAATTCCTCTTGAGTCAAACACCTCATACCAATCCGGTGGACCAACTCATTAAACCTAGCGGAGGCAAGGCTTTGGTGAGAAGATCTGCCAATTGGTATTCAGTACCCACGAAATATAATTCAACAAGCACTGTTCCACGTGGATCCTTGATGAAATGATATCGAAGATCGATGTGCTTTGATTTCGAAAGTCTTTGAACCGAGTTGCACGAGATTGCAATTCGATTGTCGCAATACATCGGGATTCGTCAAATACGTAACCATAGTCTTTGAGTTGTGTTCTCATCCATATGACTTGAGCACAACATGCGGACATGGCTACATATTTTGCTTCGGTTGATGACTGATGTACAATCCTCGCTTCTTCGATTGCCAAGACACCGGCTTTATCACCAAGAAATTGTAAAGCTCCCCAAGTGCTTTTCCGTGAGTCTAAGCATCCCTGGCGGGTCAAAAGCGATTAGTTCAAAACCGAATCCTTCTGGATACCGTGATCCCCAAGTTAATGGTTCCCTTTATGTATCGGAGGATTCTTTTAGCCTCTGAGAGGTGGGTTTCAGTTGGTCGCGACTGATAACGGGAGAAAAGATAAACGACAAAGACAATATCAGTGCGCTAGTCTGTTAGATACATGAGAGACCCAATAATACTACGGTATTTTGTAGGGTCCACCAATTTCCCATGTAAATCAACGTCTAGCTTCTTGGTATGAGCCATTGGTGTGGCATAGGTGTCACTGGTTTTCATTCCAAATTTGTTTAACAATTCAAGGGCATATTTGGGCTGACTCAAGAAAATACCACGGGGTGATTGATGAACTTGCAGTCCCAGAAAGAATGTAAGTTCACCCATCATGGACATTTCAAAATTTTTCTTCATTAGTTTTGCAAAAGCGATTGAAAACTTTTTATGTGTAGACCCAAAATGATGTCATCCACGTAAATTTGAACAATTAAGATATGTTCCCGTGATATTGTATAAAAAGAGTTGGGTCAACCGAACCTTTGGTGAAATTATTAGCAATGAGGAAAGATGATAGCTTATCGCACCATGCCCGAGGAGCTTGTTTGAGACCATACGAGCTTTGTTCAGGTTTGTAGACATGATTCGAAACTCGGGATCAACGAATCCATCACGGTTGGTCGACATAAACCGTTTCTTTAAGTTGTCCATTGAGAAACGCAGTTTTGACATCCATCCGATAGACCGTCATATTCATATGAGCCGCGAACGCTAGAAATATCGAACGATGCCTCAAGACGAGCAACCGGAGCAAAAGATTCTTCAAAGTCTAATCCCTCTTCCTGACGTTAACCCTTAGCCACCGACGGGGCGTGACTTGTTTCGATGACGCGTTCCCTTCAAAGATCCAATTTGTTTTTCCAAATCCATTTGAGACCAATGACGTAGACTCCTGTTGGTCTTTCAACCTGTTCCCATACTTCAAGACGCGTTTGAATTGGTTGAGTTCTTCTTGCATGGATTCAATCCAGCTTGTCTTTTGTCATTCGCCTTTGATGTTTTTAGGTTCGTGATTGGCGCATGTGAGTGCATAAATGCAATGTTCACCGTCTGCGTGTGAAGACGCTTGTCTCGTAACGGACCGGGTTGATTCGGGTTGCCAATAATGTTTTCCCGAGGATGGTCTTTTGTCCATCTATGTGTGGAGGGTTGATGTTGGTATACATTGTGCGGATTCTGAGGATTCAAATGGTTTGTTGAAGATTCCGCGACATCCGTGCAGCAGCCTCATTAGCAAACGGGTTGAAGAACGCATTTGGATCAAAATCTGCAGGTGGGGGTATTTCATTGAGAATATCATCATTTGGTTCATCATTGTTGGAAGCGGTTTGTTCAACTGTTGTGTTGGAGTAAACTGGTGGTGCTTCTTCAACAGAGTTGTTGTAGCGGTGTATCGGTATAGGAATATTATCGGGTTGTGTGCGGAAATGGCGGATACACACGAGCACGCTCATCAATATCGCCATCAACGCTTGGTAGTGAGCAAATAACCTTTCCATTTGGTGACGAAAGTGTGAGGGCTTTCTTGGTGATGATGGGGTTTGAGGGAAGTTTAAGCGGTTGTGACCGGTTCTAAGTTGTTATACTCGAAGCCATTTCAGAAGTTCATCGAAATGAGCATGAATCGCTTCCATCACCTTTTGTAACGACGATTCCAGATTCGGAAACCTTTAGAATTATCACAAGATCCCGATAAAGACTCCAATGTCGACTTTGGCTTTGAGCTTTCCAAAGTCATCACGATCATTATTCCGATAGCAAAGAGATCCAAATACATGAAAGTGTTTTAGATTCGGTTTTCTGTTATGGACAAGCTCGAAAGGTGTTTTGTTGTGGCGTTTGGTGATCATAGAACGGGTTTGAGTATAGCATGCGATACGCTTCGCCCATAAGTAATCTGGAAGTTTAGCATTTATTAACATTGTTCTTGCAGCTTCCACTAACGCTCGGTTTCGTCTTTCAACAACTCCGCTTTGTTCGTGTACGGCAATAGATGTTTGATCTTTGAATTCCCACTTTCTCATAGAATTCACGAAGGGTTTTGTTAACAAATTCAGTTCCTTTGTCTCGTTCGATGATTCTGACGTGTTGCGGAGTGAACCGTATTTTTGTGAGAAAGGTGATGATCATTTGTGGAGCTTGGTCTTTGCTATGAAGAAAGTAGACCCAAGTCCATCGTGAGTAGTCATCAACAATTACTAAGATGTAGCGTTTGCCATTGATCGCTTGCACGCCGCGATCGGGCCACACAAATCCATGTGAAGAAGATGAAGCACATGCCGAGCGTGGTTCCACCTTTGAAGGAAAATGAGCACGAGTGCTTTTCCCTTGTTCACAAGCTGAGCAAAGGTGATCTTTTGAATACCTGAATCGTGGGAGTCCTTCAACTAGTTTGTGTCGAGCAAGGTTGGTGATGGTTTGAAAGTTTAGATGTGAGAGACAGCGGTTGCCATAGCCAGGATTTTGTTGATGTTGCCTTAGAAAGTAAGCAAATGGGAGAGGAAGCAACCATGTCTTGCATAGAGATAGTGTAGAGATTAGAATTACGCGAGCCGCATATAAGGTCATTTCCTTGTAGATCACTTAATGAAACAAGTTTTCTCCCCGAAAGCAACCTCCAAATCTCCATCACAAAATTGACCATCAAAACAGATTGTGACCGAGGCCTTCCACATAGTAAACCCCGCTAATTTCGATGTTCCCATTGACATAATCTCCAGTAGCCCATGATAGCGCGCGAAGTGATCATTCGAACCTCGACAAAGTGCCAATGAACTTTGCAATAAAGTTTGATAACAGCTTTAAGATTGCTGTCATGTGTCGGGAACATCGCTATCAACAATCCAGAGAATGATCAGACACCGTGATAACTGCATTACACCGGGCGACGGATGGAATAGAAGTAGATGTGGAACCCGAAATGTTAGAGGGTTCCATAGCAGTTGTAGTAGATATACACACATCAATAGCTTTAGGTATCCATTTAAATCCTAGTGTGTTATATATCCATTTCCGCCATCTATAACTACTCTTTGCTTTAGTCTTAGTGAATTCACTAGGTGGTACTACAATCCTAGGAGGTGAAACCGAGCTACAGGACAGAATGCGTTTCTTAGAATCTAAAGATGGCGGTCTACCGCACATTTAGAAAGATTAGTTGGCCTAGAGGTATTCCTGTTCTTAGGATTCCTTAAACGAGAGATTATAGCTTTAGCAACACATTTATCATGGCAATCGGAATTCATACTTTTACCACAAATAACACAAGGTGCATCGATGAATATCAAAAGTACTTAACGGTTTAGCATTCGTTACATCACTATTTCTATTACATTTGCTAGACGTAATATCTATAGTGGAGGCAACGTGTGTCTTATTCAGAGTCCTAGGGTGTTCTTCTACTTTAGCATTCTTGATTGATCTTTTCTTAGGTCGCAACTTCCTATTCTTCGATTGAGTGCTCCTAGGCTGTGAAGTGCGGACGCTTGGAAAAGGCTCAACTATTCTGCTTTCAAGAGAAGGAAGCACGTTAGCTACTTGTGATTTGGTAGTAGAGATTCTAGGTGCATGAGTACTAAGTGTTACGGGGCTAATCTCTTAATGATTGTTGGCGGAAGTTGTTCATACTTTCCTAACATTTCTCTTAACTTGATGATAGTGTGAATCAGATCTTGATTTTCAGACCGAACATTTCCAGAAAATGCATAACTTCTTTAGTGTGTGCAAGATAATGATCAAGTTCATTTGATGCTTCATCACGAGTCTTTTTAAGTAAATCAAATATGACACCATATTCCTTTTTAACTTTTACAAGTTCTTGTTCATATTTTGAGATTTGACACTTGAAAGACACGCTTTGATCATCCAGTTGCTCAATTTTAGAATCGTAAGGTTTTGCACGCGAATCGTTGATTTTGTTTTGAAAAACAATTTGTTGATCGTGAATATCTTTTTGACACCAATTAAGACGACGTATTGCATTTGAAAGTTCGTTTGACAATATTTTATTTTCAACTTTTAAGCATGACTCGTCCAAGCACATTATCGGTGTTCTCAACATTTACCACGACGCAATAAAGATGTCAGCAGAGATATTATCAAATGCATATGACAACGAATTCAATAACACAACATTTTGAACATCCGCACCGATAACATCTTCCAAGAGTCGATCAACATCTTTTCTTAACATTTTCTTTTTACGCTTAGTGTTTGAAATAGATGTTTCGTTTTTCGAAAACGTTTTTCATGACCCCAAGTTCCTTATGAAAATCCTTTTCCCAAGCAATTGCACAACTTTTCAAGTTTTTAACATTAGGTAAAAGATTTTTCTGAAAAATGTCTCTTTGTTCTCGCGCCAGATGCGATTGAAAATGTTCAACTTGATTTGATCGATATTCTATCTCATGTTGTAAAATTTTGAGGTCAGCCATGAAAATGTCAAAATATCGAAGAATTTTTCGATTTTCGGGTTGTGAGTTTACTTCACTAATGGAAGGTAAAGGACCATAAGTTTGTGCAAAGTCTGCTTTGGGATTAACAATAGAAGACTCGTGTGTTCGATGATAACTCTTGGTGTGTTGGAAGAATCCTGCTGGTGTGACGAAGTGACCGGTTTAGAATAATTAAAAGGTTTGTTGTAAACAACAGTTTTTAATTTTGATCGACTCTCGCCTTCTGCATCTAATTCCTCTTGACGATGATATTCAACAACATTCATAAATGTAATTATCAATTTTATATTCCTTTGACCGAAACTTCGAGGATTTGGTTTGAATGTTTTGGTTGAAAGCTTAGGTTTGTAATCCGCAAGATTCGGTCCATATCCATTTGGATTTGGTTTTAAAGTAAACTTTTCAATGGTTGTGACCGACTCGCCATGTTTGTAAACAACAGTTTTATACTCTTTAAGTTTGTTTTGCAAGCCGATGATTTCTTCAAGATGATCATCTATTCGTTTCGTTGAATGCTTTTTGTATGCAGAGAACTGTTTTTGACAAGTTAACAACTCAGCCTTAGCTTTTTGATTTTCCAAGGTGAGAGCGCTAATTTGCTTTTTATGTTCATGTTTCAGTTGTTCTATTTCGGATAACAAAGCATTCTTCGAAGCGGCTAGATCACGATCTGTCGTTCTAAATATTTTTCGCTTTTGATAAGATTTGGCAAAGGCGCTTCAAAACCGCTTTCCGCTTTTCTTGAGTTTTGAAAAAGTTGAGTTGCTTTTGTAAACATTCAAAGGATATGCGTAGTCCCATATGTAGAACCTTATGCGTGACGCTACACAGCGTAAGACAAATCTTACGCATAACAAGCTACGTAAGGTGATCCTTATGCGTGGCGCTTATATTAACCTTGATTCTGAATATTTAGTGTTGCAAGCCTGAAATAAAGCATCATATCATCAATGTTAAACACATAACATTCATATTATGACAGATCAAAACACATTTGGACAGCGGTTAAAACAGATTCAGTAGTACTTCATACGCGTAGTCTAAACCCTAAATCTACGCGTATGAGATCTAGCCATTGAATATGCACCAAAGTTTTTCTGGTTTATCTTAGATGTTGTGAGAGCATAATGACCAAGTTTTAACAATTAATTTGCAGTGAATCAAAAATACCCAAACTCAAGAACCTTAAACCCTAATTTCAAATTGTTAACCAATTTGTTTCGGGTGGTTATAGACCTTGGAAATCATCAATTCAATAATACAAGAGCATAACACAACAATCCTTTTGACCAAAACACTTCACATACGAAAATACCCAATTTGACTCATAAACCCTAATTTTCAAGAATCATCAATTAAGTGTTTTCGGGTGGATTTTGATGGTAAAAATGGTATCATTGATGTATTTTGAACGTTTTGACGCAAACCATTACACCACAAACACACACATGTTGATTGTGTGTTCTTACGCGTAAGCAAAGAACACCTAATCACGCTTAGAAAACGTTTTAGCCGTAGGATTTTCATGAAATTCAAAACCTTATGATAAAAACATGTTGTGATCACAAAAACACTTACAAGATGGAGATTAAAAACCCGGTTTTCTTGAGTGAAGTATTAAGCGTAGGATGGTTTTAGGTATTTTGCATTTAATGAGAAGTGAAAGTAGGTGGGAGGGGTGTTTTATCAAAAGTGAGTTTAACCTTTTTGACAGTTTTGGTCCCTCCACCTTTTCCTTTTTCAAACCAAGCCATTTAACTTCCATTTTGGTTACCAAACTAAGATTTTAGGAAAGAAGCTTGACGACACTCCCCCTCGACTTGAGAAAAATAATGAAAGGTTATTAATTTAAGTCCGAGGAGTGTCTTTGAACCAGAAAATGTACCACCATTTGTAAAAAATCAACCGAGATATAATAACATGCAAGTACACGAGATGTTTTGAAGCGCTTAAAGGATATTTTTTCCCCTCAACACTTGATCGGAAAAATACTGAATTTTGAAAGATTAAAGTGTTGACGGAAGAAATGTACTTGCAATGTTGAAAGAAAAGTAGATTAGAAGAATATTTTTGTTGTTTTTATCATGTTTTATAATTTTGTATTTTGTTTTTGAAAAATTATTTACAAAAGAGAATTTGGTGTTTGACGGTTTTAAGACTGCTTTAGGAGATCATCCAATTCCTCTTGAGTCAAACACCTCATACCAATCCGGTGGACCAACTCATTAAACCTAGCGGAAGGCTTTGGTGAGAAGATCTCGCCAATTGGTATTGTACTCCACAAAATATAATTCAACAAGACTCGCTCCACGTGATCCTTGATGAAATGATATCAAGATCGATGTGCTTTGATTTCGAAAGCTGAATCGAAGTTGCACGAGATTGCAATTGCACTCCGATTGTCGCAATACATCGGGATTCTGGCAAATACGTAACCATAGTCTTTGAGTTGTGTTCTCATCCATATGACTTGAGCACAACATGCCGAAATGGCTACATATTCTCGCCGGTTGATGACAATGATGTACAATCACGCTTCTTCGATTGCCAAGACACCAGTTTATCACCAAGAAATTGTAAAGCTCCCAAGTGCTTTTCGTGAGTCTAAGCATCCGCGGGTCGCCCCAAAAAGCGATTAGTTCAAAACCAGAATCCTTCGGATACCGGATCCCCAAGTTAATGGTTCCCTTTATGTATCGGAGGATTCTTTTAGCCTTTGAGAGGTGGGTTTCAGTTGGTCGCGACCGATAACGGGAGCATAGATAAACGGCAAAGACAATATCGTCCGCTAGTGTTAGATACATGAGAGACCCAATGATACTACGGTATTTGGTAGGGTCCACCAATTTCCCATGTAAATCACTGTCTAGCTTCTTGGTATGAGCCATTGGTGTGGCATAGGTGTCACAGTTTTTCATTCCAAATTTGTTTAACAATTCAAGGGCATATTTGGGATGACTCAAGAAAATACCACGGGGTGATTGATGAACTTGAAGTCCGAGAAAGAATGTAAGTTCACCCATCATGGACATTTCAAAATTTTTCTTCATTAGTTTTGCAAAAGCGATTGAAAACTTTTTATGTGTAGACCCAAAATGATGTCATCCACGTAAATTTGAACAATTAAGATATGTGTCCCGTGATATTGTATAAAAGAGTTGGGTCAACCGAACCTTTGGTGAAATTATTAGCAATGAGGAAAGATGATAGCTTATCGCACCATGCCCGAGGAGCTTGTTTGAGACCATACGAGCTTTGTTCAGCTTTGTAGACATGATTCGAAACTCGGATCAACGAATCCATCCGGTTGGTGACATAAACCGCTTTCTTTAAGTTGGTCCATTGAGAAACGCAGTTTTGACATCCATCTGATAGACCGTTATATTCATATGAGCCGCGAACGCTAGAAATATCCGAACAACCTCAAGACGAGCAACCGGAGCAAAAGATTCTTCAAAGTCTAATCCCTCTTCCTGACGTTAACCCTTAGCCACCGTGACGCGGACTTGTTTCGATGACGCGTTCCCTTCAAAGATCCAATTTGTTTTTCCAAATCCATTTTAGACCAATGACGTAGACTCCTGGTCTTTCAACCAGTTCCCATACTTCAAGACGCTTGAATTGGTTGAGTTCTTCTTGCATGGATTCAATCCAGTTGTCTTTTGTCATTGCGTCATTAATGTTTTTAGGTTGATTGGCATGCGGTGAGTGCATAAATGCAATGTTCACCGTCGTGTGAAGACGCTGTCTCAGAACGATCGGGTTGATTCGGGTTGCCAATAATGTTTTCCTGAGGATGGTCTTTTGTCCATCTATGTGTGGAGGGTTGATGTTGGTATACATTGTGCGCATTCCGAGGATTCAAATGGTTTGTGGAAGATTCCGCGACATCCGTGCAGCAGCCTCATTAGCAAACGGGTTGAAGAACGCATTTGGATCAAAATCGCAGTGGGGGTATTTCATTCGTAATATCATCACCGGTGGTTCATCATTGTTGGAAGCGGTTTGTTCAACTGTTGTGTTGGAGTAAACTGGTGGTGCTTCTTCAACAAGAGTTGTTGTAGCAGTGTATCGTATAGGAATATTATCGCTGTGCAGCGGAAATGGATACACCTGAGCACGTTCATCAATATCGCCACTGAACAAAGGAGCAAATAACCTTTCCATTTGGTGACGAGTAAGCCGAGGGCTTTCTTCAGCTGATGATGGGGTTTGAGGGAAGTTTAAGCGGTTGTGACCGGGTTATAAGTTGTTATACTCGAAGCCATTTCAGAAGTTCATCGAAATGAGCATGAATCGTTTCCATCACTTGTTTTGTACGACGATTCCAGATTCGGAAACCTTTAGAATTATCACAAGATCCGATAAAGACTCCAATGTCCGCTTTGGCTTTGAGCTTTCCAAAATCATCACGATCATTATTCGGATAGCAAAGAGATCCAAATACATGAAGGTGTTTTAGATTCGGTTTCTCGTTATGGACAAGCTCGAAAGGTGTTTTGTTGTGGCGCTTGGTGATCATAGAACGGTTTTGAGTATAGCATGCAGAGATACGCCCATAAGTAACTGAAGTTTAGCATTTATTAACATTGTTCTTGCAGCTTCCACTAACGCTCGTTTCGCTTTCAACAACTCCGCTTTGTTCGTGTGTGCGCAATAGATGTTTGATGCTCAATTCCCACTTTCTCATAGAACTCACGAAGGGTTTTGTTAACAAATTCAGCCTTTGTCTGTTCGATGATTCTCGACGGTGTTGCGGAGTGAACTCAGTATTTTTGTGAGAAAGGTGATGATCATTTGTGGAGCTTGGTCTTTGCTACGAAGAAAGTAGACCCAAGTCCATCGAGAGTAGTCATCAACAATTACTAAGATGTAGCGTTTGCCATTGATCGCTTGCACGCCGATCGGGCCACACAAATCCATGTGAAGAAGATGAAGCACATGCCGAGAGTGTGTTCCACCTTTGAAGGAAAATGAGCACGAGTGCTTTTCCCTTGTTCACAAGCCGAGCAAAGGTGATCTTTTGAATACCGGAATCGTGGGAGTCCTTCAACTAGTTTGTGTCAAGCAAGGTTGGTGATGGTTTGAAAGTTTAGATGTGAGAGACGACGGTGCCATAGCCAGATTTTGTTGATGTTGCCTTAGAAAGTAAGCAAATGGGAGAGGAAGCAACCATGTCTTGCATAGAGATAGTGAAGAGACTAGAATTACGAGCCGCACATAAGGTCATTTCCTTGTAGATCACTTAATGAAACAAGTTTTCTCCCCTAAAGCAACCTCCAAATCTCCATCACAAAATTGACCTCATCAAACAGATTGTGACCGAGGCCTTCCACATAGTAAACCCCGCTAATTTCGATGTTCCCATTGACATAATCTCCGTAGCCCATGATAGCCGCAAGTGATCATTCCCTAACCCGACAAAGGCCAATGAACTTTGCAATAAAGTTTGATAACAGCTTTAAGATTGCCTCGTCATGTGTCGGGAACATCCGCTATCAACAATCCAGAGAATGATCTCAGTATCACCGCATTACACAATGCATCTAATAACGATGGAATAGAAGTAGATGTGGAACCCGAAATGTTAGAGGGTTCCATAGCGCTTATAGTAGATATACACACATCAATAGCTTTAGGTATCCATTTAAATCCTAGTGTGTTATATATCCATTTCCGCCATCTATAACTACTCTTTGCTTTAGTCTTAGTGAATTCACTAGGTGGTACTACATTCCTAGGAGGTGAAGTCGAGCTACAGGGACAGCAATGCGCTTCTTAGAATCTAAAGATGGCGTCTACCAAGCAATGCATTTAGAAAGATTAGTTGGCCTAGAGGTATTCCTGTTCTTAGGATTCCTTAAACGAGAGATTATAGCTTTAGCAACACATTTATCATGGCAATCAGAATTCATACTTTTACCACAAAAAACACAAGGTGCATCGATCAATATCAAAAGTACTTAACGGTTTAGCATTCGTTACATCACTATTTCTATTACATTTGCTAGACGCAATATCTATAGTGGAGGCAGCGTGTGTCTTATTCAGAGTCCTAGGGTGTTCTTCTACTTTAGCATTCTTGATTGATCTTTTCTTAGGTCGCAACTTCCTATTCTTCAATTGAGTGCTCTTAGGTCGTGAAGTGCGGACGCTTGGAAAAGGCTCAACTATTCCTGTTTCAGTAGAAGGAAGCACGTTAGCTACTTGTGATTTGGCAGGAGAGATTCTAGGTGCATGAGTACTAAGTGTTACGGGGGCTAATCTCTTAATGATTGTTGGCGAAGTTGTTCATACTTTCCTAACATTCCTCTTAACTTGATGATAGTGTGAATCGATCTTGATTTTCGACCGAACATTTCCAAAGAAAATGCATAACTTCTTTAGTGTGTGCAAGATAATGATCAAGTTCATTTGATGCTTCATCACGAGTCTTTTTAAGTAAATCAAATATGACACCATATTCCTTTTAACTTTTACAAGTTCTTGTTCATATTTTGAGATTTGACACTTAAAAGACACGCTTTGATCATCCGCTTGCTCAATTTTAGAATCGAAGGTTTTGCACGCGAATCGTTGATTTTGTTTTGAAAACAATTTGTTGATCGTGAATATCTTTTTGACACCAATTAAGACGACGTATTGCATTTGAAAGTTCGTTTGACAATCGCTTGTTTTCAACGTTAAGGACTCGACCAAGCACATTATCGTTGTTCTCAACATTTACCACGACGCAACAAAGATCGCCAGAGATATTATCAAATGCATATGACAACGAATTCAATAACACAACATTTTGAACATCCGCACCGATAACATCTTCCAAGAGTCGATCAACATCTTTTCTTAACATTTTCTTTTTACGCTTAGTGTTTGAAATAGATGTTTCGCTTTTTTCGAAAACGTTTTCATGACCCCAAGTTCCTTATGAAAATCCTTTTCCCATGCAATTGCACAACTTTTCAAGTTTTTAACATTAGGTAAAAGATTTTTCTGAAAAATGTCTCTTTGTTCTCTCGCCAGAGGCGATTGAAAATGTTCAACTTTGATTTCAGATCGATATTCTATCTCATGTTGTAAAATTTTGAGGTCAGCCATGAAAATGTCAAAATATCGAAGAATTTTTCGATTTTCAAGTTGTGAGTTTACTTCACTAATGGAAGGTAAAGGACCATAAGTTTGTGCAAAGTCTGCTTTGGGATTAACAATAGAAGACTCGTGTTCGATGATAACTCTTGGTGTGTTGGAAGAATCCGCTGGTGTGACGAAGTGACCGGTTTAGAATAATTAAAAGGTTTGTTGTAAACAACAGTTTTTAATTTTGATCGACTCTCGCCTTCTGCATCTAATTCCTCTTGACGATGATATTCAACAACATTCATAAATGTAATTATCAATTTTATATTCTGCACCGGAAACTTCGTGATTTGGTTTGAATGTTTTGGTTGAAAGCTTAGGTTTGTAATCAGCAAGATTCGGTCCATATCCATTTGGATTTGGTTTTAAAGTAAACTTTTCAATGGTTGTGACCGACTCGCCATGTTTGTAAACAACACTTTTAAACTCTTTAAGTTTGTTTTGCAAGCCGATGATTTCTTCAAGATGATCATCTATTCGCTTTGTTGAATGCTTTTTGTATGCAGAGAACTGCTTTTGACAAGTTAACAACTCAGCTTTAGCTTTTTGATTTTCCAAGGTGAGAGCGTTAATTTGCTGTTTATGTTCATGTTTCAGCTTGTTCTATTTCGCATAACAAAGCATTCTTCGGCGGCTAGATCACGATCCGTCGTTCTAAATATTTTTCTTTTGATAAGATTTGGCAAAGGTCGCTTCAAAACCGCTTTCACGCTTTTTCTTGAGTTTTGAAAAAGTTGAGTTGCTTTTGTAAACATTCAAAATCCTTTGTTAACAGTGCATTTTTACTTTTCAAGTCCCGATTTAATGCAACACATGCAGCAATTTGGGATTGTTGGTCTTGAAGTAACGAACAAGATCGGATGGGGCAAAGGTTCATCTTGTTCAACGTGAGTCACAACATGATCATTATTTAGATCCTCAAGTATGACCACGGAGTCAATTTGATTATCAAGGGAAACCGTTGGTCATCTTGATCGTCAAATATAACTACGGGTCTAGTTGAAAATCGTCGGAATGAGATGTGGACGACTCATTTTGAACATTCCGAGCCTGCCGGATGCGCATGTTGGCGGAGATATGAGATCGTGAGATAAATATGGTTTGTTCGGGTACTGAGACAAGCCATCGCTGTCATACACCGGGCCTCGTGTCACTATGTGTAACGCCGCATATTAGCCATCAACATAACAAATGCATTGGCCGCAAGTCCTCCATATCATCATCCGAGTCAAGATTTGCCATAAAGCTCGTTCTTTGTCTGTGAGAGTTCCACCAGCTTCATCCTTAAGAGCCAAAAGAAGAGCCTCTTTGAAATAAGCACTGCCCTTAGTCCTTGGCTTTGGGCATGCATTAGCCAGTGTCCCTTCTCATTGCAGTTGTAGCATCGAAGACCATTCAACCCATGCCGAGCATTTCCCTGTTCCACCACTTGAGCTCGTTGTTATTCCTACCCACAAAGATTAAACCCTTGACCACCGCCCATCCGACGCACCATAATCACGATTCTGAACTTCAACACGTCCATTGTTCACAACAGCTTGAGTCCGTGTGTTCGATGAGGAACGAATACGATTGTTGGATTTGTTGGTATAACGGCTAAAGGCATTAGCAATCATAGCAAATCCTTGTTGCAATGCTTAAAACGGATCGGATTCCTCGGCCGCTTCAATCGACATATGCTTGAGCATTGTTGTTGTATGGAACCAATTGATTTTGTTGAGGTTGTTGTTGTGAAGGTGTGTTTGAAGCATTTGGTTGAGTTGCTGGTTGAGGAGAATAACGGTTTTGAGCATATAAGGCAAGTTGTTGTTGATTTTCCGGATGTGTTGGTGGAGCAATTTGAGCACGGAGAATCCTTACCCGATCAACTTCCTTTTCATGAGGTTTCAAGTAATCGCACAACAATCCGTAGGTAGAATGATGCATGTTCTTCGCTTGACGGAGAAAAATGACATACTTCTCCCATTCAGGACCAAGACTACTCAAGAACTTAGTATTCACCGCAATTCTTGGCATGATGATGTTGTGTTTATCCAAATCATTGATGATGTCCGAAAATCTATGATGATAGGACTCTAGTGTCTCTCCGTGTTCAATCATGAAGTGTTCATACGCCAAGTAAATTTTGGATTCCAAATCCTCCTCGATTGAGTACGATCCTTCCATAAGAAGACTAATATGATCCCATATTTTTGTGCCTTTTGAGCATCAACACTACGAAGAATTGGGTTTGGTAATCCTAAGAGGATGTATTCCATTGCAAGTTCATCATCTTCATAGTGTAGAAGTTCTGAGGATTTAAATCGCAACAAGTAGCAATGTTGGTTTGTTCATCTCTTGGTGGAATGGCATTTGGATCTCCTGTACAATGATAGTAGGCATCTCAAATGGACCTTCTAAGATAACCTTCTTTAAGAACTTTCCATGTGGCTTCTTCAGATCACAAAACCTAAAGAACCTGATCACCTATTGATCGTAGTTTCCGGAGTGAGCATTGAGGTCTATCAAGTGATCCACCTCATGAATTGATTGTTGGTCGCTTAAATCTTCACACATCTTTGCAAACCAAGTGGGTTCCTTCATAGTGTTCCTTGATGGATGTTGATTGAATTCATTTGTGTACGGTTGAACTTGAGGACATGGTGGTGGTTGAACCATTTGAGGTTGTGGATTTGCAGCAAGTTGTGGAGTATGTTGTTGATTAAATTGTTGTTGATAAATTGCTTGTTGTTGATTCCATTGTTGATGTTGTGGACTTAGTTGTTGTTGTCGTTGAGGATAAGTGTAAGGGAAATAGTTAGAGTATGGTGGTTGTGACATGTTGAAAAACTTGTGTGGTAAAATGGATCTTTGTAGTCGAATGAACCTTTGTTGATGAAGTGTCCTTAGGCGGAGAAAAGACAAGAACCAAGTAGCACTTATGCGTAAAAACACCAAAAGTTACGCGTAACAATGAGGAGTTACGCGTAGGTTTTAGCTTACGCGTAAGTAGGATAAAAGCACTAAAGTTATGCGTAGACAAAAGTTAGGCGTAGAAAGTTAGGCGTAGGATTACCTTATGCGTAGACCTAAGTTTACGCATAAAGTGAATCTTATGCGTAGGATTTCTACGCGTAAGCTTATGCTTATGCGTAATTTTAGGTTTTTGCTCAAATGATCTTTTACACTTCAAAGTGCAAAAGATATCCAAAGTCGACGTATTTTCAGACTTATCCAAGTAAGAAAACACGGAATAAACCAGAAAATGAAGATCAAACCAAGGAAAATCTTACGCGTAATTTTAGGGTTTTGATACGCGTAGGATTACTCGTAACTTTGATTTTGCCCAAATGTGTTTCTAAACCCGATTTTTGTTATGGAATAGCTTCAATAGTACCAAAAGAACACAAAAGTGTGAATTTTGATGTACCAATTCTGCTAAACGGGTTACGCGTAGAACGACACCCACCTAACAAAAACAAGCTTAAAAACGTGAATCCACGCAGTAAAGTTTGAAACTTTTGCCAAAAACAAGTATTGTAACACCTCAAAACATTGAAAGTACAAGAATCTTGGATTAAAAAGTGTAAAAAACGAGTTTTTAAGATAACCAAAGATTGCGTTATCTTTACGCGTAAGACACAAAATCAAAACTTCAAAAACAAACGAGTACACCCAACTATTTGGCGATTGATACCACTGTTAGGTCACTAGTTTTACAACACAAGCTTATAAGAAAGGAGATGAGGCGATTGAACAAGTATAACCACACACACACACGATATAGTATAATACGGTTTACGAGTAGGAGTATGAAAGGAAATAACTTGAACAACCAACCTTCAAATGAAGGTTATTACATGGTTTATATAGGCAAGGAGCTAGGGCAACACTCCCTCTCCTTCCCTATTCCTTATTGGGCTTGGGCCTAAGCTTATGGGCCTTCTACATAAGCTTGACCTTAAACAAACATAAAGGCCATAATAAAGCTACCTATTACATATGAAATATAAATACTTGAAATACTGTTTAGGAGTGATTCCAACAAGTTGAACACAAGAATATGAGCATGATAATTGTAAACTAACACAAGACTCAACTGCATAAACTGAATTACTGGTGTACGTAAGTTTGCCCCAAAGGAGGTAATAGCCAATTACCTAATGCAATTCAAATACGGTGTGCCCCGGTTATTTCCTATAACCAAGACGGGGTCATTACTCCCCATAGTACTATTCACGATATTTGTGTTCACTCGCGGTGACTAATGGTTCATGATACAGGGGACTTATGGCTAAATACTTAGGCAATTCCAATAATCAAGAAGCGAACATTTATGAAAACCTTGTTTTCTAGTTTAGAGCATGTATCTTCCTCCTGGGGTTTGCATATAAAAGTAAAAGCGAGGCTATGAACTCACCTTGATGATAATGAACAAGCACAAATAGATCAAGCACAATGTAGCGGAGGTTCCAAACCGAAACCGAAAAATGATGAGATGACGAGTCTCAGAATATGATAAACATTTTGGTTCGCGACCAAAATAATATAGTATTGAATATTCTTATTCAATAGATCATTGAATTGTCCAATTCAATAGGGTGTGTGCGTGCTTAGCGTTTTAGGTTAATTTACGTGCTACATTGTCTTAGTTTGATATTTATCAAAGATCCTCACTTACGCATAAGTGAAATGTTCCCCTGTTGTGATCTCGTGAAAATGTTGATGTTATTGAGTATTTTAGTTCGTTTAGATCCCACATGCGTTTTACCGGATTATAGTTATATATATAATTATAATCTTATAATTATATATATATATATATATATATATATATATATATATATATATATATATATATATATATATATATATATATATATATATATATATATATATATATATGGAAAAGTGAATATGGGGTTATCTCACATCTAAGCTTACATGCGAAACCATCAAAAATTCTTAAAAAATACGTCATTTTGGTTAATATTTTTTCAAAATTTGAGTAGTGGAACTAATATATGCATAGTGAAATGCATTTTAATGGTGAATTAAATCAAACTATTGTTGAATCTATAGCTAATTTGTTAGTTAATGAAATTACCTGACAATATGACATAGAAAATGCATGTATCAACGTGAACTCAACTTAAGTGATGTTGTGATGAAATCAATGAAAAACATTAATATTGTGAAGGACATGATACAAATGAGGTAGATTTGATGTTCTTCTTGTTAAAATGACATAATTTTTTATGGTTTCGCATGTAAGCTTAAATATGAGACAGCCCCATATTCATATATATATATATATATATATATATATATATATATATATATATAGTTTTCGAAATGACTTATAATTATTTGTTTGTTGTTTTTTGTTAACTGAAATACATTTTTGAGAATTGTCAAACAATATTATAAAACAATTGTTTCTTTGGTTTTTAGTTGTTGGTTTTAGTTTTTATTTTGTTTAGAATTATAAATAATTGAATGGTTTGCCAGACCATAATTAATCAACTTATGTTACGGTCCTAGATTTGATACGTCACCCAACTAAACAACATGCCTTTTCAGTCACAATTAATCAATTTAAGTTACACAATAATGTTATGCTAATGTTATATATTACCTTAGTCCAGTTATCAGGTTCAAGAGCAATAGGTTACATAGTTGTTTTACATGTTATTAAACCAATACTTGAATACCATCCAGTACGCAAAGCATTGTAACTCATATGTGAGAAATGAGGCAACCTTAGATGGCTACATTGAACACATACCAGCCAATACTTATGCAAGTAAATCTTTATACATTCTCTGCAACATGTAAATTACCGCACTATATTTATTTTCCATTGAATATATAGAACGAATACGGTTATACATGGGTACGGTATGATGACAGAACAAAAGCTTTACTGTAAATGAATCCTTTCTTTCACTACTGGTCCAAAAAGCCATAGAATAGAATGTATTCAAGTATGAAAATAGCATACCACCTGAACCGTATTACCACAATTGCAGATGTTATGCCTCATCTGTAACTGTTCAAATGTAAATATTAAAAAAATTAGCAATTAGGAAACATATCCGATATCATGCTTCATTTGTAACAGTTAAAATGGGTAACGTTAAAAGATTTAGGAAAAAGGATGGCCGGTAGATAGTGGAAAATATACGTTGTGTAAGGGTCCGAGTATTCGACTAATGTAAAACAAATCCCCATTTAAGTAATTAAACAGAAATTAAGCGAATGCTATATATTACCTTAGTCGAGTTATCAGGTTCAAGAGCAATAAGGTTTGCAACAATCTTTAAAGTAGATAACGGTATCTGAGGTGATAAGATACAAAAGCAACTATCATGCTGGTAGATATATTCAATTTTGTAACGGAAAATTAGCATAGCCATCTTCTAATAGAAGCTCATATTCAGATCGACAAAAAGCCAAGATCGGTGCTAAAACAGGTTTGTACAAATACATATTGGAACCACAACAGAAAGCCGAAACAGAGCTTGCACCAAATTCACGTATGCGACGTTCTGTTCTGATTCACATGAGTCTTTAACTAACTGGCTTTGACCAACGATGAGTCTTTGTACACACATCCTCCATTTCTAGCGCTAACACAATAGCATTGTTAAGTGCTTCAATCTTGTCGAGGATAGGTCTTTTTCCTTACCAATTAGTATCCAAATTTCTTTGTTCGATCATCTGCAATAGCCTTTTTCTTCTCCTGTTGCATTGGAAGCGCCCGAGGTACTAATGGAGAGCTGATAGTATACAACAACGTATGATTAAGTATTATGAAAACAAAAAACAAAGAGAAGTAGCATGGAATATATAGAGATGAGTTGTAAACCTCAATCGTCAGCAGTTGGCCTACTGTTTGACAAATTCTAATTATTTAAAAAATCTACAGCTAAAGTGACAAGAAAGACAAATTTAACTTGTATACTGATAATTTAACTCCTGAATAATAGGAAAATTAGAAGCAAAATCTGATTATCCATCACTATTAAATCAGTTCAAACACGCAATAAAAATAATACTTAATCTAAGGCAGACTGCCAATTCATTTGAAGTGGATCGAACCACCATCACACTGATTTTTCAGCGTTATGAAATAAAGAAACACCCATCGCATTGATCTTTCTTCGTTATCCAACCGCTACTAATTTTTTTAAATGCCAAACGACATTCTTATAACATACACCATTTGAACTTTAACTTGATGATAAAATACGTGATAGAAATAAAATAAAAAATAAAAAAAAGACTAAACCTTTTCCCACACTTTGGGGCTTTGGCATACGTATTGCTGGACTGTCTTTTTGTTGTCTACTTGATCTTTGAGCTTGTTCCTCATGTGGTGAATTTTGTATCTTACCACATTATGTATCTACAACAGTTAGATGGTTTTGACATCATAAGGCCAAGTACGTCTTAATTGTTCAATATATGTTAATTTTGTACTCCTTTACCAATGACATAGTAGATTCATATCACGTCAAAGCCAAAAAACATATTAAAATCAACTCTTGGAGAAGATTAAGAAGAGTCACTAAAAAGGTAGAAACCTGTGCATAGTCAATGCAACAATAAGAGTGTGTTCGCAACTTAATCAACTCAACTTCTCGCCAAGGCAGATTATCAGTAGTAGCAGCAGCAATTGCAACACTATCGGCCTTTGAACCATTGGCAGTTTGTAGTAAACATAGATACAATATATTAAAAGATTTTGTCAACATCCTTATATTGAAGAAATTGTTAGAAATACGAAAATGACCTCTTTCCTATGACCCCTAGTCACCAGCTTCTCTTCTTCAAAAAATTGCAGAGTGAGACGAAGTTTACCTTCCGTCTGACACCAAAAACTATTGCCCACATATATTTCCCCTCAACCTTCATCCGTGTGATTTGCTTCTTCTCCTGCCAAAAAGAAAACCCTTAGATCATTTGATTTTAAAAAAGCTCAAGATTGATTTTACATAAAAAATCATTTATTGACTTTCATCTTTTTTTACCTATATGACCATTTCCTCATTTCTGGTTGATTCATTTAGAACTTACTCCGGTGTTGATTTGCTTATTCTAATCTTTTTCCTGCTACTACCATTCATAAATTTAATGACAGTAATAACAATTATGTTCCATGTGATTTCTTCCTAGGATTTTCTGCGAATCATTCCTGGAATTTTTATTTAACATAAGATTAGTTAAGTAATTAGTATCTAATGTCGCTACAAACATTGTTTTAACATGTATGTTTACCCGTGATACATAATAAGAATTGACAATATATTTAGTACCAGATAACTATAAATAGTTTTTGAGTTCACAGTTAATGGTGAAAGCAAATCATAAAGTGATATATACGTTTGCACACAATATTTGTATATAAATCGATCAAATACTGATAGCAACTGTAATTATATAATGACACATCATTCCATTTCTTACATGCAAGATGTACTGAGGTACATAGTGAAGGGGTTTTGGATGTCTAGAAATACATCATCACCTTATGGTCAGTTTATTGAAGCATACATTACCTCCCTGTGTTTCAAGTGAAAAGTAACTTATTTGACCAGCAAATCCTAACCAGTTGGCACATAGTGAAGGGGGTTTGGATGTCTAGAAATAAATCATCACCTTATGATCAGTTTTAGTGAAGCATACATTACCTTCCTGTGTTTCAAGTGAAAAGTTTTTGACCAGTAAATCCCAACCAGCCCAAGCCACCCATTTTTAAAGTTACAAATATTCTTACTGGTGCATAGCGTCTTTTATTATCTTCTCTAGCATTCCCTCATATGATGTTTGTGCACCCGAGTAGAGGTAGTCATGTCTCTCACTTGTAAATTTGCCATCTGACTTTGCCACGTCTTCTTAATCGCCTTCATATTGGTTTCATATTCTAACCACTGCTCTTCAAATTGCCATACTTGTTCCTGCAAGGTAAAATTTTCATGTTCTCTGTGACTTAGTGATGATTACGCCTTCGTTACTCATTGCTGCAGCTCTTCAACATATGGTGATATAGTTTGCATAATTTCGTGTGACAAAACCTAAGAAGAAAAAAAATATCCAATATTAATACGGGTAACCATAGTTTCTTTTGTTTATATTGATTAAAAACACTCTGAAAAAGAGCATGTGCGTACCTTCAATTCTGAACCGTTAGTGCCAAATATAAGATTGCCAAGAAGAGAATGAGACCTTGGCCTGCTTCTAAGATACAAGTGGATGCGTTTTTCCGTCTTTGCAAGTGATTGACATGTTTGCATTTTAAACTACAAAAATCAAGACAGTTACTTACCTCCAAAATAGAACAGCCTCGTGTATTATTGAAAAAATTAATACAGACATTAATGAATTATACCCGTAAAACACATGGTTATTTACGAAACATGTGTACATACATACCAACAATCGAATATTTCTGAAATCATGGATGCTCACACGTTATCCATTAGCATTATTTCATCAATATATATGAGGTTCAGGTTGGTAAATATAGAAACAAAGCCATACACCGATCTTGGCTCATTATCCATTACAAATAACATGCCGTAGCATGCTAAGATTGAGTTTGAAAAGCTGTTACCTTGTGAGTTGAAGGATAACTTTCGATGTTCGTGATAGAGTTGTTAAAAACAACTTCCATCTTCTCTGAGCCCAAAACTTTTGACCTTTTGGGATTCACTATCAGTTTCTATCTACGGCGTAAAGCACCATATGACACTCTTGGTCTGCACTAAATTGCAAAAACCTGCTAAATCAGTTAGATAGCTGAAAAAAGATGCAAAGAGGGCAAAAAAATTGTCGGTGCTAATGTGCTCATTTTTAACCATAACCTAGCCTACCAATTATTACCATCTCTACTTGATATCCCCGAAGCTCAAACAAAAAATAACTATTTATATGAAGTCTGAAAAAAGAGACACACAAACCATAACTTAAAAAAAAAATCCAAATCGTACATGAGTTATAAGTTGTTGCCTTTGATATCCTAACTGAAAGAAAATAGGAAAAATAGTCATATGCAAACATATTATGAATAACAAATATCAAAACAGGTGCTGACAAAAAAAAATAAAAGCAATAACTAACCTAACACAAACCATAGCTTAAAAAAAATTCCAAATCGTACATGAGTTATAAGTTGTTGCCTTTGATATCCTAACTGAAAGAAAATAGGAAAAATAGTCATATGCAAACATAATATGAATAACAAATATCAAAACAGGTGCTGACAAAAAAAAAGAAGCAATAACTAACCTAAATATCCTTCATATTAGATGCAATTGTTCCATCAATTTAAGTAAAGATGAAATTAGCAAATACTTGTATCAAAACAGGCAAGTCAAGTGTTCATGGTTACAAACCTGTGATGAAGAAAAACACAAACCAAAGCTTAAAAAAAAAATTCCAAATCAGCTACAGAATTAAAAGTCACGTTCATTAGAGAAGATGATTGAGGTAAAGATGAAATTAGGGTTTAGATACATCAAAGCTCCAAGAACAGTAAAACCTGCACAACAACACATTAAAAATCGTTAAAACCCTAGTGATGGAGTTTTCTTCCTGGAGAGAAATTGATAATTAGGGTTTTTCTTTGTGAAAAAAAAATATATACCGTATGTTTGTTTTAATAATGGTTTTAGATTATAATTTTTGTAGATAAATACATTCCTTTTCAAACTAATCAAAATGGTCAATGATTGGTTGTAGAGATTTATAAATTTGGTTTTCCAAGTTATAATCAAAAAAATGTGTTGGTCTAGTGGTAATCATGTTTGTTTATAGACTAACAGACCCAGGTTCGAATCCAGCTGCATGCATGATTTTTTGAAAAATAAAAAAAACGAAATTTTAATAAATAAAAAAAATTCTGAAAATTCTAATAAATTAAAAATAATAAATACATTAAATCCGAAAAATAAATAGTATTGCTTAGGTGGATTAAAAAATTGCTTAGTTGGACAACAAATGCTTATGTGGCATGGAATTTGATTATTTGGCATTGAGGTGGCATTAATGCCAAATGCCTCCTGTATATATATATATATATATATATATATATATATATATATATATATATATATATATATATATATATATATATATATATATAGGGTAGGGTTAAAATAAAAAGTTTCTTATAATGAAAAGAATGAGAAGGCATGTAGAGGTGACATGTGTCACTTTTGCCACATCACCATGCCATGTCATGTGACATGTGTCACCCCCCCCCCCTGCAAAAAAAAAATTTCCCGCAAAAAAAAAATTTTTCGGCAAATTTTTTTTTTCCTGCCAAAAAATTCCCGCCAAAATTTATTACTGCATCACAGTTAAAAAAATACTGCATCACAATCATAATTGTGATGCAGTAATTTATAACCTTAATGCACTAAAATCATGATTATGATGCAGTAACTTATAACCTTAATGCACTAATAAGTTTTGGTGCATCTTTATTATAAGTTACTGCATCATAGTTAATAGTTCAGTGCATCAACTATGATGCACTAAAATCAAGGTTATAACCTTAAATGCACTAAAATCATGATTGTGATGCAGTAACTTTGTAACTGTGATGCAGTAATTTATAACCTTAATGCACTAAAATCATGATTGTGATGCAGTAACTTATAACCTTAATGCACTAATAAGTTTTGGTGCATCTTTATTATAAGTTACTGCATCATAGTTAATAGTTCAGTGCATCAACTATGATGCACTAAAATCAAGGTTATAACATTAATGCACTAAAATCATGATTGTGATGCAGTAACTTTATAACTGTGATGCAGTAATTTATAACCTTAATGCACTAAAATCATGATTGTGATGCAGTAAAAAATTTTGACGGGAAAAATAAATTTTGCCCAAAAAAAAATTTTTTTTTGGCGGGAATTTTTTTTGGGGTGGGGGGGGGGGGGGGGGGGTATGGTGATGTGGCATGATGATGTGGCAAAGGTGACACATGTCACCTCCACATGCCTTCTCATTCTTTTCATTATAAGAAACTTTTCATAATAACTCAAACCTATATATATATATATATATATATATATAGGTTTAACGATATTCGATGGTAAAATACCTAAAATGATCAAAATACTCGTTTTTACGAAGTCAAGATAAGTTTATAAGTTTTCTAAACTTTTTCCCGAATTTACACTTTTTTACCCTCAAGTTTCAAAATGTACGAGTTTAGTCCCTCAACTTTGAGAAATTGACACTTTTTACCCAAAACTTGTTTTATATTAAACCTTTAGAAATTGAAAGTTTTAGTCCCTTAATGAAACTGTTTTACGAAAACTGCCCCCAAGTTTACACTTTTGAGATTTACGACTTAAAGTTGTCAACTTTACATTTTCAACCTAAAATTTTTATTATACTAGTTTTGCTACATTACAAAAATAGTCCTTGTAGTTTCAACGCATACATGCATGCGTATATATTCAACCTTTAACTTTTGAATATGTGCATGTTTAGTCCCTAGACTTCCCATGCAAGTTTATTTTCATACAAACTAACCCTTTAACTTTATTAAATGTTCCAATTTCTACCCATAAGCTACACATTTTGCAATGTAAGTCCGAAATATCTTTTAACGCATGAAAACTTTACAAAGCTTTACAAGCTTATTCCTAGCTTAAATTTTAGAGCTTTTTAGCTTATTTTTATCTTATTGGGCCGGGTAGTGGGTTGCTTGGGCTTTGATTGTGTACATTAGGCTCGTGTTGTGGGCTTTAAGGCCCGTTTGGTTTTTGGTTGATTTATCAAAACGTACGAGGGGCCGTGAGGGTTCAAAAGGATTTTACATATGTTTATTAACGTCGTGAGTGTAGTGTGAGGTGTTTACATAACACTTTACACATGTGTGCATGTTGTGGTAATGAAACACATTCTACATTCATTTATAAATATGTGTCGAGTGCATTCAATATCTTTTAATGTGTGACATGCATATATAATCAAGAAAATGGGTATCGAGGAAACGTACTACACTCTCTAGGAGTGGTGGTGATTTGTGAGACGAGTGAGCAAGTGAATTAAACTCGAGAACCCCGTGTTCTCCTTATAACCTTACACGTCCAATATTACCCTTGTGTTATGACTTTTCTTTCCTCCTTTCCTTCGAACTAATTTCCACAGTGGACGATTCTTTGATATAAGTGTGTGAGAGTTTGAGTGAGCTAGTGAAGTGTAAGTTTGTGATTTTTTGTCAAGTCTTGAAGTAGTTTATGAAGAAAGTGATAAGGATTTAAAACGTACACTTTTAAGGGGTCATTTAAGCCATTAATCACCCATTTTTATATCCGTTACTGCTTAATTTCGTTCCTTTTCACTTTTAGGTCTCTTGGAAGCAAAATGGTGGAATGATGCATTTTTGGACAAAAAGGAGTGAATATATGAATAAAATGGCCAAGTCAAGATCAAGATACTCAAGCTGCTGGAATTACACCTGACAGCGTCCCAAACAGAGGGCGACGCCGTCCCTCTTTGTGTAATTGAATTTGTGATGACTAAGTAGCGAATTTGCTATTTTACACCTGACGGCGTCAGGCTTTGAAGAGTAAGGGTGTCACGAAGACTTTTCTTCCCAGGCGGCCTAGATCCAGATTCAGACGACGTCACTGCTGAAGACTGACGGCGTCACAACCACAACGTGACGCCGTCCCAATGCTGACTTGGCCAAGACGAAATCCTAATGACGGCGATCTGACGGCGTCCCAACTATAAGGTGACGCAGTCGCATATGTAAAATTATATATAGAAATCAATTTTTCAGACTTTTGGAGAGGTAGACTTGTGGAGTAAAAACCTAAAACGATTTTGGTCTGGTTTGGACAGTATTTTAGGGTTCTCATACCCTATTTTACATCAAGATAAGTTATTTACTTCATTGATTTCATTATGTCTTCGATTGTATGTGTGTATGCTTGCATGTTTAACATGTCCGGCTAAATTTCTTGTGTGTTTGCTTAGATCTATGAAACCTAGTTATTAATTATTGATTGGTTGTGTTTTATCTTAATTGTAATTGGCTTAGGATTGCACTAGGTCATCGTTGTGTTTTTAATGCTTGAGTAATCTTTGTGAAACTTAGTTTATAACCACCTAGCGTAATTGTAGGCTAAATATCCAAAGATAACCTTAGTGTTAGTTTATGAATCCTAGAGATCTCGTAGGCAATAACCTTAAGGTAATCTCAAAGAGTTAGGGATAAAAGCATACCCTATGACCTTAGAAAACACAACGCCTTAAGAATAAGGACGTGACAATTCAACCACCAATAAAAGATAACTAGGGAATAATAGTATCTAGGTAGACACATTTTTAATCATCATACGAGCACACATCAAATAGACATAGACTACCCCTTAGTTTAGATAGTTAGATAGTAGAAGTAATCGGTAGAAGTACCAACCCCCAAATCCAAACCCCGAGATTTTACCCTTAGCTTTATAAAAAAATATAAAAAAAGATAAAAAGTAATATTCCTCAACCTCAAACCTTAGCGTAGTACATCTCTCACTAGCATTCCTATTCCCCTAGAGAACGATATCAATACCCGCGGCTTACCCAATACTACACTACAATGATTAGGTTCACTGCCTAGGGTGTTGAAAACTTGCTCGACGAAAAGGAAGTTACTTTGACCCCGAACGCGTTATACGCGCATCAAGTTTTTGGTGCCACTGCCTGGGAATAGAATAGATAGTTTGATTTCTATCTCGTTTAGGTTTCCTTGCTTGATTCCTATCAAGTAAGATTTTTTTCTCATTGTTAGCTTCCTCATAGTCTATCCCCCTTCTTCGTGATTTGTTTGTAGCCCCATCACTTTTCATCATGGAAGGTGATAACCCATCAAACAACAACCCACCTCCAAATAAACCACTTCCACTCAAACCCCAACCCATTGACCAACACAATCGCCGCAACCGATATGGTAGTAGAAACAACGATCTTCAAAGGGTATTTGACAGTACAATTAGGGATGTTGTTGAAAAAGCGGTTAGCACCTCAGTTGTTGGCTCCATGATTAGCAGTAGTTCGGGTATTGGTTTAGTGAATGAAAATGTGAATGAGGAGAATAGTTCTTTCTTCAATATTTACCCTACTAAGGAAGAAGTTGCTTACCACCAATACATAATCGACAATCCTCGATCACCCATCATTAGGATATGCCCAAAGATTATGAGAGGAAATCCTTGGAACATCAAAATCCCTTGTATGATTGGATATAGGAATGTCGAGCATGCCTACATAGATACGGAATCCCATTAATGTGATGTCATCAGCTGTTTACAATGACATTATGAATGAACGACTTAAGATTAGGAGAGCCCCTAAGTATCCGGGTGGGGTTTGCAATTTTGTGGGAAGAGTCAAGGATGTACACGTATTTATAGGAAACTTCACCTACTTAGTTGATTTTATGGTCCTAGAAGACATAGGATGTGTCATTGACTATAGCTTATCCCAAGTTGTGCTTGGAAAACCGTTTGTTGAAAAGTATAAAATAAGCTATAACAAATCCGAAGGAACGGTTAGGTTTATGGAAGGGGACGATGTGATCACTTATATGATGCCTTGGAAGATGAATGGATATGGCCCTTTATCCCTTTATGAGCGAGATAACATTAGATCTTTTGAGGAAAAGAGCGAAGACGATGTTGAAAAAGGTTTGAACTTCATGTGGGAGAAAAGGAGACTTGACTATCAGGATTGTTTGACCCTCGGACCTAGGTATAGAGTAGATGAGAATTTTGTCAATATGATAGAGTTTTCATTGAGGATGAAAAACGAGACCACTTAGGAGCACGACTTCGAGTCTAGCTACAAGACTCATAAATAAATAAAATCGCTTCGTGGGAGGCAACCCATGCTTAATTGTTTGCTTGTTTGTGTGTCATATATCTTTTCATTATTGTTTATTCTCATGTTTGAATTTGTGAAAATGCTTTATTTTGTCTTTAACCTCGTCTTAATTACATATAAAGGTATTTTACAAAAAGGATAAGTGTAGGGAGGATTACACACGTTTTCAAAAGAACGTGAACATGAGAACTACGATTAGTGAAAATGATATATGTGTGTGTTTGTTGGAGTCAAATTCTTGTATCGAGTCATAATGGATGTTTTGCAGGAATTTTCCAGATTTTAAAGGTGTAATTTTTCCAGATTTTTTTCAAAAAAACGCAGCTGACCAGTTTCTGTCATGATAACCTGCCGACGTCGGGAGGAGTAGAAACAGCTTATTACTTTCTCTCGTTTTCTGTCCTACTTATAATTTTTTGGAAATTCTCATGTCTTAATTTTTCCAGAAAATCTGCAAACATCCATTCCACAAGCATTATATCCTAGTTTAGTAGAGTCATATATAATTTTATCGCCGATTTTACGCGAAGGTTTCGTCTATTTTCTTAAAGTGTGCAGGTTTTATTTATCAAGAAGAAGAAACATAAGATTGGATGGAGCTTTTCACGCATACATTCTTCTTGGAAAGAATTTAACCACTACTTCACACGGATCCTACCGAGCTAATCATGGGAGTACTAGTTTCTTTCTCTTTTAATTACCTTTCGTTATCATAACTTTGATACTTTTGGGGAACATTGGGGACAATGTTCAGTTTAAGTGTAGGGAGGAAGAATAAAACGGGAACTTTGAAACTATGCTTATCCTTGATCATTTGTCATGTCCTATTTCATTTGTGTAATAAACCATGAGAAATATTTGTTAAGGCAATTTTAGCGCCAAATTTAAATTTTTTCATGACTTGTACGGGTGGGTCTTTAGTCTTAATAAAGCGTCTCATGGATAGGAGTTATATGACTAGCACAAAAACCCTTTAGCACTCAACTTCCACCCCAAAAATGCGAGGTTCGCCCCTAGATCTATAGGAATTAAAGCATTCACCTTTAATGCTTCGAGAGTGTACCGGTAGTATAATAGATTCTAGAACTTGTTTTGTGATGCATTCCGAGATCGCTAGTAAGACTACACTTGTGTAGTTAGGAATAACTAAATGATAAGAGGCATTAGGATAACCCATGTTTGATACCCGTATTATAATTATTTCTTCCACATCGGTTGAGTATTTCCCCCACACCCTTGCGATGCACTCATCTTTAGTACACGATACCCCTAGTTAAACCCTCAGAGCCTATCCTTTTCGCAGTTCTCGTGATGTTTCAGTTTCCAGAATATCAATGAAGAGCATTGTTTACAATCCACCCCCAAATGTACACCCAAATCGGCTTAGCCTACCTTGTATGCACTCACTTTTAGTGCATTATTGTTATCATACTAAACCCTTAGTTCAATTATCTAGTTACTTGCATGGTTGATAAGTCGAGTCACATCTTTTGTACACAGTTTTGGGATGATTGGGACTCATGGGTAAAGTCAAATTTTATGGAGTGACAGGAAAGAACGTTAAATTCAAATTCCCTTTATTTACGTAATAATGTACTCCAAGTGTTTTGATCTTTTCAATTCGGGTCAAATTAGTGTTAGAGTAATAAAAACTCAAGTGTATGGATGTGCCTATAAATGCCTTATATTTTGATGTTATGGTAGAGGATGGTAGAAAAAAAGTGTACAAAACAAAAACAAAAAAAAAAAAAAAAAAAAAAAAAAAAAAAAAAAAAAAAAAAAAAAAAAAAAACATACGGGCTACCATCCTACATCTATCTTTATATTTATGTTTGTTTGTTTCAAAGTTATCTAGAGTTTAGAGAGTCGAGTCTTGGCTTAGCAACGCCATTCTTCTCATGCTTGTAACATAAAGATTTTTGACTTGCCACCACTAAATCGCCTATCCAACCAAACCCTTTGTTTCCCTAACCGTAAGCCTAACGTTACAACCCTTTAAAAGACCTCTTAGATATTTTTTCCTGGGTGCTTACGCCAAAGCGGTGGAGGTTTGATCTAGTCTCAATCCTATGGTAATCTACGTACTATGACCGGTTAATGAGTGTTTATCTTCCATTTCCAATTGCTATATTTCATATACACCCGAGAGATGAGAGAATCTAAACACCACTTGTGAGGTGCTAGTATATAATTTCCGTGCTTGTTATGACTATTGCGGTGCTTTTACTTGTTGTGAATTATGTTAAACCAATGCTTTATGCCCCCAACTTATAAATTCATTGGCCAAAAGCACATTTGCTTGAGGACAAGCAAATACCAAGTGTAGGGATATTTGATAAGGATTCAAAATGTACACTTTTAAGGGGTCATTTAAGCCCTTAATCGCCCATTTTTATATCCGTTGCTGCTTAATTTCGTTCCTTTTCACTTTTTAGGTCTCTTGGAAGCAAAATGCTAGAATGATGCATTTTTGGACGAAAAGGAGTGAATATATGAAGAAAATGGCTAAGTCAAGATCAAGACACTCAAGCTGCTGGAATTACACCTGACGGCGTCACAAAAAAGAGGGCGACGCCGTCCCTCTTTGTGTAATTGAATTTGTGACGACTCATTAGCGAATTTGCTATTTTACACCTGACGGCGTCAGGCTTTGAAGAGTAAGGGTGTCACGAAGACTTTTCTTCCCGGACGGCCTAGATCCAGATTCAGACGACGTCACTGCTGAAGACTGACGGCGTCACAACCACAACGAGACGCCGTCCCAATGATGACTTGGCCAAGACGAAACCCTAATGACGGCGATCTGACGGTGTCCCAACTATAAGGTGACGCAGTCGCATATGTAAAATTATATATAGAAATCGATTTTTCAGACTTTTGGAGAGGTAGATGTTAATACAAATATCGTCATTAAATGTTATTTATATCTTATGATCTTTACCTAAGTTTTGTTAACGACAAAAGTAAATTTAATTTTTATAAAGCTTAAAGCTTTTCCAGTTTAATAGATATTAAAACAAGCTTTTCAAATAATATCTTCATCACTCAAGCATTTACATTTTGATTAATCATATTTTGATATGACTCTAAACCATAACGTATGTTAATATTCTTAGATCAAGAATGTTTTGGTTTCTTAAAACAAAACATTACATATGTATTTACATTTTAACATATTTCTAAAAATAGAAAAACAAACACATGACATCATGTAGTGCCTCATTGAAATCCTTAGAAGATTTCACTAGATACTTTGTGTAGATTTAGACTCTACATATCTTACACAATCTTGGATAGATGTGGTTGACTTTGGTAAGATTTTGGTGATGCTGTCAGACCCCGGCGGCACCAAATATTAACACGGACGGAACCCTTTTGAGGGATCCGTGGTCCGTGGTGCCTGCTGAGTATGTTGGCTATAAATAGCAAAGCCAAACCAAGTTGTTTTGTATCCCTTTCTATCATATTCACATACATTCCTTCTCTCTAACATTTCTAACTCAGTTTCATATCATATTAGTGATCTCTTTTGTAGCAAAGAAGATCAAGGCATATTAAAGCTTCAACAAATTGTTGGAAGTCTTGTTTGTTTGTTGTTGTATGATCATGTGTTGATTCATAAATCATTGTTGTACCAAACCATCATAATCTTGTAAGTGTGAGTGGTTAGTATTTTAGTCCTTAAAATACATTGTGTGTGGGAGTGGTTGTACCCTTGAAAAGAACTCGACATCTAGCTTAGTGTCGAAAATAGTGTGTAAGCGAAGTGTAAAGGTTTCTCCGCCGGTGAAAGGAGCTTATTGACTAGTGAAGCTAAACTATCGAGTGTGAGACTCAAGGAGTGGAGTAGGGCAAGGAAAAAGAGTCCTTGTTGTGGTTTGATTGTTTCTTTCCTTATCTACTTTATATATATTGTTTACATATTGATTACCATTCACTAACATATCTAAGATCAATATCAATTGATCTTTCAATAAGTTTCAAAACAAAGTTTTTAGTCGGTAAACTATTCAACCCCCTTCTAGTTTTCCACAATTGGTACCAGAGCCTCGTTGCTCAAGAATTTCTAAAATATATTGTATTTTATAAACTTGAAACGATCCATGGATTCCGAAAACTTTAAAGAAGGGCAATCTATGCAAAGACCACCACTCTATGAAACCAATGGTTTTATCTATTGGAAAAACCATTTTGAAACATATGTAAAATCAAAAGATATAGATCTTTGGTTTGCTATAGTTAAAGGAGACTAGCTCTACAACAAAAGATATTTCTGTTGATGATCAAAAGAAATTAATAGCTAAAAATAATGAAGCTAAAATGATGTTTTATAATGCTTTGCCTAGAAAAGAATATGAAATAATTTTTATGTGTGAAACCGCTAAAGACATTTGGGAATCTTTGATTATTACACATCAAGGAAATTCACAAGTCAAGGATAACAAAATTGATCTTCTTGTTCAACAATATGAACAATTTGTTATCCCTGAAGATGAAACCATTGATTGTGGCTTTGCTCGCTTTAATACTATTATTACATCTCTTAAAGCACTTGATGAATCTTTTCGTAGTAAGAACTTTGTCAAGAAATTTCTTAGAGCACTCCATCCGAAGTGGAGAGCTAAAGTGACGGCTATTGAGGAATCAAAAGATTTCTCAAAAATGTCACTAGACTAGCTAATCGGAAACCTCGAAGTACACGAAATGGTGATGGAGAAAGATTCGGAAATCATCAAAGGAAAAAGAGAGAAAATCAAATCCGTTGCTCTAAAGCCAAGAACGGAATCAAGTGATGATGACGAATCTTGCTCCGGTAGTGAAGATGAGGAATATGCCATGGCCGTTAGAGATTTCAAAAAGTTCTTTACAAGAAGAGGAAAGTTTGTAAGACAACCTCGAGAAGAAAAGAAGCCATTTCGAAAAGATCGGGATGACAAAAAGGGTAAAGGTGAAAGAAAGTGTTTTAGATGCGGTGATGCAAGTCATCTAATAGGAGATTGTCCCAAGCCACCCAAAAGCAAAACTCAACAAGCTTTTGTAAGTGGTGCTTGGAGTGATAGTGAGGATGATGAAGAATCAAGCAAGGATGAGATCGCTCTAATGGCACATGAGTCAAACGAGGTACATTCCGACTCATCTTATTCCTCTATTGATGATGACACTTTGCAAAAACAATATCATCAATTGTGTGAGCTTAGTCTAAAAATCATAACTAAAAATAAGTTTTTAAAGACTAAAAAGGAATTTTTAGAAAATGAAGTCTATTAGTTAAAAGAAAAGGCAAAACGATTAGAAAAGGGAAAAGCAAATGACGATGGTTGCAAATCATGTCAAGAGCTTAATCTTGAAATAGAAAAACTAAAGCTCACACAAGATGTTCTAATCGAACATAATTCTAAATTTAAAAGGTTTAACAAAAACATTGCTTGTGCCGATGAAATAGTTAGAATTCAAAAAACACCAGGAAGCATGACTGGACTAGGATTCAATGAAGTGTTAATTCCAAAGAGTCAAACCAAAACGGCCGAAAAAGACAAACAAACTGTCAAAACTGCTGCAGTACAGCACGGACCAGACGGACCTAAAAATAGGGTTCCGTCCTTTGTAAAGATTGGTGCCGTGGGGACTGCAGCAGGACAGAAAGTTTGTAATACGGACCGTAGTGAATTTGTCAAAGTAACAAAGAAAACCAAGGATAATGTTAAACTAAAACCTGCTGTTACATCAGGAGTAGGACTTACTAGAAATGAATTTAGACCTAAAACTACTCAACAACGACATAAAACACCTTTTGCCAAACGCCCCTTTCCTAAGAGCAACCACAACATACAACCCAACTATCAACATAACGATTGGAATCAAAACTTCCCTAGACCATATCAAACCCCAGATTACATGCCATGGAACCTTTACCCATCATTTCCATATATGAACCAAGTAAATGGTATGTTTAACCCAAACGGACCCATGAGATATTGGGGACCAAACGCTTGAGTTATTTGTGTCTTAGGTATGCTTGAAAGTTGGATTGGAACCTCATGAGTGGATAAAATATAGTGGATGATCACGACACATGACGGGCAACAAAAGTCTCTTCTCAACATACCAAGAGTATGACGGAGGTAATGTTACTTTTGGTAGCAATCTCAAAAGCAAAATCATTGGCAAAGGTACGATCGCTCATACCTCCCTAACTATTGAAAATGTTGCTCATGTTGATAGATTAGGATTTAATCTACTTAGTATTAGCCAATTATGTGATAAAAAGTATAAAGTACTATTTGAAGAAAATGGTAGTAAAATACTAAAAGATGGTATCACCATAGCTAAAGGAGTTAGGAAAAATAACATATACGTCATGAAAATAGATAAAACATCTAATGACAAACTTTGTATAACAACATTAGATGATAGCTTAACTATTTGGCATAGACGCTTAGGTCACGCTAATATGAGACTTATCCAAAACCTATCTTCGAAAGAGCTAGTTTGGAATTTGCCAAAACTTAAATATGACCAACATTTTTGCGACGCTTGCAAAATTGGTAAACAAACTCATAGTAGTCATAAGGCTAAAAACATGGTGTCTACATCTAAGTGTCTAGAACTTTTGCATATGGACTTGTTTGGTCCATCCGCTATAAGAAGCTATGGAGGCAACTTATACACTTTGGCCATTGTAGATGATTACTCAAGGTTTACTTGGACATTATTTTTGAAAACTAAAAATGAAGCTTTTGATAAATTTGAAATTCTTAGCAAGAAAATTCAAAATCAACTAGGTGTTAACATTGTGTCGATCCGAACGGATCATGGTCGTGAATTTGACAATGAAACACAATTTGGAAACTTTTGTGATACAAATGGTATAACACACAACTTCTCGGCTCCTCGAACACCTCAATCAAATGGAGTTGTAGAACGTAAAAATAGGACCATTCAAGAAATGAGTAGAACAATGCTTAATGAACAAAACATTCCTCAAAAATTTTGGTGTAACGTCGTTGACACTTCTACATATATTTTAAATAGAGTCTTAATACGTCATTTCTTAAACAAAACACCATATGAATTATATAAAGGTAAAAAGCCAACTTTAGGATATTTTAGAGTGTTTGGATGTAAATGTTTCATTCTTAATACTAAAGATTATCTCACCAAGTTTGACCCATAGTCTTATGAAGGTGTATTTCTTGGTTACTCACAAACTAGTAAAGCTTACATTGTCTTAAACAAAGAAACAATGAGATTCGAGGAATCGTTGAACATAACATTCAACGAAAGTCCACCTCCCTTTAAGACATCACCTTTGGTAGATGATGACTTAGTTGAAAGTCAACTTGTAGAAAGTCCAGAAGTAATTGAAAATGACAAGGAAGATGAACCATTAAATAATGAAATTATAAACATCAAAGAATCCAAAAGTCATCCTTTAGAAAAGGTCATAGGACAACTAAATCAAAGAACTTTAAGATCACAAGCCCCAAATCAAAGTAATCATTTTTGCTTTGTATCTACCATTGAACCGAAAAACATAAATGAAGCAATAAAAGATGAATCTTGGGTAATTGCTAAACCTAAAGATCAAACTATAATTAGAACGAAATGGGTTTTTTGAAATAAAATGGATGAAAATGGTGTAGTGTCTAGAAACAAAGATAGGCTTGTCGCACAAGGATATAATCAACAAGAGGGGATTGATTATGATGAAACTTATGCATTGGTAGCTAGGCTCGAGTCTATTAGACTCTTACTTGCATATGCATGTGCTTATGACTTTAAATTATTTCAAATGGATGTTAAGAGTGCATTCCTTAATGGCTTTATTAACGAAGAAGTATATGTCGCTCAACCTCCCGGTTTTACCGACTTTGAGAAACCCCATCATGTCTTCTAACTCAAGAAGGCATTATACGGTCTTAAGCAAGCACCAAAAGCTTAGTACGATCGACTTAAGACTTTTCTTGTTGAAAACAAATATACCATGGGATTAGTAGATAATACTCTCTTTACCAAGAAAAAGGAATCACACATTATCATTGTTTAAATATACGTTGATGACATCATATTCGGATCAACTTGTCAAGAGCTATGTGATGATTTCTCTAAAATCATGCACGATGAGTTTGAGATGAGTATGATGGGTGAATTAAAATTCTTTCTAGGACTTCTAATTAAACAACTAGAAGATGGCATATTCTTTAACCAATCCAAATACATAAAAGATATGCTTAAGAAATTTGGTCTTGAAGACTCAAAACCAACTAAGACACCCATGTCTTCGGACACTAAACTTACTAAGGATAAGGAAGGTGAATCGGTAGATAACACTAAATATAGAGGAATGATTGGTAGCCTACTCTATCTCACGGCTAGTAGACCCGACATTATTTTTAGTGTTTGTCTATGCGCTCGCTTTCAAGAAAATCCCAAAGTATCACACTTAGAAACCTTAAAAAGGATTTTTAGATACATTAAGGGAACGACATGTTTAGGATTATGGTATCCCAAAGGAACGGGTGTAGAAACTATAGTGTATGCCGACTCGGACCATGCCAGTGACTATGTCGATAGAAAAAGTACAAGTGGTATTTGCACTTTTGTCGGACATTGTCTCACCTCATGGTTTGCAAAGAAACAAATGGCTCTAGGTATCTCAACTACTGAAGCCGAATACGTCTCAGCCGAAAAAGCATGTTAACAAGATATTTGGATGAAGAAAGCTCTCGTGGATTACGGAATTCATCTCAACGATATCGTTATATTTTGCGACAACAAAGGAGCTATTGATCTCAGCAAAAATCCCGTCCAACATGCTCGTACGAAGCATATTGAAATACGCCATCACTTTCTTCGCGAGAATGTTCAAAAAGGAAACATCTCAATTGAGAAAGTATCCCCCGAAGACAACATTGCCGACATTCTAACTAAGCCTCTCAAACGAGAACCATTTAATCTTCTTAGACTTGGTTTAGGGCTAATGGAACCAAACATGTAGTTAAAACATAATCTAAACCTTAGAACAAACAAAACAAAACAAATTAGTTTAATTCTGCTACTGTTCCCATGGCACCAAACGACAACAAAGATGGAACCAATTTTTTGGTGTCGTCTGGTCCGTGGTGACAACAGTAGCAAAAATACTACCTACAAAACATCTTCTTCCTCACAACCCACTTTACCAAAACATTTCAACATCATACCTAACTCATTGTTGACACTTTATCACCCATTAATCACTGAAGACAATATCATTGAATAACCATGGTAGCCGCAAGATTCTATGATCACAAGGATACTCTTAACTACATCCCCAAACACCGCAAAACCAAGGGCCTCTCCAAAGAACAAGTCGAAATCTTTAAGAGTCTAGAGCAAAGGTACTTCCATGAGGGTAGAACCATTCACTCCTCTTTTGTCGACGGAACCAATCTCCGTCAAGAACTTTCCACCATTCACTTCGATTGTCTCCTTGACATCGATGAACCCATTTGTCCAAGGTTTGTTTTAGAATTCTATGCTAGGGTTATTGCTTTCACTGATGAGGACGATGAAATGGGTCTTAGGTTTAGGATCAATCAAAATGACTACTCCATATCCTTAAGCCAATTTGCTCAAGTGCTAGGAATTCCCAACCAAGGTACATGTGTATACTCGGATAAGTGGTCACTCACTATCCTTGATGCAATTAATGACCGCTCTCTTCCCTACCAAACTCTTTTAGCGGATAAGGATGTCATCCGTGAGCACCTTTTTAACGAAAGGGCCGCTGTAACCCGTGTCACCCGAAAAGGGAAAGGAAGTGAACCGAGATCCATATGGTATGGAGCTCAATGAGCTTAAGCCCGAATTTAAGAAGTGGGAGGAACTCCTTAGAGCCAATGTCATTAGCATTATAGGAAATAGGGACCATGTCAATGCTTGCCTTTGTCACATGCTCTACAACTTGTCCACCCGTCAACCATTCAATTTAGCCTACTACATTGCTACAAGAATGATAGACATTCCAACTCAAGGATCAGTTGCTCTTCCTTACGGGATGTTCCTCACCCGTCTCTATAGAGCATTTGCACCCATTCCACCAAGCCCAAAAGAGGTGAAGCTTGACTATGCTCTCATCCCTCACATATTTGTGCCCTTGAGTGACGAGCGAGTGGCTAAGACTAAAGGCAAAACGAAAAAACCTCCAACTCCTTCATCATCATCATCAAATAGCTCCGAGGACGGTCTCCCAAATTCTCGCCTTCCACCTCAAGAGTACTATTCATCTCTTCCCGAGATTGAGAATGAATCGGCGAAGTTCAATCAAACCAAGGGGATGTTCAAGTGCCTTGGTAGGATGATGACAAAGGTCTACAAGAAGTTGGATAAGTGAGGTTTATTTGAAGGAGTGTTTGGAACAAGACAAAAACTATGGTGTATGATACAATTTGGTTGTTTTTACTTTGTAGGATGATAATATGACTTAAAACAATGTTGTATGCTAACCGGTTCATGCAGGGGGATAGCACAAGTGTGCTATCAGATTTTACCCATTTTCACTTTTATGTGAAAATTGTTAGCCCTTGGTCAAATTCTATGCTCCACTATGTTTATATATGTGTTATCGACTTTTCCTAACAAGAAATAATTAATGTCACATGTTTTAAGCAAAATTTCAAGTTTCGGAAAAGTCCCTGACACCTAAAAAATGGGTCTGTGAAGTTTTCCGGTGTCCACGGATCAGACGACACCATAATTTTGGTTCCGTCTGTTATGGAATTTGGTACCGCCATACCTGTACAGGCGGACCAGGTGGCACCAATTTAAGGGTTCCGCCTGTGCAAACTTTTGGTGCCGTGGATCCTATAGGTAATTTTCTAAATTTCGCTTATTTCAACATTCCAAATTACCATACATTGCTTCTAGGTTAGTCTTAACTAGTTCTTACCCATATTAGAACTAGTGTAACACACTTAGGCATATAGGATATCCATTTCCCACCAAAATTCAAAAATTTCAAAAATCCACCCAAGGAGCCCTTTTGCATAAAGGAAGGAACCAAAAATTTGGTTCCTTGCAATCCGTGGGTGATCTGATTCTAAAGATCCCATAATCATTAGAACACATTTATTGCAAATCTTTGTCTCTTCACTCCATCCTTCTTGTATGGATTGACTTGGGTGATATGACTAGCATTAAACCCACTTCAATATCATTAGGAACCTCATCTCTTCTATGGTTTAACATCAAATCAAACACATTTCTCCATAATTTTCCAATCCTATAAATTAAGAGCTTTTACCATGACCATCTTCACACCTTCTCCATTCTTATCATCTACTAGCAAAAACTTGAGCCAAAATGACTAAGTCTTCACCATCAACCAAGCCTTGCAAAAGAACCGCTAGAATGAGCGTAAGACCTTTTTGCTTTGTCAACATAAGCTCTTCTACCGAGTCCTCTCCACTAACCATCTCATCTCCCATAAGAGATGAGACAACTCTCACTTTGGCTAGTCCTACACCACTTCCACAATCACTTATCATTATCACTACTCTACCACCAACAAAGACTCCTAGCTCACCACCACCGGCTCCTATCCAAACATCAAAATCACCATCACCTCCAAAATCTCCAACACTCATCCCATTAGAGTTATTCTCTACACCACCTACATCTCCAAATTCGTTTTTGGAAGACTTGGAGGACTTGCCTCCTAGGCCCAATCATCCACCACCACTACCATCCTTTGGTACTATTGAGCGAATAGCTCATGAATCTCCACATCCATCATTTGACCCAAACGCCCCGTTAGGGCCAAGACCTCTTCTTTTCCATCCCATCCACAAGGAAATCCATGGTCCTTTGTATGGGGATCAACCACTACCTACAACATCAATGCCCTCTCATATAGAGGACATTGAGGAATCAATGTGGGATGATCACCCCACCAAAGAAGAGATTGAATTCGAGCTCAATCATCTCCACCAATTTTCCAATATGGTGGATTCTCATCTTAGTGATGCCATGCAAATGCAAAGTGCTTTGCTAGCCTCCATAATCACCACTCCAAACACCAACACCAACAACTCCACCATTCCACCACCACAAAATCATGAACCATACTACCCTCCTAGACATGGTTGCTCTAATTGTGAGCGGACCGCCCAAATCACCGAAAGGACCCGGGTGATGATCCATGAGCTTCAAGATGAAATGAGGTTCATCCTCAATCACATCCTAGAGTACATCAATGCTCTTGCTCATCCACCACCTCAATAGGAGGGTCCTAGTTTATTCTCTTTAAGCATTTTTATTTTTCTAGGCTTTTCTTTGTATTTTTTTTAGGATAATTTTTTAGGATTTTATTCTTGTACTAACACTTCATTGTGTTCCCTTTTCATGATTTTTATATCATGAAAAAATTTAGCAAATGAATGGTGTTTCTTATATTGCTGTTGATTATTACATGGTGTTTGGAAATGCTTGTGATGATGCTTATTACTAACAATTTTTTTTGTAGCTCTTTTACAATCCATGTATCTTTCTCTTGGCACCCAATTTAGGGGGAGCATTGGTCAAGGGGGAGATAATGGCTCGGGCTCATTACATATTCTGCCTCGCATCTTTTTTTTGTTGAGACAAAAAGGGGGAGAAATATATAGAACTTGGTTAAATTTGACTTTTATAAAAAGTCAACTGTATACTTTGACTTTCTGAAAAGTCAACATCATACTTCAACTAATGAAGACTTTGACTTTCTAATAAAAAGTCAACTGCACACTTTGACTTTCTGAAAACTCAACATCATGTCTAAACTGGACATACTTGCATTATCATCTTTATTTTTCAAGTTCTAAAACTAATATTTTTATAACTCTTGTACAATCTTTACATCTTTTATAAAAATAAAATTTATATTTTGTCCTCAATAAAAAGGGGGAGATTGTTAATACAAATATCGTCATTAAACGTTATTTATATCTTATGATCTTTACCTAAGTTTTGTTAACGACAAAAGTAAATTTAATTTTTATAAAGCTTAAAGCTTGTCACGTTTAATAGATATTAAAACAAGCTTTTCAAATAATATCTTCATCACTCAAGCATTTACATTTTGATTAATCATATTTTGATATGACTCTAAACCATAATGTATGTTAATATTCTTAGATCAAGAATGTTTTGGTTTCTTAAAACAAAACATTATATATGTATTTACATTTTAACATATTTCTAAAAATAGAAAAACAAACACATGACATCATGTAGTGCATCATTGGAATCATTAGAAGATTTCACTAGATACTTTGTGTAGATTTAGACTCTACATATCTTACACAATCTTGGATAGATATGGTTGACTTTGGTAAGATTTTGGTGATCTTGCTGTCAGACCCCGGCGGCACCAAATATTAACACGGACGGAACCCTTTTGAGGGATTCGTGGTCCGTGGTGCTTGCTGAGTATTTTGGCTATAAATAGCAAAGCCAAACCAAGTTGTTTTGTATCCCTTTCTATCATATTCACATACATTCCTTCTCTCTAACATTTCTAACTCAGTTTCATATCATATTAGTGATCTCTTTTGTAGGAAAGAAGATCAAGGCATATTAAAGCTTCAACAAGTTGTTGGAAGTCTTGTTTGTTTGTTGTTGTATGATCTTGTGTTGATTCATACATCATTGTTGTACCAACCCATCATAATCTTGTGAGTGTGAGTGGTTAGTATTTTAGTCCTTAAAATACATTGTGTGTGGGAGTGGTTGTACCCTTGAAAAGAACTCGACATCTAGCTTAGTGTCGGAAATAGTGTGAAAGCGAAGTGTAAAGGTTTCTCCGCCGGTGAAAGGAGCTTGTTGACTAGTGAAGTTAAACTCTCGAGTGTGAGACTCGAGGAGTGGAGTAGGGCAAGGAAAAAGAGTCCTTGTAGACCGAACCACTATAAACAACTTGTCGTGGTTTGATTGTTTCTTTCCTTATCTACTTTATATATATTGTTTACATATTGATTACCATTCACTAACATATCTAAGATCAATATCAATTGATCTTTCAATAAGTTTCAAAACAAAGTTTTTAATCGGTAAACTATTCAACCCCCTTCTAGTTTTCCACAGTAGACTTGTGGAGTAAAAACCTAAAACGATTTTGGTCCGGTTTAGACAGTATTTTAGGGTTCTCATACCCTATTTTACATCAAGATAAGTTGTTTACTTCATTTATTTCATTATGTCTTCGATTGTATGTGTGTATGCTTGCATGTTTAACATGTCCGGCTAAATTTCTTGTGTGTTTGCTTAGATCTATGAAACCTGGTTATTAATTATTGATTGGTTGTCTCTTATCTTAATTGTAATTGGCTTAGGATTGCACTAGGTCATCGTTGTGTTTTTAATGCTTGAGTAATCTTTGTGAAACTTAGTTTATAACCACCTAGCGTAATTATAGGCTAAATATCCAAAGATAACCTTAGTGTTAGTTTATGAATCCTAGAGATCTCGTAGGCAATAACCTTAAGGTAATCTCAAAGAGTTAGGGATAAAAGCATACCCTACGACCTTAGAAAACACAACGCGTTAAGAATAAGGACGTGACAATTCAACCACCAATAAAAGATAACTAGGGAGTACTAGTATCTAGGTAGACATATTTTTAATCATCATACGAGCACACATCAAATAGACATAGACTACCCCTTAGTTTAGATAATTAGATAGTAGAAGTAATCGGTAAAAGTACCAACCCCCAAATCCAAACCCCGAGATTTTACCCTTAGCTTTATAAAAAAATATAAAAAAAGATAAAATGTAATCTTCCTCAACCTCAAACCTTAGCGTAGTACATCTCTCACTAGCATTCCTATTCCCCTAGAGAACGATATCAATACCCGAGGCTTACCCAATACTACACTACAACGATTAGGTTCACTGCCTAGGGTGTTTAAAAACTTGCTCAACGAAAAGGAAGTTCCTTTGACCCTGAACGCGTTATACACGCATCTGAAAGCTTTAGCATGGTCTTAGCATTAGTTTATGTTTTAAGATTTGTATGTTTGTGAGGCGTGGAGGTGTGCAGCAGGACTCAAGGGCATGCAAAGCCTAGTCCCATCGATTTTTACCAAAGAAACATAGTACCCATTGGTTCTTAAAGTCAAGTGAGTCAAAGTGAGGTTTAGGGTATGTTTAGGCTATTAAAAAATAGTTTAGGGTGGCTAAAGTGTTGCTTGTCTCCTCTTTCTTTTTCACCCTAACACGCAAACATAAGGGCCAAAGGGTGGGGGGAATGCATTTGGTCTTGATCTTGGTACTTGGTGTGTTGATATCCTTGGCTAGCCACGACTGGTCACAAGAGAGGACACAAAAGAATTTCACAAGTTTTTATTTTGTGTGATTGGGCTAGGAGTATAAACCGGTTAGGCCCAAAATAATTAAAGGATTGGGCTTGGACATTTGAGTGTGGATCGGACTAACATGAAGCCCAAGGAAAATGTGGGGGTGAGTTGGGCTCGGTATGGCAACAAGGCCCAAAAGAGATGTGGTGATGACTTGGGTTCGACTTGAGGCGCAACAATAGTTCTAGGCCCGGTCCAATGTTAGTTTATTTTTATTTTTATTTATTTTATATTTTTACAAATTTTATATATATATATATATATATATATATATATATATATATATATATACACACACATATATATATATATTAAGTATTTTAAGAATATCTGAATCGTGGGGAATTTCGTTCGGATCACAACGGTATATTTTTGAACGCTCAAGCTGCGTTGATCATGCATATGTCAAATGATATGCACATGTGATAAGTAGAAAATTTCATGATGATGTAAATCGCGCTTTATTTCTGATTAAATTCTTAAGTACAATGAAATTTTCCGGGAGTTTACAGTACCTACCCCTTAAGAGAACCGCGTCCCGTGGTTTAACTCGTAGAGGTTGTCATGGGTGGTTGGGTGAACAGGTGGGGATAATTGGAACGCATTACGTCCTCGCGTTCCCAGGTGAACTCGGCACCTCGTTTCTTATGATTCCGTGGAACTTTAACGTTAGGAATACGACTTTGCTTAAGCCTCTTGACTTCCATGTCCATGATCTCAACGGGTTCTTCTACTAAGCTAAGTTTGTCATTGAGTTGTATGTCCTTTAGAGGTACGACAAGGGTTTCATCCGATAGACACTTCTTAAGGTTCGAAACATGGAAAGTGTCATGTACTCGACTGAGCTCTTCTGAAAGCTCGAGCTTATACGCTACTGGACCAATTATTTGCAGAATTTTTAACGGTCCCACGTATCGGGGTTTGAGTTTTCCTCTTTTTCAAAATTTGACCATTCCTTTCTAGGGTGATACTTTGAGCATTAATCGATATCCGACTTGGAATTCCATCAGTTTTCTCCTGACATCTGCTTAGCTCTTTTGTCTATCTCTAGCCGCTTGTAGTCATGAATCGTGGGGAATTTCGTTCGGATCACAACGGTATATTTTTGAACGCTCAAGCTGCGTTGATCATGCATATGTCAAATGATATGCACATGTGATAAGTAGAAAATTTCATGATGATGTAAATCGCGCTTTATTTCTGATTAAATTCTTAAGTACAATGAAATTTTCTGGGAGTTTACAGTACCTACCCCTTAAGAGAACCGCGTCCCGCGGTTTAACTCGTAGAGGTTGTCATGGGTGGTTGGGTGAACAGGTGGGGACAATTGGAACGCATTACGTCCTCGCGCTCCCAGGTGAACTCGACACCTCGTTTCTTATGATTCCATCGAACTTTAACGTTAGGAATACGACTTTGCTTAAGCCTCTTGACTTCCATGTCCATGATCTCAACGGGTTCTTCTACGAAGCTAAGTTTGTCATTGAGTTGTATGTCCTTTAGAGGTACGGCAAGGGTTTCATCCGATAGACACTTCTTAAGGTTCGAAACATGGAAAGTGTCATGTACTCGACTGAGCTCTTCCTGGAGCTCGAGCTTATACGCTATTGGACCAATTATTTGCAGAATTTTTAACGGTCCCACGTATCGGGGTTTGAGTTTTCCTCTTTTTCCAAATTTGACCATTCCTTTCTAGGGTGATACTTTGAGCATTAATCGATCTCCGACTTGGAATTCCATCAGTTTTCTCCTGACATCTGCTTAGCTTTTTTGTCTATCTCGAGCCGCTTGTAGTCATTGCCTGATTTGCATTATCTTTTCAGTTGTCTCCTAGACAATCTCAGAGCCTGTGAGTTGTACTTCTCCAACTTCCTCCCAACAAACAGGTGATCGGCATTTCCTTCCATAAAGCGCTTCAAAAGGAGCGGCTTTAATGCTGGCATGGTAACTGTTATTGTAGGAGAATTCTGCCAGAGGTAAGTGTTTATCCCATCCTTTTCCGAAATCGATCACACATGCTCTCAGCATGTCTTCCAGATTTTGGATCGTTCTTTCACTTTGTCCATCTGTTTGAGGATGGTATGCGGTACTCATATCCAATTTGGTACCCATGGCGTTTTGGAGTGTTTGCCAAAATCTCGAGGTGAATCGGCTATCTTGATCAGATATGATAGAGATCGGTACACCGTGGCGAGAAACAATATCCTTTATGTACAACCGAGCGAGTGTAATCATCTCGTCGTTCTCTTTGATAGGCAGAAAATGAGCGAATTTCGTGAGACGGTCAACAATGACCCAAATGGTATCGAAACCATTAGAAGTTCTCGGAAACTTAGTGATGAAGTCCATTGTGATTCTTTCCCATTTCCATACGGGAATTTCCGGTTGGGTTAACAATCCTGCCGGTTTCTGATGCTCTGCTTTGACTCTCAGACATGTCAAGCATTTGCTATCATATTCGGCGATATCAACCTTCATGTTTGGCCACCAGTATAAAAAATTTAGATCTTGATACATCTTGTTGTGGCCAGGGTGTATGGAATACTTCGATTTATGTGATTCATGCATGATGAGTTCTCGGATACCTTCGTAAAGTGGAGTCCAACTTTGATTCTTGAAACATAACGTTCCGTCCGATCTTTTCACGAATCCATTTTCGTTTTCCGGCATGCCATAAATCTTCTCATTCGGCCTGTTTTCTTCTTTAAGAGCTTCGATATGAGCTTCAAGAATTTTCGATGGCAGGAGTGAATTGATTACCATTCCTAGTGATCTCACTCTAAGTGGCTTAGGGCGATCTTTTCTACTCAAGGCGTCAGCAACAACATTCGCCTTCCCGGGATGGTAACGAATCTCGCAGTCATAATCACTAAGCAATTCTAGCCAGCGGCATTGACGCATGTTCAATTCCTTTTGATCCAATATGTGTTGAAGACTTTTGTGATCAGTGTACACTACACACTTGGTTCCGTATAAGGAATGTCTCCATAACTTGAGTGCAAATACCACAGCTTCTAGTTCTAGATCGTGAGTAGTATAATTCTTCTCATGAGTTTTGAGTTGACGGGATGCGTAAGCAATCACTTTGTTCCTTTGCATAAGAACAACGCCTAAACCCATATGTGAAGCATCGCAGTATACCACAAAATCTTCTACTCCTTCAGGTAGTGCCAAGATGGGTGCTTCGCAAAGCTTGTTCTTAAGGAGTTGAAAAGCTGATTCTTGATCGTCTCCCCAATCAAATTTCTTTGTTTTCTGGGTTAACTCTGTCAATGGTTTAGCTATCTTCGAAAAACCTTCGATGAATCTCCGGTAATAACCGGAAAGACCTAAAAATTGATGGATCTCAATGGGGTTGGTTGGTACGGACCAGTTCTTTACGGATTCGATCTTTGCGGGATCTACGTGGATACCTTTACTGTCGATCACGTGACCAAGAAATTGGACCGTCTCGATCCAAAAATCGCATTTGGAAAACTTAGCGTACAGTTCTTCATCCTTGAGTAACTTCATGACAGTTCTCAGATGTTCCGCATGTTCTTCTTTATCACGAGAGTAGATAAGAATATCGTCAATGAACACAATGATGAATTTATCCAGGTTTGGCTTACAGACTCTATTCATGAGGTCTATAAATACAGCGGGAACATTGGTTAAACCGAATGGCATTACTTGGAATTCATAATGACCATATCGAGTTCAAAATGCGATCTTGGGAATATCTTCCTCTTTTACCCTTAACTGATGGTATCCAGATCTTAAATCAATCTTCGAGTATACACTCGAGTCTTGTAACTGATCAAACAGATCATCGATTCTTGGTAAGGGATAGCGGTTCTTGATTGTGAGCTTGTTCAATTCTCTATAATCGATCCAAATCTGAAATGATCCATCATTCTTCTTGACGAACTGAACCGGTGCTCCCCAGGGTGAGGAACTCGGTCTAACGAATCCTTTGTCAGATAGCTCTTCTAGTTGTTTAGACAACTCTTGCATTTCAGAGGGTGCTAAACGTTATGGTGCTCGTGCTACGGGAGTAGCTCCAAGAATAAGATCGATTTGAAATTCGACTTGTCGAGCAGGTGGAAGTCCAGGAAAATCTTCTGGAAACACTTCAGGAAATTCTCTAACTACAGGTACATCCTCCAGTCGTTTCTCTTCCGACTTCTTTTCCGTTACCTGAGCTAAGAAGGCATAACATCCTTTCTCCATGTAATTTATCGACTTCGCACAGGATATGATACTCAAGTACTTTCTACTTTGGTCTCCTTGGATAACTAAGGTTTCACCGTTGATTGGGATATGAACGGTTTTCTCGTCACAAACAATCCTAGCACGGTGTTTAGACAACCAATCCATGCCAATTACGACATCAAAACTACCAAGTTTGATTGGCAAAAGATCTATAAGGAACGAGTGGTCTTGTAAAAGAATAGGGCAATTACGGATTACGGTGTTGGTTCCTATTATCTTTCCATCGGCTAGTTCTATCTCATAAGTTGTATCTAAGGCAATTGGGGAAATTTCAAGTAATGGTGCAAAGGTAGTAGATACAAAACTCTTATCAGCTCCAGAGTCAAACAAGATTTTTGCAGAATGATTGTTAAGAGAATACGTACCCGTCACAACATCAGGGTTCAACGACACGTCTCCATCTCCTAGCACATACGCCCTTGCACACACATTGTTGGGTTGAGTGGCATTCCTTTTCGGGAATTTACTCTTGAAATGACCCTTCTCTCCACATCCATAGCAACTCATGTTTGCCAAAGGCATGTTGTTTCCACCTCCAGGGTTTCGGCAATGCTTACCCTGATGGCCTACCTTGTTGCACTTGTCACACTTCATACTGCAGGGTCCAGAATGGTGCAACAAACATCTATTGCACTGGGGATGTGGTCCGGCATATCCTTTTCCGGTAGTTGGTGCAGCATAAGCCCTTGCGGCTTCTTGTCTTCGGTTTTGCCGATTGTTACGCTGATTTCTGTTTTGGTGGTACTGGTTGTTCTTGTTCCGATTGTTGTTGTTGTTGGATTGGTGGTGGTTGGAATTTGAGTTCTTTTGGTCATCAAGCTTCCTTTTTTTATCACTTGAGCCTTGTGCATTTGCAAGCTTTAATATTGGTACCATAAGGCGGTGGGATACAATGACAACTTCCTCAACAGTCTTTGGGTTAGAAGAGATGACATCTCCTTCAATGCTCCGAGGTAAACCTCCGATCAAAGCTTCCAAAATATTTTCATTGGTAGGGAACAGATGAGGACACAAAGCTCTCAGCTCGTGGAATCTCTTGAAGTGTGCCTTGAGGTCATTACCTTTAGCAGCCAAATGGTAAAACTCATCCTCTAGCTTCTTTATCTCAGTTCTTGGGCAGTACTATTTCATCAACAATTGTTTCAGATCAGACCATGAAATCCTAAAAGCTTCTTCCATTCCAATTGGTTGGGCATAAGCTTTCCACCGAGATAACGCATCTTCTAGCAAAGTTCCAGTTGTAAACTTGACCTTGCAATCATCTGTGCAGTCACTTAGTACAAACACAGTCTCGGTTCTCTCAAACCAATGAAGTAGACCAATAGCACCTTCTGTGCCTTTGAAGAATGTTGGCTTGCAGTTCATGAATTCCTTGTAGCTACACTTACGAGCTACGGAAGACTCACTTTGATTGGTTGGAGTGCTGGTTTCATTTGAGTTTTCCATTTCAATAACACGTGCTGCTGTTGCGACACGTGTTGCTTCAAAGAAGACGAGCAGTCTCGGATTCACGTGCTGCTTGAGCAACACACTCAGCTTCAGCTTCTCGATCAATCTCCGCTTCTCGGGCAATCTCAGCTTCTCTCTCAATCTCAGCTTTTCTTGCAATCTCAACTTCTCTTGCAATCTCAGCTTCTCTTACGGCAGCTTCAGCTTCACGTGCCTCTTGGGCAATTCGTTCAGCTTCAGCAATGCGTTCAGCTTCGGCTCTAGCAGCGTCAGCGGCATGCTTAGTGATGGCAGCGCTAACACTGTCAGCGACCATCTTTCGGACAACAGTTGGAGTGATGGTGGATGAGGTAGCTTTCTTCTTGACCATTTTTCTAAAATCACCAAGAAATAAACACCAAGATTAAGAATCATCGACAATAATAAAAGTGATTACATATTATAAATATCATAATAGTCAAGATCGTCACTTTAAATCAATGAATGATATCGTTATAAACAGGAATAAGTGAATCATGATTTATCTCAACAAAATCATAGCATATATAAGGACATAATGATCGGTCCGGCATATGCGACCGATGAATAATAATATCACAACACAAGAATATAGAAATACAACCATAGTTAGCATAGAATACATCGATACATAGTAATTGTTCACAACCATAAGTTATAACATCAATATTCTTGTTCCATAGTTACAAACCAAAAGGATACAAGCCTTAAAGCCTCACATGGCGGCTTTATGATACAAACTACAATAAAGATGACTAGGACCTATGCATCGCCCAATGCGTCCTCATGACGGCGGCGAATCTCCTCAACCATAGCTGTCAAATCTCGGATCTGCTGCTCACGTGCTTGATCTCTCACCTCGAGGTCATCAATCCTCTGCTCTAGCATGGTGGTGTGAGCATGAGCGGATGCAAGCTCGTGGCGTAAGGCTCTCTCTCGGCCTAAAGTAGTGTCTCTTAAAGTACTGGCATCTCGACTGGTAGTCTCAAGCCTCTAGGTCAATCTGGTCACGGCATCTCTCGCCTCCACAATCTGGGTGCTCATCATGTCGAACACTATCTCAATGGAATAACGACCAATTACGAGGTTTTCGACCTCTTCCTCCAAGCTCTCTATCCTGACCAACGGAATCTCATCATAATTTACCAGGAGCTTGTGGAGTTTGTTAGAATCCTTGGACCGTTTAGAGAGCTAGGGTTCAACAATAACATAGATAATATAGTATGATACGCAGTGGAATAGAACAAACAACTATGTTATTGACACAAGGTTTTTTCACATCTCCCCAATTATTATTTGATCAGAATAACAACGTGTTACCTAACTATAACAGGGATCAAAGCCTTCTTCGATCTTGGAAATTAACAAAACTAACCCTAGACGTTTATAGGAACACGTCTAACTTACACACACACACCTTAAGACTACATTATGGAAGACTTGATTGTGAAAACCTACATCCCATGTCCTCTAGGGTTTACAAATCTCTACTAAGGACTAAACAATAAATCTTCTTTTGCAAGCAAGTCCTTCCATCTTTTTGTAGATTTCCTTCTTGTCACTTTAAGCCCTTGATGTTTCATTCTTTATTGTTTTGTATCATCGAATCAATAAACCCAACAATCTTCCCCTATTTGATGATGACAAAACAAATACAGTTCTTGTACGAACTTCCCTAGACGAAGTAGCACAAGTTGAGATAATTAAATCTCACCATGAATGAAACATTCTTGTCTTCCTTTGTCTTCCCCTTAATCCATGCCATCGCACTCCAACATCTCTTCCCCTTTTTGTTATCAACAAATAGGAAATATAAACAGTAGAAACTTCCCCTTGAGTGGTGCATGAACATTAAATGATTCTTCAAATCTGTAAGCTCTTTGTAATGATCACTTGTGAAGAAAACCAAATATAACTAACTTGATAAACAAGTAGAATAACCCAAACTTGTGTCTTATGTCTTGTTTATCCACGTGACGTTGAACTCATACTAACACCATATAAGTAGACCGCAATCTCTTGACAAAATCCTCATCTTCAATGAGACACTGAGCACTACAATGTAACTCCTTTAAGTGATAGTTAACTAGGTCTTCATCCATCCACCCATTGACCTATGAAAACTTGATTTTGCAAGTCTTCGTCAACATCCTTTAAGCACGAACAAGTTATCTCCAAAGTGTAACACCCACTTTAAGATATGATAAAATCACGAATCTGTGTAACTCAACTACAATATCAAATAAGTTATGATCAATTATCTTCGTAATCAACTAATCCAATAAACCAAATACGAGCTTTTTAAATCTTTTAAGAACAACTTCCAAAAACCAAACTCCTTGTGTGTGTGAACCAATCTCCTGTGTGTGTGTCTCCAAAAACCAATAATATTATTACACTCGACTTCCCCTCAAGTCCAAAACCATAAGAGAATAAAAAATCCTTTGTCATCCGATATCGAATACTATAAGCAGTACAAACAAGCATTCGAGCAGTGGAATCAAAATAGTATAGCAGTGGATACGAATAGAATCTAGCAGTGGTTTCGAGAAAAAAACTAGCAGTGGTTTCGAGAAAACACTAGCAGTGGTTTCGAGAAAACACTAGGAGTGGTTTCGAGAAAACACTAAGAGTGGTTTCGAGAAAACACTAGGAGTGGTTACGAGAAAACACTAGCAGTGGTTTCGAGAAAACACTATGAGTGGTTTCGAGAAAACACTATCAAAGCTGCTTTCATCCACTAATTAAAGATACCACACAATGTATAACCAACTTCCATAATGAATTAATTCAAAGAAACACGGATTTAGAAAGTTAAATATCCAAGAAAACCCTAAAAATTCCAAAAATTCGAATTGTTAAACCTGTTTCTGTATCCAACTTCGACACTGAATAACTTTTTATTGAGAGCTCAGATCGATAATCCCTCCGGTGAAAAGTTAGATGAATATATAGAGAACATCCACCCAAAATTTCGTTACGATCCAACGGTTAACGAAAACGTTATGATCGTTACAAAACAGTGCTGTAGTAACCTTACGAAAAATTTTCAGCAGACTTCGACAGCTTATAACTTTTGATTGAGAGCTCAGATCAACGATCCCTTTGGTGAAAATTTAGGTGAATATACTGAGATGCACCAACAAAATATGTAGCTCGATCCAACAGTTCAATAAAAATTTATGCCCTCTTGAAAACGGTGATGCAGAAGTATTACGAAAATTGTTGAAATTCGATTTTCTTCTTCTTTTTTCGCCAAGAAACCTTGTGAATCCCTAGGTAACGAGCTCCCCAAGCTCTGATACCAATTGTGGAGTTTGTTAGAATCCTTGGACCGTTTAGAGCGCTAGGGTTCAACAATAACATAGACAATATAGTATGATACACAGTGGAATAGAACAAACAACTATGTTATTGACACAATGTTTTTTCACATCTCCCCAATTATTATTTGATCAGAATAACAACGTGTTACCTAACTGTAATAGGGATCAAAGCCTTCTTCGATCTTGGAAATTAACAAAACTAACCCTAGACGTTTATAGGAACACGTCTAGCTTACACACACACACCTTAAGACTACATTATGGAAGACTTGATTGTGAAAACCTACATCCCATGTCCTCTTTATATACTAGAGGATTAGGGTTTACAAATCTCTACTAAGGACTAAACAATAAATCTTCTTTTGCAAGCAAGTCCTTCCATCTTTTTGTAGATTTCCTTCTTGTCACTTTAAGCCCTTGATGTTTCATTCTTTATTGTTTTGTATCATCGAATCAATAAACCCAACAGAGCTCATTCAGCTGGTCCTCGTGTTTGACGAGTCTAGCTGCTAAGAGAGGAATAATATGGTGTACAGGCTCTCCGGTAACTGGCAAAACTGGAGTTGGTACGGTCGTTGAGCTCTCCCCAAGCTCGAAGGTACTCGGTGCTCCCTCCTCGTCTCTCCAACGACGAAGTAGAGGTAACAAGAATGACCATCGTCTAGCGTTGGTCTTCTCCCTAGGTCCAGGCTGGATGTCCACGCGAGTAGTCATGTAAGGATCAGATGGTGACGGAGAATATCATCTAACACTAAGTGGCAAAGGTGGCTCACTGAAAGTATCCAATGGTGGTGATGCTAAAGGAGGTGATGAAACAGGAACAGTAGTGGTCTGGTGGTAGAATACAGTAGGTGGCGGTGGTGGTGAAGTAGCAGTTGGTGAAGTAGTGGGTGAAAACGGTGATGACTGAGCAGGTGGTAACTGAGCTGGTGGTGACACACGGGTCATGGTGATGGCTCGCACACACTTCCTAGCCGTATGCTTGAAGATGGTGCCCTTAGGATGTAGTCTGTAAGGCACTCTGAATGGCTCGGGCTCATATGGCTTCAGGACTCAGACTCTACGTCGGCGACGTCGAATCGGTAAGGAAGATGATGCAGAAGTGTCCGATGAGACAGAAGCAGTGCTCTTGGATGACTTGGATGATCCATCATTAACTGCGACATTTGAAGCAGGTGGCCATTGCTGCGACTCATAATACTGATCCAGTGTCATGGAAGCAAAAGCAGTATGCTCTTAGGAGTGAGCAGTCATAGCTAGAATGGTAGGAGTTCGGGCAATATCGCCTTCCTCAAAAGGTTCGGTCTCGTCCAAAGCAGTGGCTGGTATGGCTGGACTGGGATGAACTGGCATATTGACAGTCGTAGAGGACATAGTATCTTCCATCTCAGTGTCTGAGGACAGAACAACCGGGTGGGAAGCAGACATGGTACTGTAACAACCCATAAAATAGTAATGTAAGTAAAATGCCAAATAATATGATTAACAAGATTTTAGTTAGTTGCGCACATCTGCCAAGAAAATCTCCATGCCTAACTAAAATGAATGCAATTTACTTATGATCTAGTGATGCATTAATCCTAATGCATAGAGCGGTCACGAAAGGGCATAGGGCAGTGGTGTAAAATAGTCCCGTTTTAAAAGTGCAATTATAGTCCAAATGTTTTTTGAAAAACTCTTTGGTTCTCTATAACCTTGGCTCTTATGCTAATCTGTAACACCCCCCCCCCCCCCACCCCCGAGATCATAATGACAGCGGAAGACTAATCGGGGTGTTACTCGAATGGAGATCAAAATCAAAAATCATAGAAAATGACTCGAAAGAGACGTTTTATTAAAAATAGTTATCATTCATCGAAAACTCATAGTTGTTACAAAACATTCCAAATTGTTCAAGTGTTTTCCCAAAATATAGAGCATGGGTTTGAAAGAAATGACAGCTTTATGTTTACACCATAAGAAAGGTCTTGTTATGCCCCACTCCGTGCCTCCGACATAATCTTCATTGATTACCTGAGATAACATGCCTAAAAAGGTCAGCAATAATGTTGAGTGAAATCTATAGGTTTAAATAATAGTTTAACACAAGAATATGAGCATGATAATTGTAAACTAACACAAGACTCAACTGCATAAACTGAATTACTGGTGTACGTAAGTTTGCCCCAAAGGAGGTAATAGCCAATTACCTAATGCAATTCAAATACGGTGTGCCCCGGTTATTTCCTATAACCAAGACGGGGTCATTACTCCCCATAGCACTATTCACAATATTTGTGTTCACTCGCGGTGACTAATGGTTCATGATACAGGGCACTTATGGCTAAATACTTAGGCAATTCCAATAATCAAGAAGCGAACATTTATGAAAAACCTTGTGTTCTAGTTTAGAGCATGTATCTTCCTCGCGGTGTTTGCAAATAAAAGTAAAAGCGAGGCTATGAACTCACCTTGATGATAATGAACAAGCACAAATAGATCAAGCACAATGTAGCGGAGGTTCCAAACCGAAACCTAAAAATGATGAGATGGCGAGTCTCAGAATATGATAAACATTTTGGTTCGCGACCAAAATAATATAGTATTGAATATTCTTATTCAATAGATCATTGAATTGTCCAATTCAATAGGGTGTGTGCGTGCTTAGCGTTTTAGGTTAATTTACGTGCTACATTGTCTTAGTTTGATATTTATCAAAGATCCTCACTTACGCATAAGTGAAATGTTCCCCAGTTGTGATCTCGTGAAAATGTTGATGTTATTGAGTATTTTAGTTCGTTTAGATCCCACATGCGTTTTACCGGATTATAGTTATATATATAGCTATAATCTTATAAATATATATATATATATATATGTGTGTGTGTGTGTGTGTGTGTGTTTAACGATATTCGATGGTAAAATACCTAAAATGATCAAAATACTCGTTTTTACGAAATCATGATAAGTTTATAAGTTTTCTAAACTTTTCCTCGAATTTACACTTTTTTACCCTCAAGTTTCAAAATGTACGAGTTTAGTCCCTCAACTTTGAGAAATTGAAACTTTTTACCCGAAACTTGTTTTATATCAAACCTTTAGAAATTGACAGTTTTAGTCCCTTAATGAAACTGTTTTACGAAAACTGCCCCCAAGTTTACACTTTTGAGATTTAAGACTTAAAGTTTCCAACTTTACATTTTCAACCCAAAACTTTTAGTATACTAGTTTTGCTATATTACAAAAATAGTCCTTGTAGTTTCAACGCATACATGCATGCGTATATATTCACCCTTTAACTTTTGAATATGTGCATGTTTAGTCCCTAGACTTCCCATGAAAGTTTATTTTCATACAAACTAACCCTTTAACTTTATTAAATGTTCCAATTTCTACCCATAAGCTACACGTTTTACAATATAAGTCCGAAATATCTTTCAACGCATGAAAACTTTACAAGCTTATTCCTAGCTTAATTTTTAGAGATTTTTAGCTTATTTTTATCTTATTGGGCCGAGTAGTGGGATGTTTAGGCTTTGATTGTGTACATAGGCTCGTGTTGTGGGCTTTAAGGCCCGTTTGGTTTTTGGTTGATTTATCAAAACGTACGAGTGGTCGTGAGGGTTCAAAAGGATTTTACAAATGTTTATTAACGTCGTGAATGTAGTGTGAGGTGTTTACATAACACCTTACACATGTGTGCATGTTATGGTAACGAAACTCATTCTACATTCATTTATAAATATGTGTCGAGTGCATTCAATATCTTTTAATGTGTGACATGCATATATAATCAAGAAAATTGGTATCGAGGAAACTTACTACACTCTCTAGGAGTGGTGGTGATTTGTGAGACGAGTGAGCAAGTGAATTGAACTCGAGAACCCCGTGTTCTCCATATAACCTTACACGTCCAATATTACCCTTGTGTTATGACTTTTCTTTCCTCTTTTCCTTCGAACTAATCTCCACAATGGACGATTCTTTGATATAAGTGTGTTAGAGTTTGAGTAAGCTAGTGAAGTGTAAGTTTGAGATTTTTTTGTCAAGTCTTGAAGTAGTTTATAAAGAAAGCTTTAGCATGGTATTAGCATTAGTTTATGTTTTAAGATTTGTATGTTTGTGAGGCGTGGAGGTGTGCAGCGGGACTCAAGGGCATGCAAATCCTAGTCCCATCGATTTTTAGCAAAGAAACATAGTACCCATTGGTTCTTAAAGTCAAGTGATTCAAAGTGAGGTTCAGGGTATGTTTAGGCTATTAAACAAATAGTTTAGGGTGGCTAAAGTGTTGCTTGTCTCCTCTTTCTTTTTCACCCTAACAAGCAAACATAAAGGCCAAAGGAGGGGGGGTGCATTTGGTCTTGATCTTGGTACTTGGTGTGTTGATATCCTTGGCTAGCCACGACTGGTCTCAAGAGAGGACACAAAAGAATTTCACAAGTTTTTATTTTGTGTGATTGGGCTAGGAGTATAAACCGGTTAGGCCCAAAATAATTAAAGGATTGGGGTTGGACATTTGAGTGTGAATCGAACTAAAATGAAGCCCAAGGAAAATGTGGGGGTGAGTTGGGCTCGGTATGGCAACAAGGCCCAAAAGAGATGTGGTGATTAGTTGGGCTCGACTTGAGGCCCAACAAGAGTTCTAGGCCCGGTCCAAAGTTAGTTTATTTTTATTTTTATTTATTTTACACGAGCATTGATTTGTCACTCCGCAAGATTTCTGTAGCGAAGATCTTGTATTTGATATTTCACATATTTGTTGTGTAATAGTCGTGTTGGTTTGGTCCACCGTGTTACGGACTCGGTATCTAGCTTTGTACCGGAAAAAGGTGTAAGCAACGTTGTGAAGGCTTCTCCGCCAAGTGAAGGAGTTTGTTGACATAGTGCTTGAACTCTCGAGTAGGTGACTCGGGGAGTGGAGTAGGGAAAGGAAGGTGTCCTTGTAGCCGAACCACTATACATCGGTTGTGTCTTTTCTATCCCTTTGCTTTACATTATTTACTTGCTTTATCATTAGATCTATACTTTCTCTACATCCATAAGATCTCACATATTAATGAATCTAAAGTTTTTGAAACTAACTTAAAATCGGCAAAACTATTCAACCCCCCCCCCCCTTCTAGTTTTCCACAATTGGCATCAAGAGCTAAGTTTATAAAAGTTTTCAAATAAATTTGTATTTTAAAAACTTTTCGATCACTATGGGTTCTGAAAATTATAAGGAAGGGCAATCTATGCAACGACCACCACTACTTGAAACTAATGGTTTTATACATTGGAAAAATAGATTCAAAACATATGTGAAATCTAAAGATATTGATCTTTGGTACATTATTGTTGAAGGAGATTTTGAGGCTACCTCAAAAGATGATAAAGGAAATTTAGTTAACATACCTCATGATAAACTAAGTGATGATTTAAAGAAAAAGCTTTCTAAAAATAGTGAAGCAAAAATGGTTTTATATAATGCTTTACCCAAAAAGGAATTTGAAAGAATTTCTATGCTTAAAACCTCTAAAGAAATTTGGAATTCTTTAGTTGTAACTCATCAAGGTAATCAACAAGTTAAAAATAATAAAATTGATTTATTTGTTCAACAATATGAACAATTTTCAATATCGGATGAGGAAACTATAGATCATTCATTTGCTAATTTTATTACTATTATTACATCTTTACAAGCACTTGATAAATCTTTTTCTAGCCGTAACCATGTTAGGAGATACCTAAGGGCACTTCCATCTAAGTGGAGATCCAAGGTGACGGCGATCGAAGAGTCAAAGGATTTGACAATCCTCACCCTTGATGAACTCATAGGCAACTTAAATACGAGCTTGTCCTTGCTAAAGACTCCGAAGCCACAAAAGTGAAAGAGAAACAAAAATCTCTTGCCCTTAAAGCCAAAAAGGCTTCAAGCGATGAAGAGAACTCCTCTTCAAATAGTGATGATGAGGAGTATGCTATGGCGGTAAGGGACTGTAAAAAGTTCTTTAGAAGAAAGGGAAGATACGTCAAACAACCGTATGACGATAAGAAAGTCTTTCGCAAAAGCAAAGAGGACGAGAAGCCGAAAGATGATCGTACTTGCTTTAAATTTGGGGACCCAAACCACTTTATTAGTAAGTGTCCCAAACGGGATGATCAAAAGGCGTTCGTGAGCGGCACATGGGGAATGAGCGATGAGGAGGACGAAGAAATTTGTCTCATGGCAAATGACGAGGTATGTCACGAATACTATAGTAGCTCATCACTTGATGACGACTCATTGCATAATGAATATGACAAACTATGCAATATTAGCTTAAACTAATTAACAAAAACAAGCTTTTAAAGAGTCAAAACCAACGTTTAGATAAAGAAGTCATAGAATTAAAAGCAAAAATAAAACGTTTAGAAAAAGGTAAAATAGCAAGTGGTGAATGTGAACTTTGCGTTCAAATTCAACCACTAGTTGATCATCTAGATTCTAAAATTGCTAGAATGAGTACGAACACTTTAGATACAATATTAGATAGTGTTAAAACCGGTAACAACCAAAAAGGTTTAGGTATTCAACAACTTGATCCATCAACTAGTGAAATTAAAGAAACAAAATTTGTTAAGGCACTAGATAAACCAACCACTGTTGTGGCGGATCCCACGGATCCCTTAAAAACGGAACCGGCTAGTGTACAGCCAGGGATCCGTGGGTCTGCTGTAGCAAACATTAGTAATAACGTAGCTTCTTCATCTAGAACTGATTTTGTTATCATTAATAGGAAGAAACCAACTCACGTCACCACTAGACAACCACCTCCAAAATATAATCCTACTTTTGCAAGAAACAAAGCTCCGTCTTTTTACCCGAAAAGTAATCATCAAATGGGATGGAACCCAAATATGCAAAATGGTTTTCCTTTTCAAAACTTTGCTCCATGGAATGCATACTCACCTTATCCATACATGTCTAACATGAATGGAATGTTTAACACTAATGGACCCATGAACAAATGGGGACCAAACTTTTGAGTTTATTATTGTTTTAGGTGTGCTTAAATGTCGACCTAGACCCGGATGAATGGGTCAAGGATAGCGGGTGCACGAGGCACATGACCGGAAATAGGGATCTATTCTCCACATATGAATCCGTAAATGGAGGTAATGTGGTGTTTGGAAATAGCAAAAGTAGAATCATCGGTAAAGGTACGATTTCTAACAAATCTCTAACCATTAACGATGTGTGTCACGTAGAAAACCTAAACTTTAACCTCTTAAGTATAGGACAAATATGTGATAAAAAGTGCAATGTACCTTTTACCAAAACCGTAGTAAGATACTAAAAAATGGCATAACCATAGGAAGAGGAATTAGGAAACATGGAGTCTATGTCATTAAATTTGGTAATGAACCTAAAGACAAACTTTGTCTTACCTCTATGGATGATACTTCGACCTTATGGAATCGAAGATTGGGTCATGCCAATATGCGACTTCTTCAATCGCTATCATCCAAAGATCTAGTAAGAGATCTACCTAAGTTAAAATATGAACATCACTTTTGTGATGCTTGTAATGTAGGAAAACAAGCTCATTCTAGTCATAAAGCTAAAAACATGGTGTCTACAACTAGGTGTCTAGAATTACTACATATGGATTTATTTGGTCCATCCGCTATCCAAAGTTATGGAGGCAACTACTACACTTTGGTCATAGTGGATGATTACTCTAGGTATACATGGACAAAATTTTTAAAGAACAAAACGGAAACCTTTAATTATTTTGAAATATTAAGCAAAAAGATCCAAAGACAACTAGGAAGTCCTATAGTGTCCATTTGGACGGATCATGGTAGGGAATTCGATAATGAACTGCAATTTGGAGCCTTTTGTGACGCTAATGGTATTACTCACAACTTCTCGGCTCCACGCACTCCACAATCGAATGGGGTAGTTGAAAGAAAGAATAGAACCCTACAAGAAATGAGTCGAACCATGCTTAATGAACAATCCATACCTCAAAATTTTTGGTGTAATGTCGTTGATACTTCAACGTACATACTCAATCGAGTCTTAATTAGACCAATCTTAGGTAAAACTCCATATGAGTTACTCCGAGGCAAAAAGCCTACGTTAAATCACTTTAGAGTCTTTGGAAGCAAATGCTTTATTCTTAATACTAAAGATTACCTTACAAAATTTGATCCTAAATCAACCGAAGGTATCTTTCTAGGTTACTCGCCAAATAGCAAAGCTTACGTCATATTCAACAAAGAAACAATGAAGGTAGAAGAGTCATTAAATATAAAATTTGATGAAAGTCCACCCAAACCCTTTCCACCTCTTGTCGATGACGAGATTATAGAAAGTGAAGCTATAGTAATAAAGAAAAAGATAAATGAAGAAGAAGAACCTTTAAATGATGAAATAATAAACATTAAAGAGTCCAAAGATCACCCCGTAGATAAAGTCATAGGAAAGCTAAACGAACGAACATTAAGGTCTCAAGTTCAAAACCAAAGTAGCTTGTTTTGTTTCGTTTCAACCTTAGAACCTAAGAATACACAAGAAGCCATAAAAGATGAGAGTTGGGTAATGGCTATGCAAGAAGAACTAAATCAATTCGTTTCTAATGATGTTTGGACGCTTGTCCCTCCACCTAGTAATCAAACCATAATAGGAACCAAATGGGTTTATAAAAACAAATTAGATGCAAACGGAGTAGTATCTAGGAACAAGGCTAGACTCGTTGCCCAAGGGTATAACCAACAAGAAGGAATAGACTTTGATGAGACCTATGCCCCCGTGGCTAGATTAGAGTCTATAAGAATACTTCTTGCGTATGCTTGTGCTAATGATCTAAAGCTTTATCAAATGGATGCCAAAAGCGCTTTTCTAAATGGTTTCATTAATGAAGAAGTATATGTAGCTCAACCTCCTGGCTTCATCGATTTTGAAAAACCCAAACATGTGTATAAATTAAAGAAAGCCCTTTATGGTCTTAAACAAGCTCCAAAAGCTTGGTATGATAGACTCAAGTCATTTTTAATTAAACACAATTATACCATGGGGTTAGTTGACAACACACTTTTTACTAAGAAAAGAGAGTCACATATAATCATAGTGCAAATATATGTAGATGATATTATATTCGGATCCACTTGTCAAGACATTTGTGATGATTTCTCTAAAATCATGCATGACGAGTTCGAGATGAGTATGATGGGAGAACTTAGTTTCTTTCTTGGTCTACAAATAAAACAAGTAGAAGATGGTATCTTCTTCAATCAATCTAAATACATAAAGGAGATGTTAAAGAAATTCGGTCTAGAAGAGTCGAAACTAATTAGGACTCTAATGTCATCCGACACCAAACTCACAAAAGATGAAGACGGCGAATCCGTAGATAATACTAAATATCGTGGCATGATAGGTAGTCTTCTCTACCTCACGGCAAGTAGGCCGGATATCCTGTTTAGTGTTTGCTTATGTGCTAGGTTTCAAGAAGACCCTAAAACATCACACCTAGAAGCCGTAAAAATGATATTTAGATACATTAAGGGTACAACACAATTAGGACTATGGTATCCTAAGGGCACTGGAGTAGAAACAATTGTATATGCAGATTCTGACCATGCAGGTGATTACGTTGATAGAGAAAGTACAAGTGGGGTATGTACTTTCATGGGATGTTGTTTAACATCTTGGTTTTCTAAGAAACAAACGGCACTAGAAATATCAACAACCGAAGCCGAATACGTCTCCGCCGCAAAGCATGCCAACAAGCACTATGGATGAAACAAGCGTTAGTCGACTACGACATTCATCTAAGCGACATAGCCATCCTATGTGACAACAAAGGTGCCATCGACTTAAGCAAGAATCCCGTATTGCATTCTCGCACAAAGCATATAGAGATTCGTCATCACTTCCTAAGAGACAATGTTCAAAAGGGGAACATCTCTATTGAGAAGGTAGCATCCGAAGACAACATAGCCGACGTCCTCACCAAACCGTTGAAGCGGGAACAATTCAACCTACTACGTCTTGGTCTTGGTCTAATGGAACAAACATCGTAACTTATTTGACTCTAGAAGGTATGTAAACACTAGCCTTCTTCTTTCTGAGTCTAGGATTTCTATTTCATGCACAACTCACAAACAATACGGGAATTTTTAAAACCCAAGATAAGTTTTCCACTTATAGCTTTCTTATTTTTTCTCAAGCTATAAACACATAACTACATACACATTTTCAAAGAAAATTTCTTTTCAAAATGTTTTCTAAAAGGATGATACCTTCCCGTATCAATTTCACAAAAGCAATTTCTCACGTCTAGGACAAATCGCTTTTTCATTATTAATACAAAGTAAAAACCCGGTTTCATTGCATCTCATGTCTTTTGAATGCTAAAGGGGACACATAACTAATATGTGTTTTCGGGTACATTCATTTAAGCAAGAATGAATTAGGAGCATTGATAACACTAAATTATGTACTCATGTACTAAATATGTGTTTTCGGGTTATCTCAATAGGATGATTTTCTACTTCTAGTTTACTTTTTCTTTTCTTTTTAAGGGTCGAGATAACCGCAACTCCAAATAGTTTGCATATAGGCACACACTAGGCAAAAATGTTTCCAAAAGGAAAATTTTATGCTTCCTGAATCACCAGACCCACGAATCCCAGCCTTCATGCTGGACGGATCCCTCAAGGGAAGGATCCGTGGGATCCGTGAGACAGAAGCCGTTTTTACCTTCTATTTTTCTCACTTTGGATAAAATATCCACTTTTGTTTTATTTTTGGGAGTATGCTTTTTAATGCTTGTGTTCTCATGATCATATACCTTAAATTCATATCTAATCATTAGATTTTAATCCACATTTTGGGTCAAGCATTCATTACAATGCTTTGTTTTTCTATATATAGAACTCCCAAAATGCTTGCATAATCCATCTCATCCTCACAAACACAATACACCATGTAATCCACAAACCCTTTAGATGAATCACCTAGTACAAACAAACATATCCATGAAACTCAAACCTTTGTACTTCCACCTTCCAAAATACCAAAATCAAACTCTAGGATATCCGCACGGATTAACATCCGATCTTGTTGTTTAGGAAAACCATCATATGGCTCATCACCATCAACTAACTCATCACAAGATGCTTCCATTATAGCACCTCCTTCATCACCAACAAGTACACCAACTTCATCACCAAATCATTCACCACCTAAAATCACTCTTTTGGAACTCCTTACGACTCCAACAAGATCTCCACAACCAAAGCAAAAAGAATTGGCCTTTTTGACACCTCCAACTTCTCCAAACACAATATTCAATGATCTTGAAACATCACCACCTTTAGCTCCCATTAAACTACAAGAACATCTAGGTTCTTTTCCACCACCACTTCCAATCATTCCGGACTTTGATCCGTATTTTCCTATTTTTCCACCACAACTTCCGCAACTCACAAATCAAAACAAACCGGAATATTTCCGTGCTCATTACCCACATCACCTACATTGTGAACATTGCCAATCCACTAGGGAAATTGCAATAGAAGTTAGGGAAAAAATGCGATTCATACTCAACCTCATCCTTGATCGCATCAATACCATTACTCATTCAAACCTCCATCCATAACCTTATGCAAGCATGGAAGGAATCACTACTACTATTTTCTACTTTTAAGTACTTTTTCTTTAGAAGTCATTTTCAAGAACAAGTCTTGTTCTTATTTTTACATGCTTGTAAGTGGCATAAATACCACTACAATTTGTTGTTTTATTACAAGGCCTTGTTTACATACCTTGGCTCCCAATCTTGATTCTCGGCAATTCCAAGATTATTTAAGCATGGTACTAACCTTTCTTTTTGTAGGATTTTTTTTTTACTTTTCTTCACTTGACGCCCCAAACTAGGGGGAGCTACCGTTAAGGGGGAGTTAGCGATACGTGAACTAATTTTTCCACACTTTTATGTTTATTTCTTCCAAGGGTTAACTTTTTGTTTCGACAAAAAGGGGGAGAAGAAGTAAAACTTATGGGCTTTCAAAACTTACATCTATTCTTGAGTTTTACTCATCATAACATTATATTTTGTCATCAACAAAAAGGGGAGATTGTTAATACAAATAAACCGTAAAAATGTTTATCAATAATTTGCGATCTCTTTGTGTTTTGTTGATAACAAATATAATGTTATCTTAAGTATAATTATAAGGATACATGTTATTTTTGTAAAGCATTTACATATAGCCATTTAAATACAAAAATATAGTAATTAAGCATTTGTTGTAATAGTTTATTAGGATGGGTAAAAACCATAACCCATGGACCATAACCCATGGATCTTAACCCATACCCAAGTTGGCTAGATACAATGTATACTTAGATACATTGAATCTAAAGAAAACCCATGGACCAACCCATAACCAAAAAACCCATGGGCAAAGAGGAGCGTTCCACGGATCCCTAGGATTACACTAGACGGATCCCAAGTGGAAGGGATCTGTGGGATCCGGGGAACAGTGGAAGATTTTGCCTATAAATAGAGAGCCATTTCTTCAATATAACTCACCCCTCTTCTTACTAAATCTCTCAAACACTCTCATTCTCTTCTAACATATAGATCACTTGATCTAGAGAGTTGTTCTTCTTTCTTTCTATTGTGATCCTCATATAGGTCCTTCTCTAAGGCGAGATCACGAGCATTCTACAAGTCATCCAAGCAAGGGGTCCTTGATTGATTTGTCACTCTGCAAGATTTCTATAGCGAAGATCTTGTATTTGATATTTCACATATTTGTTGTGTAATAGTCGTGTTGGTTTGGTCCACCGTGTTACGGACTCGGTATCTAGCTTTGTACCGGAAAAAGGTGTAAGCAATGTTGTGAAGGATTCTCCGCCAAGTAAAGGAGTTTGTTGAGATAGCGCTTGAACTCTCGAGTAGGTGACTCGGGGAGTGGAGTAGGGCAAGGAAGGTGTCCTTGTAGCCGAACCACTATACATCGGTTGTGTCTTTTCTATCCCTTTGCTTTACATTATTTACTTGCTTTATCATTAGATCTATACTTTCTCTACATCCATAAGATCTCACATATTAACGAATCTAAAGTTTTTGAAACTAACTTAAAATTGGCAAAACTATTCAACCCCCCCCCCCCCTTCTAGTTTTCCACACCTATATTCGTACTAGCGTACTATAACCCGTATGGCATTAAAAGATTATATGTTTACAAACATGGTATAAGGCTAAAGGTTATGACAATCACAGATTGTCAGTTAATGATTTGATGTGGATCGGACTTCACCCAAAGGATGAAAGTAATCGTGAATTACTTGATGTTGGGGCGCCACTCGAAATAACAGATTTCAAGATATGCAAGGATCTCATACATGACACAGTTAAAATGGAAGATGGATGGGTGGAACAATTCACGTTAAGGGCAATATATTGATATAACAATTTCATGTATACATCTTGCTTGAAGTCGTAAAAGCATAATGAAATCTTTTTTATTCGTTTGACTCCCGCTGACACGTGCGGGTGGGAGTTTTTTGTAGGGTTTTTATGTGGATGTAGCATATCCCTTTATTTTTATAGATTATAAAGCAAGTGAAATTGTTTAATTTTTCTGTTTAGTAAAGTAAAACGGAGTCCATTATTTGGAAAAAAACACATTTTTATCTTTTCAAAGGTCACATTTTTTACACAACAACTATACTCAATCTCATCGAAGCGAGGTATGAGATGTAAACAGTCACACCTCTACTCAAAAGTAAAAAGACAGCTTTAAGACTTAAAGAATTAATGATCATTAGCATACACAGTTATTCAAAATTAATAATTAATTGAATTGATAGGATACCTTACAACATTTGTATTCTTTGTTACACATTCAACTTGACTTCGAGTGCAACAAAAAATATATATGAATAAAAAACTCAAACAAGTGTAGATGTCACCTATAAGATGACGAGATCAACAAAGTCATCAAGAATTTACACTTACTTTTGTTCCAAATCACCTAAGTAATCTATGTCCAAATATGTCCTTATTGCTCTCTCACTTAGTGTTGTTTATGCAGGATTATTGTGAGGGACTTATTGTGTTCTTTCTCTATTCTTGGATATGAAGAAATATAAAGATGTGCTCGATATGAAGAATTGTAGAAAGATAGAGGGGGCTTCTTGTCTCTTTGTTTGCTATAAAAGAGTGGTCCATGTCTAGGGTTATCATCATCATCTTACGCAGTCTTCTCTTTATTGCTATATCACTCTCCCTCTAAATATTTATGTATTAGGATCTATTGATCCATTTCTGTATTGTTTCTTTGATCATTTGTTCTTCTTCAAGTCTTGTAACAGTTTGAATGTTATTGTTCAAATTGTGCCGACTATTGTACTTTGATTCTTGAATAAAGTGAACTCGTTGCTCTGTTTATCTGTTTGATACCATCGCACATGGTATCAGAGCTATAGGAAACTGATTATCTTCAAATCCTGATCTCCAGGGTTTTCTATATTGGGGGTTATTGACCTTGATATCTCCGGTGGTTCGTATTTGTGTTCTGGGACGTTTGTGGTAACTGGATTGGTGTTTCTGATACTATTGGTACTCAATCGAAATAAATTAGGGTTTATTCCAAAACCCTAATTAATTTTTGAATTGGGGGTTTTTGCTCTTGGAGTGCTGGGATTGGTGTTTCTGGTGCTCAATCGAAATAAATTAGGGTTTGTTCCAAAACCCTAATCAACTCTGTTTTTTTTGGGGTTTTGTTCTTGGAGTGCTCTCTGGTTCTAATTGATCATAATCATCCCTAGACTAAGTGAATCTAGGGTGATTGTGTTTGGTCTTCACTTCTTCCGCTGCACAAAGCACTGTAAGTACTTCTCCCTTTCTTGTTTAACAGCATTCAAGCTGAGTGGGTGCAAACGGGTAGGTTAACACCTTGATCTGCCACCTCTGAGTGGTGTGAATACCTGCTCTGGCCTACCCCAGTCCAAAGGCTTGGTGCTTGTTGAACCGTGGGTGTGAGTTATTTATTTTCTCGCATTTTTTTCTCTTCTAGTTGAAGGAGGATAGTTCTAGTTAGGTTGGAGGTTGATTTGGGATTATTGCTCTTATTGATAGTGATTGCTGTTATTGTCGTTCTATTTATTTGTCTGTCTCTGTGCTGTCACCATGGTTGAGGGTGATGATGAACATGCTAATAATGAATCCAGGTTTAATGATTCTATGCTTAATGAATCTGTGATTAACTCTACTGAATTAAAACTTACATTTGGTGATACTCTCTACTTGCATCCTAGTGACACCAGTGGTAATCCCATTATATCTGTGAAATTGACTGGCTCAAAAAATTATAAAATATGGAGCATTGCCATGACATTTGCCTTAAGAAATCATAATAAACTTGGCTTTGTTGATGGAACTTGTAGAAAAGATGTCTCTAATGCTAGTCTTGCTACTCAATGGGATATGTGTGACTCTGTTGTCCTTACTTGGATTCTAAACTCTTTAAGTCCTGAGCTATTTGCTGGTGCTATATACTCTAAAACTGCTTATGAAATGTGGAATGACTTAAAAGAAACCTATGACAAAGTTGATGGATCTGCTGTCTTTAATATACATAAAAATATCAACTCTTTGGGTCAAAATGGGTCCTCTCTTGCTGATTACTACAATAATCTTAACTCATTATGGAAACAATTTGACTCCATGATCAGTCTTCCTACATGTACTTGTGATGCTGGAAAACATTTTGAAAAACATAACTAGCTAATCAAGTTAATGCGCTTTTAATGGGTCTTGATGACACTTATGTGCCCATCGAAGCAATATTTTAACCAGGATCCTTTACCATCTGTCAAAACTGCTTTTCTATTGTGTCGGGGAAGAATCCCATAGGAACTTCTCCTCCTGTACTGGATCCATTAAACCAAATGTGTCTGCTTTTGCTTCAAAGTTCTTTGATAACAAAAAAGGGGGAAACAACAATTACAAAAGCTCAAATCCCACATCGGGAATAATACCTCTGTAAATGCTCTAACAATAGAGGACCCAATCTTAATCTGAAATGCTCTAACTGCAACAAACCTGGTCACACCATTGATAGATGTTATGATATTGTTGGTTATCCTGCTGGATATCGAAAAAGAAACTTTAATTCTAATATTAAACGTACTAGTAACAATGCTTCTTCTTCTTCTGATGCCAATCTTGAAAGTAGAACTAGCAACTCTCCTGTTTCTTTGTCTAATGAACAGATGGTCAGACTCATGAGTCTTCTCAATGATAGTCCTGTCAACTCCAATATGGCAGGTAAATGTTTTTCAGGAACTTTTTTTAATGGAAGTGTCAAATTCAATCTAAAATTTGAAAAACACTTTAATGGAAACACAAACCTTTTAAAAGGAAAAATCAGTCTTGGTTGGATTATTGACTCTGGAGCAAACCAACACATGACTTTGTCTTCAAAATCTTTAATCAATACTATTGATGTTTCTAAACTTGGTCTTACTGTTGGACACCCAAATGGTACTCAGGCACTTATCACTGAGATTGGTGACCTGAAAATCAACAACAACATTACCTTACATGATGTCTTAGTTGTGCCTGAGTACACTGTCAGTCTGTTATCTGTTCACAAACTTGCTAGAGATAGCAAACTATTTGTTGGCTTTGATGAATCTAAATGTTATATTCAGGACTTTGCAACAAAAAGGAATGTGGGGATTGGTAATCAATCTAATGGCCTGTACTTGTTTGATGTAGACTCTGATTGTAAGATTGTCTCTAATAACTGCATATCTTCATGTTTTGTTTCTAGAAACCTTTGGCACCAAAGACTTGGTCATCCCTCTGATCAAGTCTTGCAAGTACTTAAACCCAGTCTTAACCTTGATAAACCAACTGACCCTAACCATCTCTGTGATACTTGCAACAAGGCTAAACAAACCAGGGAACCTTTTTCCTTAAGTGAACATAAGTCAACTAAAATTGGTCAACTTGTACACCTAGATGTTTGGGGTCCTTATAAAATCACTAGCAGAGATGGCTACAAATATTTTTTAACTATTGTTGATGATTATTCAAGGTCTGTCTGGGTTTATATGCTTAAAAGCAAAGAAGAAGTCTATGATTCCATTGTCAATTTTTCTCAAATGCTGTCAAATCAATTTGAAAGTAACATAAAAAATTTTAGAAGTGACAATGGTACTGAATTTGTCAACAACAGAATGCAACAATTTTTTCATAACAAAGGTATTCTACATCAAACCTCTTGTGTCTACACACCTCAACAAAATGGAATAGCAGAAAGGAAACATAGACATCTTCTCAATGTTGCTAGATCTCTTATGTTTCAGGTGGAATTACCTCTTTACTTATGGCCTGAATGTGTTCTCACTGTTGTTTACCTTATCAACAGGTTGCCTTCTTATGTGTTGTCTGGCAAATCTCCTTTATCTCTTGTGTATGGGCATGACCCTACACTCTCTCATATTAGGGTTTTTGGTTGTCTTTGCTATGCTACTATCCTCAATAACTCTGACAAATTTGATAGTAGATCTGAAAAAAGTGTCTTTATTGGTTACTCTAATGAAAAAAAGGGGTACAAACTTTTAAGCTTAGAAAAAAAAATGTTTTTTACTCAAGAGATGTCAAGTTTTATGAAACAGTTTTCCCTTTCAAAATGAAAAACAATCTTCAAAAACAAGTTTTTGAAACTGGTGTGTCAAAAGATTTAAACCACAAAAACCACAGCCCTAAAAGACCCAATGATGAAGGGAGAGTGTCTTCCAATGATGATGGCACTGAGTTGAATCCTCTCAATGAGGATGGTAACTCAGTTGCAACATCCATAGAAGAAAATACACACCCGAGGGCCGTTTCACCAAACAAACTCCAATGACATCAACTCTGATGTTAACTCTGATTCTGACTCAAATGAGTCCACTCCTGAACAAGGAGGCTTGCCAGCCATCACCACAAGAAGCTCAACCAGACCCACTAGATTGCCTAAAAATCTTAATGACTTTATTGTTGAAGGCAAAGTTAAATATGGTATAGAAAAAGTGGTTAATTATTCTAATCTTGATTCTGAGAATTATTGATTTACTTCCAACTTAAATAAAAGTGTTGAACCTACTTTTTATGAGGAAGCTATCCTTGATCCTAACTGGGTTGATGTTATAAATGCTGAAATTGAGGCCTTAAATACTAACAAGTCTTGGATCATAACCACTTTACCTGCTAATAGAAAACCCATTGGGTACAAATGGATTTGGAAAATCAAGTACAAATCCAATGGTGAAGTGGACAGATATAAAGCAAGGCTTGTTGCCAAAGGCTTTAACCAAAGAGAAGGGATAGATTATAATGAAACTTTTTCCCCTGTTGTGAAAATGTCTACTGTTAGAATTCTTATTGCTTTGGTTGTTAAGAATAAATGGCCTCTTTTCCAACATGATGTTAATAATGCTTTTCTTTATGGTGAGCTTGATGAGGACATATACATGACTATTCCAAAAGGTTTTTCTGATGAAAACAACAAAAACATGGTCTGCAAACTTACCAAATCATTATATGGTCTCAAGAAAGCTCCCAGAAAATGGAATGAAAAACTTGTTGGTGTTCTCAAAGAACATGGCTTTGTTCAGTCTGTGAGTGATCATTCTTTATTTACAAAAAACAAAGATAACAAGTTTATTGCTTTACTTGTCTATGTTGATGATATTGTTCTTACTGGTAACTGTGTTGATGAAATTGAACAATTCAAAGTCTTTCTTAAAACTAAATTCAACATAAAAGACTTGGGTACTCTCAAATTCTTTCTGGGTATTGAGGTGATAAAAACTGGGGATGACATATGTCTCTCCCAGAGAAAATATTGTCTTGAAGTTTTGAAAGAATTTGGTCTCCTTGGATGTAATCCTGTGTCTACACCCATGGAACCAAACTCTGTCCTTCCTTTTATTCCAACCCAAGATGAACCATTGCTTGATAACATAACTGGGTACCAAAAATTGCTTGGAAAACTGATTTATCTTACTCATACCAGACCTGACATATCATATTCAGTCCACTGTCTAGCACAACATATGCATACTCCCTTAAGGTCTCATTTGGATTCTGCTTTAAATGTGCTAAGATACTTAAAAGGTGCTCCTGGTAAAGGTCTAAGGTATGATCATAGCAGTCTTAATAATGTTCTTGAAGGGTACAGTGATGCTGATTGGGCAAAATGTATTAAAACCAGGAAATCTGTTACTGGATACTGTGTTTTCATTAACAAGTATTTGATATCATGGAAAAGCAAAAAAACAAAACACTCTCTCAAAATCTTCAACTGAAGCTGAATACAGATCCATGGCTGCTGCAGCCTGTGAAATCATTTGGGTTCAAAAAATCCTAAAGGATCTAAATGTTGATCTTAACCTTCCTGTTAACTTGTTTTGTGATAACAAATCTGCTTTACAGCTTGCTGTCAATCCTGTTTTCCATGAGAGATCCAAACACTTTGAAATTGATGTCCATTTTATCAGAGAAAAAATTGCAAAAGGTGTCTTGAGTGCCATCAAAATTGGCTCCTCAAACCAAACTGCAGACATTCTTACCAAGCATCTTCCTGTGTATCAACACAAATTCCTTTGTGAAAAACTAAAACTATTTGACATATTTGGAAAACAGATTAAGGGGGAATGTTCCAAATCACCTAAGTATCTATGTCCAAATGTGTCCTTATTGCTCTCTCACTTAGTGTTGTTTGTGCAGGATTATTGTGAGGGACTTATTGTGTTCTTTCTCTATTCTTGGATATGAAGAAATATAAAGATGTGCTCGATATGAAGAATTGTAGAAAGATAGAGGGAGCTTCTTGTCTCTTTGTTTGTCGCCCTCCAAATATTTATGTATTAGGATCTGTTGATCCATTTCTGTATTGTTTCTTTGATCATTTGATCTTCTTCAAGTCTTGTAACAGTTTGATTGTTATTGTTCAAACTGTGCCGACTATTGTACTTTGATTCTTGAATAAAGTGAACTCGTTGCTCTGTTTATCTGTTTGATACCATCGCACAACTTTGTTCCTATCGAAAAACCACATTTTAAATAAATAATTATCAAAATCTACATTTCTCACACTCAATTACAAAAATAAACACTTTCAAATTAGTTTACCAAAATTTACACTTCGAGCAAATGGTATTCACCGTCATGTACATTTGCTCGCCCAACAAAAGAAGACAACGTATCCCGTGCTAAAGACCAAAAAGCCAGCGAGCAAACTCTTGTTAGTTATCATTTGCTCGCCCAATTTCAAAAGTTTACAAAAACTATCCCATGCTAAAGACAAAAAATCAAGCGAGTAAACCTTGTTCGCTATCCTTTTGCTCGCCCAATTTCAAAAGTTTACAAAACGTATCCAATGGTAAAGACAATAAAGCAAACGAGCAAACCTTGTTCGCCCCCTTTTGCTCCCAATTTCAAAGTGACAAATTGTAATATGTTTTTTACAGGACAATTGTCAGTATGCTTTTGTTTTAGGGATTGATACTTGCACCACTAAAAATGATTCACACATCACAATATCACATCACTTATGCAAATGTTACAACATCATATATGCATAATTGTAGTGTGTGAATCATTTTTTGTGATGCAAGTATTAATCCCCTTTTGTTTGTGTAGTGTAAAGGGTTGTTATGACATGTGAAATATGCAAATGAGAGTACATGATGCTGTCATATGAAAATATGACATAGACAACACATCTGGTATGCTAATAGAAAGCATGTCATTGTTTTTGACTTTATCAGTGCTACTTGAAATAACGAAAGGAAAGACAACGAATGCAGCTAGCAAATCTTTCTCGCCACTCAGTTTGCTCGCCGATTTCAATACGATGTAGGTGCTAAAAGACAACGAACACAGCGAGCAAATCCTTGCTCGCCCCTCAGTTTGCTCGCTTCGTCCATTTTGATAACACTACTTTCGATGATCTATTTTGGTAATCCATCTTCGATAGTGGTCATTTAAAAAATTGATTTTACACCATATCTTGTAAGATTACAGTTATTTCTTTTTTATATAAGCTAACGATTGCCTAAAAACCAAAAACAAAAACTAGAAACAATCAGTTATTTATTGTACATTAAAAGATGCTAAAAAAGGAATAAATATTTACGCCATTTGTTGAACTAAAATACAAAAACACAAGCCACGTTGATCAAAACAACTGAATAGTAAATGCATGGATCTAACATCCAACCCTCAAAACATATCTCAAACTCATTTCGTTAAAATACAAACACTCAAACATCAGCTTCTACTATTCTTAGCAACAAGTCGAAAAATGGACGATTATAGCCTTGCATTTCTATGCATGACTCTTTTATCATTAGCCACTTTGGCATACTTCTTCGGTGGCCGAAGAACCATAGCTGCGGCCACCAACCTCCCACCATCACCACCTAAACTCCCACTCATCGGCCACCTCCACCTCATATCCGACATGGCCCATAAATCCTTTGCTCACTTAGCCGAAGAATATGGACCCATTGTTTACCTTAAGTTGGGCCAAGTCCCGACTATAGTTGTTTCTTCTGCCCAACTTGCAGAACAAATACTTAAAACACATGATCATGTGTTTTGCAACCGGCCTCAGCTCGTTGCAGCCCAATATTTATCTTTTGGATGTTCAGATGTCACTTTTTCGAAATATGGCCCGTATTGGCGCCAAGCACGGAAAATATGTGTGACTGAGTTGCTCAGCCCGAAACGGGTCAACGCGTTTCAACTCATTAGAAATGAGGAAGTGACCCGTTTGATACAAAGTGTCTCAGCTCGGTCCGGTTTTGAAACTGACATGAGTGAGATGTTTTTTAAGCTAGCTAATGATATGTTATGTCGTGTTGCATTTGGAAAAAGGTTTCTTGGAAATGAGTCAGGGGTAAAAATGGAAAAAGATCTGGTGAGTGTTTTGACCGAGACTCAAGCGTTGTTAGCAGGGTTTTGTGTTGGCGATTTTTATCCCGAGTGGGAGTGGGTTAACTCGGTGAGTGGGATGAAGAAGAGGTTAATGAAGAATTTGAAAGATTTGAGGGATGTTTGTGATGATATTATAAATGATCATATTAAGCAGAAGAGTGATAAATCGGGTTCGAATGACGTTGATGATGGAAAAGAAGACTTTGTTGATGTTTTGCTTCGTGTTCAGAAGCAGCATGATCTTGAGGTCCCGATTACTGATGATAATCTTAAAGCTCTTGTTTTGGTACGCTTTCACAGCATATGATCACTTGAGTAACAGGTCTAAACGGGTTCGGGGGTCAATGTGAACAGGTTGGGTAGCTTTTAGTATATATCAAAAACTTAAAATACATCAGGTTGACCTATGAAACGAAAATTATGATTATATAAAGTCAAAACGGGTTGGACAGGGTCAAGCTAACCCACAAGCACTTTTTATCCATTTATACAAAAACATTACTAATAAATAATGTGCTAAATACAATAGCACAGCTTTGATATAAATTAAATCTTTTAAAATTTGTTTTTAGTTTTCCGACATGAATAAGACTTTTCGTCAAGCTTGTGGCTTCCTGTTAGCTAGAATCTTTTAAATTGAACAATTCGACCAGTTTGAGATAAAACATAACCCAAAACTGATAACTTCTAATACAACAAAAGGTCAGTTTGTTCACCCTTCTTAACATAACATTATTTGTACATGTGCATCGATTTAGTACCTAATGCCACATTATATGTGCAGGACATGTTTGTAGCAGGGACAGACACAACATCAGCAACTCTAGAATGGGTAATGACAGAGTTAGCAAGACACCTGAAAGTGTTAAAGAAAGCACAAGACGAAATCAGGAGCATAACACAAACTAAAGGAAATGTTGACGAAAGTGACCTTCACCATTTTCATTATCTAAAAGCCGTAATCAAAGAAACCATGAGGTTACACCCTCCAGTCCCCCTTCTCGTCCCACGAGAATCGACCCAAACATGTACCCTTCAAGGCTATGGCATACCCGAAAAAACCAGGGTTCTTATTAATACATATGCAATAGGACGTGACCCCAAATCGTGGGAGAATCCTCTGGTGTATGATCCTGAGAGGTTTGTTGAGACTGAGGTTGACTTTAGAGGTCAGGATTTTCGGTTTTTACCTTTTGGAGGAGGGAGAAGAGGGTGTCCTGGGTACGCATTTGGATTGGCCACAATCGAGCTAGCTTTGGCTAGGCTGTTGTACCACTTTGACTGGTCCCTTCCAAATGGGGTAGGACCTGATGATGTAAATTTAGACGAGATTTTTGGGCTGGCTACTCGAAAAAAAATTGCTCTAAAACTTGTGCCGACTGAAAACACGAACCACGGGCTAAACAAAAATGGTGCTCCGGTCTCACCTATATAAATGCTACTAGTTCTGTTGACCGAGCTTTTTGGACCCGGCCTAGGACCGGGTTTGGGTTTTAGCTAGATTGTGCAACTCTTGTCCTGTATCTACTCATCTCGTGTTCTAACACTAGTTTGTATGCAAGAAACAATAATTTGATATTTGAAGGGAATAAAGATTATGTACTATTAACAATAAAGCGCAAAATTTAGTACATTGTGAACACAGTTTTAAAGCAAAAATGTCTAGTAAATTTTGGTATACAGAGCCTCACTTGGGTTTGTCAGTGACGGTTTCTTCAGACTCCGTGTTGGATGAACCTATATCAGTCAATTTCCCGAATGATTCTTTGGCATTCCCAAAGAAATCTACCACTTTGTCAAGCACCGTTTTCAGCTCATCTTTGGTTGGAAGCTGCCCCAAGAAAAACAGATTATTAACTGTTTCATCAAATAATTTTATGCAGGTAAAAAGTTAAACTTCATAGCATAACATAAATACCTCGATAACGTCGCTGCTAGCAAGTGCTGCTCTTATGTTGGTACCTTCCTGCATGACATATGATAATTAATACAAATAACCATAGTGTTTAGTATGAAAAAAATGGCAGCAAGAACATACCACAAGTTTGTAGCCGTATCTGAATTCTGTAGCTGAACGTAACACACGATGCTGTCGAATTGCTGTTTTTTGAACTTCCTTCTCATCCTGTTTTATTTACAAAAACAAAAACAAAATCTTAGTGCTACACATATTGATATCTTTATATGTTCTATCACATTTGGTTATATGTCAATACTTACTTTGTAGATAACTCCTGCAAGATTTTTATTTAGAGTGTCTTTGTAGATGTATTTCCCAACAAAATTATCCTTGCCTGCAACAAGGATCTTTGCGGTTGTCCCGCCTGCTACGATACTAACAGGGTACCACAGATAAACCTGAGAAAGTACATAAGATCAAATTTCTTAAACATTGTAAGTTTATAACAAAACTATAAAGTATCATCAAACATCTTTCAGTGAAAAAGAGTTGCAGCTAATCTTTTCATTCTAGTAGCTAAATGCACAACAAATCCCATATTTATATGCGAAGTTGATGGTTGTTTAAACAAAACAGAATACAAATGAGCTGTATGCAGTTGCTAAGGGGGTGTTTGCCTATGTTTTAAATGCAAGTTTCTTATTGTTGCGTTCTCCAGTATTAGGTTATCAATATCTAATGTCCTTCTATACAGTAACCAATTCTATTAATCTGATCGTCTACAGGTCGACTAACCAGTTTAAAAGCAGTTTTTATATTGTGAGCCGTAGCTTTTATACGTATTGTCGATAGCTCGAGTTCCTGTTAGAAGGTATTAGGTACTTCAAGTAGCTTATTGTAAGTGTTGGGCCTTATTCTTTCTAAAACGAAAAAACTTAAGGTGTGTCATCCATTCCTCCTAACCAAAAAATTTCCCTTAACAATAGTTTATTTTGTAATCTTAAGCTCCTTAAGCATCAGCCTAACACTTCCCTAAAGGCTAAAACAGTTAATTATCACAACTATAAAAAAGCATTCAAACACTATCGATTCTTTATCACAAACACAATCTACAACAAGTTTAGACAATGTTAACTAAGGATCATAAAGATAAAATAAGGTGAAGTTAACTAACATTAGCCATACGGATGAAGATAACAAATCTTGGGTTTCCATCATCTTCAATCTTAGGCAGTGCTGGCATTTTCCTTTGAAACTGTCTTTCTTGCATTCCTTTTTTACCTTTTGCTTCTACCACCATTAACCTTTTACTCTTTCCTTCATTCTTCTTCTTTTGAACTTGTGAAGAAGTACAAAATGAGTGTCTGATATCATCAACTGATGTTTTTAAGGATTTGGAGCTAATGATGTTTGTTGGAACAAGTGTGTGTGACTTGACATACATGCATACTTCCATTGTTGTTGTAGTTTGTTAGAGTTTTCAGTTTAGTTATCTTGAGTTTGAAATATACTATCTAGGTTCTCCTTATCCTTCGTTTTTGTGATATATATATATAAGTGGCTTGTGTGCCATACACGTGGAAGGATCATGAGCTCAACTTGTAAATACTTTAACATGACATTGAATTTTATCACAAATTTATAATTATGGAATAAGATACCTCTTATTGTCTCTATTAGTACCCCCAAGTTACATATGCAGGGGTATAAACGAAACGAGACAGTTCACAAGTTATTCAGGACCGGCTTGTAAACAATTTGAAATCGATTTGATTTAAACAAGTCGACCTTGAGCTACTCGAACATTACATTCAAGTCAAGTTCGAGCCACAAAATACTTTACTAGCGAGCTTTCTCAAGATTTGATTAAATTACAATTTTACCCATTTATATATTCGTAGTCAATTAATTTTCATAATATTCGAGTCGAGACAATATGCCAGTTCTTCATCGATTTCAAGCTTGAAATGTGAAAATAATTGAGCTCGAGTTTTAAATGAAGAGTCAAACACGAGCTTGTAATCTAAAGCTCGAGTCGAGTTTTGAGCTCAAGATTTTGTTGTCGAGCTCAAGCTTGGCGATAATGAGCTTGAGATTTCGTAGTCGAGTCGAGCTTGAGGTTGCCAATACTCGGCTTGACTCGGCTCATTTATACCTCTACTGTTATGTTCTAACTTGCTAAATATGAAATCAATAGTACTGTTTTGTACAGTAACTAATCAATGCGGCTAATAACTTTGTGAACCATTGTGCGAGAAGTTTCTTTATGTGTGTTAACTTATTAAGCGAAAAAACAATGAAAACAGATAATCTGTATGACTTCACATGGCGAAATAATAGTTAAGACACTGTCCTATCTGGTTTCCCTTAATCTGTTAAAAGTTAAAACCATTAGCTAACTTCGACACCGACACTTGTTAAAAGTTTGACTCGCTATGAATAGTTACAAACTTAAGCTAATGGATTCACCTCGATTTGCTTTGAGAACTTAAGCACCAGCAGAAAAAGGCTTGCTTGAATTGCATTGCGTTATACGTAGCTAGTTTATAATACTAAACTTGACACATTGTCATCCTACAGCATAAAAAAACCACCCAAATTTACAAGAAACTTGTAGCTTTTCCAAAAGCGATCACGAAAGCTCAAAGCGTTAAACAATTACTTGAGCAAAACCTGACTCCTAATTCACAAGAACAGCTTCATTACTTGAAACTTTATCTGCGGCAATTTCTTCTAAACGTTTCCAGGTGGATTCACGTCTACTTTTGATCTTTTCTTCTTTCGCCTCTTCTTCTTGAAAGTTAAGTAAACACTCGTTAAACAGTTCAGGGTCAAGGTCAAAAAAGACTTTCCGAACATTTAAAGTCAAGCCATGGACAGCTTGATTCCAATGGTATCTCCCGTTTCTTTCAAGTGCAGGAAAGATTATGGGTAATATTACCTTCCGGTTTTGTCTTATTAAACTCTCTATGTGGTCGTTGTTCCAAAAGAACAGAACTCGTTCTGCTACCTGGAAATTAACAATAAAAATCTCTTTAGTTGTAGAAAGCTCATTCAGTTTTTCACAATTATTTTCTTTAAGAACTCAAAAAGCATTTCCAAACGAGAGGTTTTTTAAAATAAAAGACCTTGTTTTCCATGATATACAAGACCCCATTTAGCTGTAGATTCTTTTCATAGCTCATGAAGATTTCAAAAATAACTATTTTCATATCAGCAAACAAATTATGATACCACCAACTAATAAGTATTTTTTAATCGATCATCAAAGGTTTATTCATTAATTATAGTTGCACCATATTACACCTTATCCACCTAAGTTAGTAAATCCACCCTTCAATCATTAACACCTCCCCCGCTCGCAACTAACAATGGTCACACAATAGTTCGCCATAATTTCTTTTTACTAGTGCACTTCCTAATAATTCATGAATCATGATTTAATTAAAGGGTTCCAACGATCATTATTGACTTCGGTCTATCTAGCATTCCAAAATAAAGATAACAAAACTAATCACAAATAAAATCGTCAATTGATTTAGAGCAAATTGTTACACATTGATTAAAAATTCGGATTCGTGATTAAAGAAATCAATATAAACCACCTTTACAATGGAGCAGAAACATAAGATAAAGAAACCGTCATGTGCATTTTGTCGATTGACGAAAAACATAAGGAGAGCATACCTTTGTTAATCAACGGTGGGGAGAATACAACTATTGGACATGCGAACACCAATGGTACGATCCGACGGTTGAGAAAGACGGTGAAGAAAACCGTGGTAGAGAAGCAATGATAATTAAACGTCCATGAGTTTAAAACGAGTTTCGGAAAATTTTGGAATAATGCTTGATAATAAGTAATCTGATTTGAAAACAACGAATCGTGGTTCTATAAATGGAAAACAGGGTTTTCTATTTTGCATGAAAAGTTTTTTCGGAAAAAACACTTTCTTTAAGTACTTTTTACGCCATTGTATTTCTCAAGAAAACTTTTCCGAAAACAGCTGAACAGCTCAAAATTCATTGTTTTTTTAATTCATTTCTCTTATAACTTACCCTGTGGTGTTCCAGAAAAATCAAAGTCCTTTCAAAATTCGCTTATCACTGCTTCCCCTACCACTGCGTCCTTCGCCGTTTGACTCTATATAGCATACTACCACTGTCCTTCACTGTCACATATCCTACCAATGTATAGCATACTACCACTGTCCTTCACTGTCACATATCCTATCAATGTATCCTCCCACTCTCAATTTACAAGCACATTCTTTACCTATGGTTTTCGTTGCTTGACACATGACGATTACTCTTACTGATAATTTTGCTCTAATTTTAAGGTACTTTTATCACGAACTATGGTTGTTTTTTATCAGGAATAAACTGTTCCAGGAGATATTAAATCTGGATTTGTTTTTTTATACGGAATGAAACAAGGATAAATTTTAAGGGTTTGATGTTTATTCAAATTTCAGACAATGGTTGCTTTCATATTAAACTTTACTCTCTGGAATTCTGATTTTTTTTATCGTAAGAACATTTATCTCAATTGTGTGGACTTTTTAACACGAAATTTACTTTGTTTGAAATCAGATTTTTACAACAGCATTTTAACATGTTCTCCTGCATACACTAACAATTTTTAAATTTCAAGAGAACAATCGAGAAATATTTTCTCAAGCTAAAACATGACAAGGTATTCACCAATTTGAACCCAATTCAAGAATCTTGAATGGAAATTAACATTTACATAAGAATGTATACATGATTATGTAGAAATACGAAATCTACCCTTTGACAAGACAACATCAATAATATAATTTTGTATCTTTAATCACGAGCTACCTCCAATGGTTCATTATTATGGAAATACAAAATCCACCCTTCAGCACGACAACTATAAGAGTTTGAAACTTTTTTTTCAAGACCTATATGGAAACTGCCACGTCTATCCATCTAATGATCTTTCAGTTTGGCAAGAAAATGAAATCATAACCCTTGTAAATTGTTCTTTACTTCTATCTTATGTGAGTGTTGCCATGTTTGTGTAACAAAATGTAATGAAAGTCCAGAAGAGTGAACTAGACCAACTAAATAGGTTATGGTTGTCCTATTTACGTTATACAAAGAAAAGATGGAAAGCAACAACAACAGTACCCAATCCCGCCGGGGCAGGGTATGGGGAAAGAAAAGATGGAAAAGAGACCCACTAAATAAAGAAGGGGGAAGTAAGGATATGAATAATTAATTCGCATTTAATTCGTCTATCTTCAACTGAAAGTAGGATTTTCACAACCTAAACTACTAGCGTACTTCTCGATTTCCTTTTCCTTTTTCATTCGTAATTTCACTAAGTAAGATTACAATCTCTATTAAGGAATATACGATTTAATTATACAAATAAGATAATATATGAGACCCAGGTGTTAGCTACATTCTTTCTATTCTCCACATTATGGACCGAACTCTGTTCAACCGAACATTAGTAAGTGGTTCCAATAATCACATTTTCATTTCTAAACAAGACATATAAAATGAAAAAGTAAATGGTCGAAAGCAAGGATATGGGTAGAATACTTTCTGATGCTAAAATAGTTATACTGATTATGTAACTAGTAAATAGAATATAGGAACCTTTATTAAGCCAAAACTATGTGTTGAATACAGAGCCTGATTTGGATTGTGACAACTACTAATGAGGATAAAAAAAGAATTTTACTCACAAAAATCAACTCTGAATTGCTGACAAAAAAATTAATGATGCTGATTCTAACTATTATTAGATACATGACTACCTAATGGTATATGACTATAAGCAACTAATCATCTTTTGATTATTTATTTTTTTAAGTCGGAATTACCACATTGGGAATGCTCATCCAAACACCCCTATAAAAGATATCAAATTAGTTTACTTTTACTTGACCGAGCACAATTTACAACAATACCTAACTGAAATTCTAGCAAATTTCATTCTTTGAAGATGCTAAGACGCATATAGAATTTATCAAATACTGCATATATTTAAAAATGAGATGCTAAAAAGAATAAAAGAATTACCTGAAAATGCAAACTGTTCAAGCAACGTGCGATTTGCTTAAACAAAGGAACCATACACCGATGAAATTCCGGTTGTTGTGTTGCTTCAAGAACCTCCTCCAACTCACCTAAAAACATTAGTTCTTTTGAACTATTCGTAACTGGCCAATACTTTAACAGACCCCTAATCACCATATCCGCCAATTTACAATCTTTCTCAACAAACTGTGTAATACAATATGATAATTGCTGATGATACATTGCTAAACATTTCGGTTTATGCAACGGGATTAAAGACCTCGAGAGAAACAACTTATGTTCTTCCTTTAAAGGCAAAGCAAACCCGTTTATAATACTCCCCAAAATCTCCAGAAGTTCAGCAATCCCGTTATGCTTTTCTGTCTCGAGAACAAATCTGTAAAAGATATTGTTGATAGATTTCCTAATAAATGGACGATGAACCATAAATTTTCCATAAACTCTATGAAGAATCGTCTTTAAATACTCACGTTCTCTAGGATCTTCAGAATCAAACATATCTAACAGCTTGAGAACAAAGTAATGATCAATGTATTTTTTTGCTATTTTTGCATCTGCTTCTGGAGATGCAATAAACCTAAGTAGAAGCTCGGAACGATCTGCAAATGGGGCCACGCGGGGTCCATTGACGGTTCTTCCTCTTCTACATCATAAGAATCCAAGACTTTGGAATCACGGGGTTGTGGAGTGAGCTCCCTAAACAAATTAGCAGACACCATTTTCACAAACTCTTGCATAACCGATTCTGTAAACTTAACATTACTAGAAGCCACAAAATCAACTAATTCTAATAAAGTTTGCCGCTTTATCTCCTTTTCTTTCAAGTTCTTTGTCGGGTCAATGAAATCAAAGATCACGCAACACATATTAACTTTCTTTATAAACAAATTCTGCTTTTCACTGCTTGGAACCTCTCTAAAACTCGGTAAAGCCTCATAAGAAACACTAACATGACCACCATTACGAAAATTCTTTTCGGTTGAAGTAAATCTAGGATTCAACGGGGCCGAAATATCAGAATTCACTAGCTTCCTAGAATTCCCACTTCCATAATCACTTCTCTTTGAACTAGAAGATGTTGAATTAGGACTTATGGTACCAGAAAAATCTTTATTTTTTGAAGATTTGGACTTTTTCCCGGAAACCTTACCAAGTATTTGCTTGATCATATCTTAGATTGCTAAAAACCCAACTCAAATCCTAATTCAAATCATCCAATAAACAGAACAAAAGCTTAAAAACCACCATAAAAAAATGTTCTAAAATAAGTACTAAAGCAAACACCTTTAGCGAATAGTATCATACAACACACCAAATACACAAAAAGAAATCTGAACTATACATCAGAAATCCACTAATCTGAATCAAACTCAAATAAACTCCACCAATCACTATCAATGCCAAATTTTTCAAGATTCCCCACATCAATCAAACCCTACTAAACACAAAATACCCACATGGAAAATGAGCAAATTTTTTTTAAAAAAAAATACACTTTCTGATATAAAATCAAAAACCCATATAGAATATATCAAATTTGCAGCTTGAAAGTAACTAAAATGAGCAAATTTTATGTAAAAACACCTTTTTTTGGGTATGGATCAAACCCTAAGAAAAAAGGATTGGAGCTTTAGATATAAAATCAAAAACCCATTTGGAATATGTAATAATCTTGGAACTTAAAAGTTAAGATAATAAGCAAATATTCTAAAAAATAATAAAAAGAAGGCTTGTTTTTAATAATTATATATAAGAAAGAGCTTTTTTGTACAGATGGATAAAAAGTAAGGTGAATAACACCACAAGAATCCTGCTTTACTTTTTTACACTACACACACTTTCTTTTAGCAAAAGAGAGAATAACTAAAAAGAAGGAAAAAGAAAAGGAATAAAAATGGTGAAATTTATATGATGAGGAAAAAGAAATGGGTAAAATTTATGAGAGAGATTTTTTATGAAGAAACAACCTACTACCTAACTGTGAAGACCAAGCCACCTTCAAATGTTTTTTTAATTTTATTTATTTTTATTACATGACTATTAATATTTCCTTATTTTCTGGTGGTTGTTAATTGGTTTATCGACTCTATTTTTTCTTTTTTCTTTTTTTTTTAAGTTTAATGAGGATTAAGTACAAGTGTTTATTGGTGAAAAGTCAAAAGTACATAATTAAAAGATGGGACAAGATATTCCTACCCCCTAATTCTTATATTCCCGCCCTCCTTAATTTTTTGCATTTTTTTTATTTTTTTTATTATTTTTTTATTTTTATAATTTTGTTTATATCAAAAAACTATAAACCTGAAAACGCGAAACAGAAAATATAAAGTTTAATAAGTCAAACGCTTAAAACTGTCAGAAATACGAAACAGAAACTGACAGAAAACTGTGTTGTACTGAAACAAATGAAGGACAAAGGGAATAAAAGTACAAACCCTCCCTAGTAGGGAATGTGGGAATAGTACATCCCCTTAAAAGATGGGTGATATTATACAAACCCTATGTGATGTGACATAAAAAGATTTTGGTCAAATATGTCTTTTATCCGTTTTTTCTTTTCATTACAACACAGTTTTTTGTCAGTTTCTATTTTGTATTTTTGACAATTTTAAACGTTTGATTTATTAAACTTTATATTTTATATTCTGTACTTTCTGGTTTATAGTTTTTTGATATAAACGAAATTATAAAAATGAAAAAAAAATAATAATAATAAATAAATGCACAAAAAGAGAGGAGTGCTCTTTGTAAAAAAAATGGGTTTTGTATAACCTGCCCCTTAAAAGATTGGGGAGGAATTAAATTTTGGTTTTAGAGTCGATATGTAAATCATTTCAAAATTTCATTTCTCATAGAGCTAATAAAATTGTTGTGTTTTTCTAAGTGGTACTGGTAAACTACTCCTCGTCCAAATTACAAGTTTCCTCCATTAACCAAGTCAATATAGTGACATTGCAATTTGTTGGATTTTGGTGCATGGGTCAAAGTAAAATCGTTCCATTTGCGTTATTTCTGACCATAATAGGTTATCTTGTCATATTACACTTTATTAGTCTCCGGTTTCTTTTCTAAGAATGCGTTCTCCTTTCTTTGTCAAACTGCATTTTGGTCAAAGTTAAAGAACCATATAATAAAACTAAGTCCTTGTTTACTAAAATAAGTTGTGTGGGCTTTTTTTTATATGAGTCACTTATTATACAGAAAACATTTTTGTAACTCCCTCCATTAAAAAAGAATAAAGGTTAGGCATACAAGTGACTCATATGGAAAAAATAAACACCTCTTGTGTCAACTCCCACAAGTACATTCAGTGTATGAAAAATATAATTATGTTGTCACCAACTATTAAATGAAAGTATGATGTTTACATACTGAAAGGACCAGAAGTACAAATTACACCTCAATTATTATAGGCGTGTGGTTTCTTCCCGATTTGTTAAAGTCAAACACAGGTACAATTTAACTAATAAAAAACTGATACATCGCATTTTTTCGGTATAAAAAAACACAATCTTTGTCTAAATTGTCAAGCTTTTAGCCGATTAAGGCCGCTCCCAGTAAGGGGATTCAATCCCCTTATTTTTTACTGTCACGTCAGTTTTCTCTCTCCAGCGACCATCAGACGATTAGGTGCCCAGTAACACGACCTACACTACAAAAAATATACCCCACAAAAATACCTTTTATATTAATTAAACACACACAATCTCACACGATACTAGGTCCTGACAACGACCAAGTTGGGTGAAAAGTGGACATGTGATCGATCGCGGTTTTTTGCCCACAACAAAGAGATCGACTGAGGCGATCGATCGTTTGTCTCAATTTGTCTCGATCGTTGCCTCTACTGCATGCAGCCTAAGTTCAATGTTATAAACGGAAAAACAAGCAAAACGAATTTTAATGCTAGTATTTGAATTAGATGTATAGTATTTAACCGAGGTATCTCATGACCACTTTCAATCTTTTCTCTTATCATCTTGAAACGTATACTTAGTGAGGTTTAAACTCTAAAGCTCTTGTGAGAAGGTTAGTTATCTTAACAATAGGTAATTTGGTGGTTATTAAAATATGTCCAATGTTGTCGTAACAAAACAAGAAAAACTACCAAAGCTCCTGGCTATATGTAAAAAAACTATTAACTAGAAATGTAAAATGCAAATAACCAAATTCGGTAGTAAATGAAACGTCATAAGTCTCAAAAAAAAAACGAAGGTAAAATATAAGGAAGATTCGTAATTAATATCGATGTTGAAAAACTTGATAGAATGCATTTGATTGGCCACCACCTTGAAAATTCTAAAGGGGTAATCAAGGACAAGGTACAAGCTCCATTGGCTGCATGTTTACAAATAATTAGGATTCAATAATGCCAACATGAATATAAACATTGCTTTTGAAGCAAAAGATGCTTGCCTTTAAAAACACAAAAGGAGATCCAAAGCTTACCAACATGCAATTACTTAAAGCATCTCAAGAAGTTTCAAAATGTAATAATTATTATAAATATGAAATCATGTGAAAACATCATTTTCCTTCATTATTCTTTCATAGTATTAGGACATGGCTACTGGTCTCTAATGACAAGTATGGTCCATAAGATAACTGTTTCTTGGGCCATATAACTTTAACCGGTCCTAGCTCTAACTGATAACGGGTGGTCCATTTGACTCGTTTCTTTCTTAGCCAAGTTCTAAACTTTTAACCATCTAACCCGTTGGAGATAGAGATCATGAAAAATGGTCGAAACTACAACCTCTAGTCAATCCATGCCGGCTATTGACGCATGAGAAAATGAGCGAATTAGCCCCCCACGACTACTAACGGACCCCTACAATGCTAGAACTTTGGTGCACCTTTAGCAAGTTGAATAAAGGACTTGGCCCACAAAACAAATTATTAACAAATCTTCAAGCAAAAACCCGGGGAAATTAATGGAAGTCGCAATCATGAGTCATGACCAACCATGGAAAATGCACAAGCCAACTCTGATACAGGTTTACTCATGATTATCTAAGAATCTAACACATCCTCACCCCAGACCAACCCCTCAATGTCCCCAACTTGCAATAAAGTCAGCTTTTGATTTCCATTAAAAAGTCAAAATAGCTCAAAAGTGATTGTTGTACAGCGTAATTCACAATCTCTATAAAGTAGAGAACTTACGAGCATCGTACTCTGGACTGGTAACCAAAATTTGTTGGACCTGACATGAGAACAATTTTGATATCATTTTTTTATCTGAAAGATGCATCATTAAAAGATTCGGATTTGCTATTGACGAAAGCTTGGATGGATGGTTCCCTTCCTAGAAAATCTGATAAGAGTTCAATAGGTTCCTTTGATCCCCCTGGTGCCATTACCTGTTAGTCAATAAAGATCAGGTGAATATTTTCCCCTAAGTGGAGTAGTTCAAGATCTTTAATATGCATAAAGATGGGAAAACTATTGGGTTTGGTGGGTTGGGTTTCAGTAACGGGTCAATACGGGTAATTTTAATAAAGGTACAAAAACAGTCGAGCCGGGTTGACCCAAAATCACTTTTTGTTCATTTTATAAAAGTAAGTATTGCGTTAAATGTAACTACAAAACCTACATTATTACAATGATAGTCTAGTTTTGTGAGTAACACCTTTTGTCACTCATTTGACCCAAACGAATTATTTAACTCTCAATTCCATTCCCATGAACTCTACAAGTGGCTTGCATGGTAAAAGTTTAACAGCAGAATATCTTTTAGCTAATTTGGATACAGTACAGGTTGTTAAAGGTTCCCCATTGCCCTGGATTTAAGGCATGATTCGCCAGTGGCCACAAGGGTTGCAAATCAAAGAGAATATTTACATCAACTTGCAAAGAATATAATCTCTAATTCTGATTCAGGTATCAAAACACCAATGTATCCCACCCACAGACCCTTTATATTTATCTCAGTGGTCTTCCTTTTTCATTTTATTCTTAGTTAACAAGCAAACTTGATTACCTTATTTCTGAACTGCATGCCTACATACTGGTTGAAAATGTTATCGCGAAACTTTGATGCATATACATCAGCTGCAAAAACCTGAAACAAGTATATGCTTAGTATTAAACTTGTATTGACATCAGAATAGAATCACAATTTATAACACAGAGAATAAAATTCCGAAAAGATTAGCTTAAAACCTGACTCCAAATGTGACTATAGCAAGCAGCTTCACTGCCAATAGCACTACTGGGAAAAGAAGAGGCAGGATTGGTTCCTTCCAACATTGGTAAACCTAGCATTACCTGCAAAGTGGAAGCGAGTTATAAAAGAATTGGCTAGATAGTTACCTTATAAATAGGTCTAACTACTACTGAAGCAGAAAATACCTTTGGATGGAGATGCTTAAATAAAGCAATGATATCAACGTTTTCAGTGGAATGAATAATCTGATCAAAAAGACCTAAGAGAGTAAAAGACACCTTTTTTCAGTATTTTTGGAAAGATGGATAGAGTATGACATTAAAGATAAAATATATAATGTATGGTAACTCACAGTATAAAATTTCTTGCTTCAGTTTAAGTGCTGAAAAGGAACACCGCCATCTCTTAAGTGATTTGCATACATCATCGCTTAATGGCTTTGTGATGTCCTGAAAATAATTCAAAACAGTGACTCAAAAATCCTATAACAGAAGTTTGGAACTTTGGATAGCATACGCCGAGTTTACAAACTCTAAAATTACATGTATAAACTTGATCTAATATACATTAAGTTGGAGACATGAATTACCTGATGAAAACCAGATATTAGTCGGAGGGAAGCCTCTTCGTAGCACCTATACATCAACATCACCATATCCAAATAATTGTGATTAAAACATGCATAGTCAATAGGTAGAAGATCTGAATGCCAAAACATACCAATTCTCTAACACCTGAGCAGGTATCTCCACAAAATCAGGATCAAGGCGCAATCCACTAAACTTTGCAAATGATGTACGATTGCATATATGGTGGACCTATAAGTACATCATTAAATAATGAAAATGTTAACACCGACCACAAGCATTCAACATCTCAGATTGAATTAACGTAAGGTGATCGATTTACCAAAAACTATTTAAGATAAAGACGAATGATAAAAATCCATTTGAAAAAGAATATGAATTACGATCACTGGGGTAGCATAAGTTTGGCAAATATAGCGGATAATAGATCAATTAACTTAACCAAACACCTCCTTCAAATAACAACTAATTAGTAATTACTCCATTCATGTGGCCGATTAGCTTCATAATGTACTAGAGCTTGCGACAAAACCATGCAATAAATTATACATTTTCTAAGAGCATTGCTCAAAGTCCAAAAAGTGAAAGTTGACATACCACATGGCCAAACTCGTGAAATAGTTTAAGCACTTCAGAGAACCGTAATAACCCGGGATTGTCACCAGCTTCATTTTTCAATTGGGCTATCAGCAAGGCCACAGGAATCTGCAACATTAATAGATATACACATAAGACCAAGAATGAAGCACGCTTTATATGTCCAAATTAAAACCTGGTACGAATTTGATTGCAAAAAAGGAAGAATGCTAATGTCAAAATAAAATAAGTTTAATACAATAAAGAGATAACTTAGAGTTACAGATACCTGTCTTGAACCATTGGTCAATGAACCGTTTTGCAGTGGGACTACACAAGTGTGACCATACTTTCCTTCTCTGTCAAATAGAAAAATAACATACAGAATGGTAATATTATATTTTTCAAGTCTTCTATCTTATACCAGCATTGTACTAATTAAATGATGACCTAATTAACAGATAACATACTAACCTTGCATAAATATCAAGGTAGAAGTAACCAAGTAAATCAGTAGAGTTCAAGTCAAAAACTGAAAAAAGCTGGACATCGCTGTGCCAGACCTCAGCATCAGTAACTTTTTCAAATCTTAAGCCTGCAGTAATAAAGGTGCAACTTTGATATTATTTTGATCATTTAAACATATAGGACAATTGATTTTTTTATTAATATATAAATGTTAAGAAATTACCAAAAAGATCTTGGCATACTTTGAAAATTCCTGACTGAACTAAATGAACAGGAAAGTACTGCTTTACAACTTCAAAGTCAAGATCAATCTGTTCTTCCTCAACTTTCTTTACATAATATGGCAGATCTTCAATTCCAAACGGAATTTCTCCTTCCTCTTTCTTCTGAATACCAATAAAAGTTATCAACAAAAATAAGTTTGGCCATTTTCGTATAAGATACAAGGAAAGATATGACTGCCATTTGTCAACAATGCAAATTGTGTATTACCTTTGCATTTTTTAGTAGGGAAAGCTCCTGAGAAGCCAAATCATTCAAACTAGCAGAGATCTCTTCTAGAAACTCAAACACCTGAGAATTTAGTAGGCTTGTCATTAATGGTAATTCAACCAAAACAGAAGAGAAAATACTTAAACTTTCAAACATAATGATATAAGTCTGAACATGCACAAACCTTTGAGGATGACATTGCCATTCTACGATCAGTAACAAAATCCGCATAGTTAGTATAGCCAAGTAATCTAGCAGATTTATGGCGCAACGGAACCTGAAAAGAATAAGAAAAAAAACCAACACTCAAATAAACTGAACACAAAAAACTTCAGCCCGGCCCATAAATCATAATTTTATTTCACAATTACCAAAAAAGTCCGCACATAGAAGCAAAACTACCTGAGTTCTTAAATGTCCAAATATTAATGTCTTAACAAATAAACAGAACTTCTCCGACCAGACACACACCATGGACAAGTTTATATATCGTATATTATGCCGAGGTGAGATTTATGAATCTGTGCTGCTCAAAATATCATATATGTAGATATTAATTCATCTTTGTTGTCTTTTGTTAGATTAGCGGCATTAGCCTGGTTCCAGTTGCATAATTACAGTGAGAAATTTGTGCAATGAGGCAGCAAGCTCTGCTTAGTTCTTTTTCTATTATTATTCTGGGAAGATTTATATGTAACAAATTTTTTAGCACTACAGTACTAATAATTGTTTAATGCGGATAAATCCAGTTTGGAACAAATTTCACAGTTACAATTTTAAACTTAGCTAAACATATTCATGTGGCTTTAGCCTTCCAACATATTAGATTTAACATAGCAAGAATTTTCAGACGGCTTTCAATTTAATATTACCAATTTCTCTAATAAGGGAAGATTGGCTTCACATCTTCTTCCATAGGCCACTGCAACAGCCTTCCTGGTCGCTCCCACCTTCAAAAGAGTGAAAAAGAATATGAGCATGCGTAACTTAACTGGGCGTAAGATGCCGAAACTTGTAGACAAAGAGCATGAAACCAGGAATCCGAAAGAAGAAATAACCCATAACAGAAGTACACAATTTCAGCAATCTTACGGACTTCGATAATGCATACCTTGCATAAGTCAAGCACTGCTGAAACATGATGGCTTCTCAAACTGATATTGTATTTATTATTCTCGGACTTGTCTAGGGTCTGAAGAAGAATAAACAATAAGTTACTGTAGTAGAACATATCATCAATTAAGAAATGTAGAAGGATTAAACTGTGACTCAAAGGTAATAGCAAAAGATGTTGGAACATTACAAGTTCAGGTTTGACAAGTATGCATACCAAGTCAGGCTTATTATGTAAAAATAAAATCACTATAGATATTGGTTCAGTTGGATAAGTTGACTCGTTCTTTACCAAAATTTATAAATGCTGCTATAAGGCCATGACGTATCTTCTACTCTCAAGCACACCAACCGACTATATCATGATACATTCTCACGAAGAGTTACCAAATCTAAATGAGCACATAGAAGAAGAGAGATAACAAAAATACTACCCCATAAGAACATCTGTGCACAATCAAATATGTACAGGAAAAATATATGTCTAACCTTAAGAAACTCTAGTGGGAGGCCCAGCAACTCCGAGTGATCGAAGAGAAGAAACGAATTATCATCATTCAAATTCCGGATATATCGCATACTTAGCTCATCAATCTGAGCCTTCAACCGCTGTAATTCCTCTCTCTTCGTCAGTGTGAGGTTCATACCATTACGTTCAAAGTCTTTAACCTGTCACTGAATATAGAACAATAAGTATATGAACACAAAAACTGATGAACCTAACTAGTTACTCCTCAAATAACACATGTGTAACACAGCCAAAACTCATAAAATGGCATATCCCAACACATTCAAAATGACGCCAACCAATCTAAGAATAACGAAACCACTTCTGTCAAAAATTTCCATTGTAGAGATGTCAAGCTAGAAGGCCTAAACTCGTGAGTAGATGTTATATGTTTATAACCTCTACATCCCCCAGATCAACAGCTGAAATTTTATTGTTTTTAGGTAATGCGATAAAAGAAAAAAACAGCACTGCACGAGTGTCATCCCAAATGATCAACTATGTGGCTTGAAGCAATAAGCAATTAGCAACTAGATATAGATACACATGCATATCAAGGATCCAGCAGTAATATCGTTCATTGTCGATTCATCTATATGTAAACACTTCACAACCACCATTCCAAATGAAATTATGCATATAAAATTTGGCGACATCAACTTCCCCTTTACAAAATTTAAAAGACGTCCAATTCATACCAGGAATTGTGTATATCGTTTTAGTTCCATGCTGGTCCATTCTCCCTTTGCTGCAAAAGCTTTAACGACACGATACACATCTTCACGTTGGCTGAACATATTCAATTAAACTATGGTTAGAAAGAAGACTTAGTATACTGAATGAAGTACTGAATGAATAATCGCATAATACAGAAGACAGCCCGTCCATGAGATACTATACAAAGCCAAACATATATATACACCGTATAAACGGTCAACAGTCGACACACAAGTTACTGAGGTCTACCAGTAACTACCTACCGTACCTTTTTCACTAGTTACATATCTATGTCACATGCATCTATCTGACTCTCCCCAATATATGCGTTAAATCACTACGCTAATTGAACCTACACCTAACAATACAACAAACGGTATTTAAAAAATCCGACCTGCAAGCCGACACATGAGCATCAATTCTCCTCTCAGCTTCAGCGCTCGCTTTCCTTACTTCTTCCGAACTCGACACAAACTTCGGAAACACACATGACTGCACAAGCGGAAACTGTTTCGCTTCCAATTCCTCAAGCGGCAAAATAACATTTGTGTACGTCACCTACATACAACACCTCAATATCTCCAAACACATAAAAAACAAACAAATAGTCTATCTATACCCGGGGTATGTTTGGCAAAACTAGGAGTAGCTATGTAATTTGTTTTATAGAAGTGTTTTGAAACGTAGCTTTATCTCTAATAATAAAGTGTAAAATGACGTGAAAGCTAAACGCTTCTTGAGGTAGCGTTTGAAAAGTATGCGATTTCAAAAAAGACAAATAATCTATCTATAACTAGGGTATGTTTGGCATTGCTAGTGTAAAATGACGTTTGTCGAAGTACCGTTTTTAAATAAGACAAAACGCTAAAGGCTGCTAAATACTTTTAAAAGCTCATTTCCAAACATACCCCAAACAGTGTTTGGTAACGTAGTTGTATCAGTAACTATAAAGTGTAAAATGACGTAAAAGCTAAACACTAGCCGCTCCTAGCCAAACGAGCTTCCAATTCTAAACACTAAACGCTCCTAAAAACACTCTCAAAAGCTCCTTGCCAAACACACCCTAACTTAAACAGCTTAACAATCAGTTCAAACAAGCAAACGCTCACCTTATCTAACGCAACCGAACCTACAGCATCATAAACGGCTTTCGAATCGGCAATAACACGATCCGTTAGCTTACGTATTTCGGATACTGATAAACTAACCCTAACATTTGAGCCTCGAAGACCTAACACATCAAATCAAAACATCAAATACGTATATAACAACAACTAATTATTTATATAATTTTATAAATACAGATATATGTATATGTATTTATACCTTTAGGTTTAAAGTTGTTGATGTTACGTTTTGAGTTAATTTTATGAATAGCGAATTTAACCGCGACGGCTATAACTGCGGTAAGTCCGGTGAGTGCAATTAGGTTGTTTTTACTGCGGTCTGGTTTGTGTGACGTCATCGATGGTGGTTGGTGGCGGCGTGGATTTTGAGGAGATGGAAATAGGAGGGAAATATTTGGGGGAAATGAATATTTTGTGAAAGTTGTAACGGTTGACTAACGCCGTTATATTGTAGTTACTTCCGTAATGATTAACTGCCCGCATATGAGGGTTTGGGCTAGTAGTAATGGACTAAAAGTAAAAAGAATCGTTTGTTTTATGCCCAAGGTTGTAAAAATCGCTAGGCAGGCGGTCGGGTAGGGCCTAGCGATTAACCGGTTAGGCAGGGATTAATCAGATTAGAATTTTTATGCATCAAATTGTAATTTTAGATATTGTATTATATTATATGTATGAGATAAGTATAGTGCATCAAAGTTCAAATAGTTCAAGTGTTCAAATATAAACATAATACATAATTATTCAAAGTTCAAAGTCAAACATATATATTATTCGGTTTGTTGACAATTTTAAAGCGAGCTTTGCCTAATTTTGTTCGATTAATCGGTTTGTTGACCGATTTTTTAGCGGCTTTGTCTGATTTTTAAGCGATTTTGTTGACCGATTTTTAAACAATTTTGTCCAATTAGACCGATTTTGTTCGATTTTGTCCAATTAATCGGTTTGTTGACCCATTTTTAAGCTATATTTGACCAAAGCGATTAAATAGGCCGATTATGATAAATCAAGGCGCTTACTGAGCGATTAGCGATTATGCGGGGATTAATCGGCCGTCTGGACCGATTTTTACAATAGAGTTTATACCCATAAAGTTTTAAATTGGGACTCACCCTCCACTTGTGGGGTTTTACAAAACCCACCAAAGGGTTCCGGATTTAACATATTGACTGTAGAGGTGCAACTCCCAACCGGTTTTTAAAAAAACCGACACAAAAAAACCGGTTTTTCCTTAACCGAAACCTGTTTTACCGGTTTTCAGTTTTTCCATCCGACCGGTTTTTTACCAGTTCTGAACCCGGGTAAAACCGGTTTTTTCAAAAAACCGCTTAAAACCGTTTTTTTTCTTTTTTTTGTCGAAAACCGCTAAAAACCGGTTAAACTGGTTTTAAAAACCGGTTAGCGCAAGTCAAATATAACCGTTGGAATTCAATACCGGTCAAAACCGGTTTTGAAAACCGGTCAAAATCAGACCGTTGGAATTCAAAACCGGTTTTTACCGGTTTTCAAAACCGAATTTATGGAAATCGTTACAGTAGCCGTTGGAATGGGGTTTGTTACCGTTTTTTTTGTTTTTTTTTCTAATTTTTGAGTTTTTTGAAGCATGAACTTGTAGTATAAATATGTGTATTGGGTTGAGGTTTAAAACACATCAAATCTCTCTTTAATCTCTCTAATTTCTTTATAATGGAAAACTCACAATCACAATCACAAGCTTCCACTAATCCCTCCGTTGGATCTTCCCGGTCACGAAAACATTACACACAAGATGATGTTGCGGTTGTTAAACCAACTACACGAAAATGCGATGTTTGGTCTCATATGGATTTGTGTATTATGAAGGATGGGACGGAAAAGGCGTGTTGCAAAAAATGTGGGAACTTTTATGCTTCCGGGGCTAACACTACACTATATAACCAAATGTACCACGGTACCTCAAACGTCGAATGGTACTATTGGTGAGGATGGTCAAATTTGTATATATGATAATGATGCGCTTCAAAGAGATTTTGCGGGGTGGGTCATTCAACATACTTATCCATTCAACCTCTTCGACAACGCCAAGCTTACGGCCATCATCAAAAAGATGCTACACTCGCTGTATAAACAAGTAAGTCGTACTAAACTTAGAAGTGATGCTTTTAAATTATGGGAAACGGCTAAAAAAGATATTATTGATGGTTTTCGTGATTATAAATATGGTGTTTCTATAACTACGGATGTTTGGACCGCACCACATGGTTCGGCAAATTCTTATCTCGCCGTTACGGCTCATTGGTTTAATCCCGAATCTTGGTTATTGATGAAACGGATAATTGATTTTAAACTATTTGGTTATCCTTATACGGGATCTAATTTAAGAAAAAATTTACGTGACACTTTAATTGAATATAATTTAGATGATAAAGTTTTTACGATTTCACTAGATAATGCATCTAATAATGTTGGATCGATGTACTCTAACCAAACTAACTTATATAGCTTGTTAAGGGTTTAATAACCTTGGATAAATCCTAAGTTATTAACAATGAAACACTGAGCAAACTCTATTAAGTATGCGGAATTTACTTAACAAAGCTAAGAAGAATTAACTTTAACTTTCAACGATTTTATTAATAACTCTGAATCTGTTTGTTATACAGATTCTTAAACAACTCTAAAACACTAATATCGAACTTCTCTAAAACTCTAATAATGTACGTACTTTAGGATTCTAAAAACATATATCTCTAATGCCAATCTAGGGGTCCTTTTATAGTCTTAAGGATAACCCTAGTCGGTTTACAATTTGTAACCTTGTACGACAAGTAATCTACACAAAGAATATTCTAGAATAACAAAGCTTTCCATAAACAAATATAGCAGTTCTTTAGCTTTGCAGTACTTTGACTTCGACAGCAGTACTTTGACTTTTTACTTAGCAGTACTTTGACTTTAATCAGTACTTTGTCAATCTTCAGCACTTTCATATCCCAACAATCCTCCCCTAACTTGAATTCTACTTGCTTGACTTCAAGTTCCTTTGTAACTTTATCTTTAACATCTCCATCTTTAAGGAAAGATTGTGTCTTTGTCTTTGGATTGTATCTTTATATTCTCTGTGCTTATATCATCATTATCAAAGTATTCTTTAGAAATTATTCTTTACAACATCATTCAGCAATCTCCATCTTTTCAGCAACTCAGCAACATATGATAATTTTGTACATTAATTCTTTTAAGTTTCAGTCTATTCTCATCACTTCCAGGTGTGTAAACTCCTGTGAGAGGTGAATCATTGAAATTTTAATGGATTTTGATGTCTCTATACCAAAGCCATTAACTCTGGAGTAGCCAAATGTTTTGGTGTGTAAGACCATGGTACATTGATAACCATATGATTTTTAGCAAATCATCAGCTATCAACAGATTTGATTTGTCTTTACCAAAAGTTGTACCCTTTTGGACTAGTTAGTTCTTTCAATCATGGTGAACTAATTACCATATAATGGTTTTTCCACAGCCTTTACCACAAGCCATTTTCTTGTGGGCTAGCCAACTCTTCACATTTACTGATATGGTGAGTTGATTACCATACAACTTATTAGCAAGTTGTCAACTATAAAACGGATTTGAGATATCTTTACCAGAGCCGTTTGCTCATGGATTAGCCAATCCTTTTGTAACCATGGTGGATTGATAACCTATTGTTTGTTACCATCTCAAAAACCATTTTTTTCTTTTAACCTTTGTTTCAAAATATTTATCACTTAACAAAAGTTTTCTTTCAAAATCATTAACTGGTTTAATGTTGCATGCAGTACTTTGATGAAAGTACTGGTTGATCAGCAGTACTTTGAATAAAGTACTGATATTTCAAAAATAATTTATTCAATAAAGATTCATACCAGTTATTCATCATCATCAGCCATAGTTGTCCATCTGATAAACAATTTGATGACCATAAGAGCAGTTTCATTATCTTCTTCAACTTCCATACCATGCTCTAACATTCTCCTCATAAGATCTGATGTAAGCGGATATCTTCTATCTACTAACATGTGAATCATAGTCCCATCTTCTAACTCTAGAAAATGTACTCCAGATTCTTCAAGAATCTCCAGCTGATAATCTCCCAATCTTCTTGATTTTTCCAAATCTCATCAGTGCTTGTTTCTTCAGTTTCCCAAACAGTTGTGAGATCTCCAAGCAAGATTAAACCAACACCTTCTGATGGAATGTGTTCAAAGTATTCTTGCACCAAATGATATAGATGAAATAAATCCTCTCTATCTATTATGTGCAATAGATCCCATAGCATATTAAACACTCTAAAGCTTTCATCTTCTCTATGAAACATCAGATAATTTCCATCCTTAGATTCTACAACTTCAAAAGTAGTTATTGGTGATTTTTTCTTCTTCTTTTCTGCATCTTCTTTAGAATACTCAAATTCTACAATTCTTAAGTAATTCCTCAGTTCATCATTAGTATCGATCTTAACTCAACCTTCTTTGATGGCTGTTTATCTTCAACTTCAGTTGGTCTTTTTCTTTTTAAGCTTTCTTTTCTATCATCTTCTTTTTGAGCATCATCATCTTTAAAATCTTTGATACTATCAACATTCTTCTGATAAGCTTCTCTAACAGCTTCATATAACTGTTTCATCTCAACATAATTCAACTTCTACAATCCAATATATCCTTGACCTTTTAAATAAGCCATCATTGCATTCCTTTCCTTAGCACGATTTGATCTTCTTGGCAAAGCAGAAACAGGAATAGGTGACTTTAATGGTACAGCAGCTTCAACATTCAATTCTTCTTGCAATTTCTTAGCTGTTTCTTTATCCTTAGCTTCTTCAATAGCAACTTCAGCATTCAATTCAGCTTGTACCTTTCTAGCTGCTTCCTCATTCATAGCAACTTGAGCAGCCCTTATTTGTGCTAAAGTGAGTTTCTTTTTCTTCTTTGTTTCTACCAACTTACCTTTTCCTTTATCCTTAGGATCTATAGTAGGTTGATAAGCTTGTGGTTGTTCTTCAACAACTCCTAGAATACTCACACCTCTTGGTCTTGATAAATTTTGCAATACCTCAGCTGCAATTTCATCACTTGCAGTATGTTCAACCATAGGTGTATCAGCTTCTTCTTCTTGTGGAATTGTTGAAGGACCAGCTTCTTCATCAAAATCTAACATCCTTGGTGTAATTATTTCTTGTCGAGATGTTCCTTGAAGACCAGTACTTTGATCAGCAGCACCTTGATCATCAGTACTTTGAACTCTAATGCTTTCTTCCTCAGTACTTTCAATATGGACTTGCACTTCAGTACCTTGAGGTTGAACATCAGTACCTTGAGGTTCAGCTTCTTTATCAGTATATGATGGAGCATCTTCATTCAAATTCTTATCTTCCAATTTCCTCCCCAATTGGAATGAAGATTGCTTTTGAACCTTTTTGCCTGAAGAAGTCTTCTTAAAATGCCTAACTGGCCTTCCTTGCTTCCTTTGAGACTTGACCCATAATCTATGATGTTGAACTAATGGCCATACAAAATTCTTTAATCTTCTAAACTTAAGCTTCAACTTCTTAATTTGAGTGGCCTGTTCCTCAAAAGATTTCTTCAATCTTGTCAACTCTCTTGATAAAGCATAAGTGTTGAGAACAGTTCCCTCAGTTGCCACATCTCCCTCATCTCCTCCAGATGTTTGAAGCCCATCTGTGGAAGTATAATCATTGGGAGAGAATGGTGGGTGTTCTTCTTGTTGAGAATCATGAGCAGAAACTTGTGGAGATGATGGAGGTGAAACTGCAGTATCTTCTTGAACATCAGCACCTTGTGAAGCAGTACCTTGTGATGCAGTACCTTGAGATGCAGTACCTTGAGAAGCAGTACCTTCTCTGTCATCACTCTCTGCAGCCTCATCTCTTATTGCTTGAACAACCTCCATCATTGAAGTGGTTAATAGAGTGTTCCTTCCAGAAAACAGATCACTTTTTCTAGCCATAAATGTGAAAATCTTGGCTGGTTGTACCACAACAGGTAGTAGACTTGTAGGCTTTGGTACATCAGTAAGTTGTTTATTCAAGAACACTTGAATAAATCTTGGATACATTAACCATCTTGATCCATGAGAGATGTGAGAGAGCATTCCATCTAAGATTAACCTTGAAAAGTTGAACATACGGTTTGTAGCCAATCCTACCAGTGCAGATGCAATGTTTGAACCAAATTGCTCCCAAGAAGTACTTTTAGAACTGATACAATGAAGAAGAACATGTACCAAATACTTCCAATGTGGACTGAACAAGGGCTTCTTGAATGTTGTTGTGTCAACCAAAGACCCTTCATATCCAATATCTCTCAGTGTGTAACACCCCAACCCGACAAGGGCAAAAATGTCACAAATATAGCTTCATATCAGAACCTTAAAATACTATACAATAGCGGAAGCCTTTACAAAACTTACAAAAGAAAATATAAATAACTTAATAATCAAAATAAATCTAAGATCCCTATCTTCCAATCTTGCTCTCAGCTCTACTCTCAACCCAGATCAGCTATCCCATAAGCTCATCTTGAATGCTTAATACCTGCCGCAAGAAAAGAAAATGCTGCTGAGCTTACAAAGCCCAAAGGAACAGATATAACAGAAACGAAAACTAAATAAAATAGAAATACGAAATAAAACAAAGAAACGAATAACGAAGTCACAACGGAATGAGATCAATGAATCATTGAGGATTTTGCGGAAACACAATCATACAGGAATCCGGAAGAACAAATAGCAATTAAGAACAAACACATATCATATTGATGGCACCAACGCAAACGCATCAAGATAACCAAACATTAACTAAAGCAGGAAATTCGAGTACATATGAGCCAAACGAAAGGTCAAAAGGCTAACGGAAACAATTTCTAGAAAGTAAACATGGCATTCATACAAGTCAATTAATCTACATTTAACACACTTAATCCAATATTGTAGCAGCGAGAATAGCAGTCAAATCATGGCAGTCACACATGCAAATAGAAAACATAGTGGGAAAACTATAACTAAATAAGCAAAAGTCATAGCATAGCAATTAGCAAATTATCAAAACAGATATCATAATTAAACCATTTTCCAAACCAAAACTTAATATAAACAGAGTCTAAACATGGCAGATCAAACATAAGCAGATAGATACACTAACGGATAGGCAAAGTTCACCAGATTAACTGAACAATCATACTTAATAAACTTTCAGGATACTCACTTTCACACTCGCACATTCATCTCACAGATCAACTAATTCACATAACGATAAACTAACATGATATCAGATGACAGCCTGCGAATCATATTGAAAACATATTAATCATATCCTAGCATAGTAGACGGTAGTCACTTAAACATACAAAAGTATAACCACATATAATAACATATAATAAGCCTAGCACATAATTATAAATACTTGAACATACCGAATCAACATCGAATACTTAATACGAAATAACAGATAAAGATTTAGTTAACTACCACGAGCCCGTAACATATCATATCGAAATATCTTTCTTATTCAAGGTAACCTCATAAACTAATTGGAGTAGCTAGCTCCCTGAATTTTGTGAAGATGCGTATTGCACACGACATCATTCACCAGAAACATATCGGATAACAGATCGGATCTAGGATGCATCCATACGCCCCAACATGCAGATAGTGGCCATACTATCAATAAACAGATAAAGGAAAGGGACGTGGCGTAACATCACTCTCTGCCCTAGAGTCATGTCGAGGTGCATCACGACACGGACATGGAACCCCCATGACTAGTGAGAATATTGGCTCGGGTGTCAAACTAACTTAGGTCAAACAAATTGTCATAATTGACACAGATCATAATCAAACACAAAGTTCAACAGATAACATATCAGATAATTCATATCATAAGGTTCATGTTCAAAGGTTCAGAAGTTAATGTCGTAGTCACATATCATACTTTCATAACCAAATGTTCACAATTCAGAAATTCATAGTCAAATATAGCAAGGTTCAACAAATGTGCGTATCAAAGTCTTTCTAACATAACGTTCAAGTCAGATATTGCATGATTCAATAAAACAAGTGTTTCAAACAAGCAACAGATCAAACAATCAGAAAGGGTTCATAGCAATGGCATAGGAAACCCTAATAATTGAAATAGAAAAGCTAACGAAAGAAAACGTCATAAGAAACCTTTACTGAAAAGGTCAAAATATCTGTACCTTAAAGCAAATGAGAGAAGAGCAAACAAATGAGTGAATCACGAAGACATAACGTCGCGTCTCCTTCAATGAATCTACACGGATTATGATTTATTTAATACTTGTTAGCATCATTACGTTATAACGGATTTATCGCATTCACACTCTTAGAGTTGTAAGTATATTCTTATTCTTAGTGACGGACGGAATTACGACATTTTAGAGTCTTAATCATTTAATTAGCCAAACTTTTGTGTTACAAATAATAAATGGTAAACTTAAGGGTTTAATATGATAAATATCTTATTTGAGGCTTATATGATCACCTTTCAAGTACAGGGCTTATAAATATCAAGAACGGATTTTAGGACTTTCTTTCAAAATAGTTTACACAAGCCTTCATAACTTACATGATTAACCAAGACTCACACGTAACATTGTTCGAACACCACCTTAATGAGACCATGCATACAATACTTTTAATTCATGACACTTAGTTTCTTACATAAAATCACAGCTCACGCATGCTTACAACACACTTATTACTAGTTCGTTATACACTTAATCAATGGTTATTAATGACCTCCAAACTTATTATTTTCACACGAAATAACGAATCAATACACACAGCTGAAAACCCTAATCGACTACTATTTATGCCCTAGGGTTTTTTCCCTACTCTTAATACTATATTAATACGCATTTAATTGACATGTTACAGATTTTAAATGACACTTGACCTAGAACGTGTAGAAAAACCAAACAGAAAAGAGTCATACTTATGCACGCATTTACCCAATTAATTCACACCACATTGACTTATTTAAATCGTTTGACAAGACTAAAACTTTACCCGTTTCCCTTGCTTCAATATATACGCTACACACATGCAACTCCCAACTTGCTATACGTTATTTTCCAAACTCACAAACCATTCGACACACACACAAACACTTACACATTTTACTCACACGACATGTTAACTTATATTTTAACCATGCATACATCGGCTTCTAAAACTGCTTTTAACAAGGCTTTCCACAATGCAAACCATGCATGCATCGGCACAAACAAAATTACAACATAAAATTAACGTGATTCGTTGACCTATAATCTTCTTAACGAAATCAAGATGTCGTGTTCCATGTTTGTTTACGTTTAACTTATAACGACACAATCCATAACCTAACCATTCACGCATCGACTTACACATATCCTGCATCTAATCTATGATTTCATGTGACGACGTATATGTTTCTTATTATGCGACTCATGTTACATGTCGACAACTACATATAAGCTTTTGAAATCGGTGCACAAGTCAAATGCATGATACCTATATATATATGCATGGTTTGATTACAGGTTTACACAAGGGTCGAATACGTGTTATTCCATCCAATAATTTACGTGACTTTATGCTTATGATTTCATGCACAAGATTATGATTTTATGTGATGGTTGGTCGACTACATGCATGCGTTCCGGTGGGAATTTGATTAACGACAGCAGCTTAAGTAACACAAGAAGGAATCAAAAGAGTTTAGACGAAAGGGAAAAGGATTCGATTACCTGTGTAAACTCTCGGAACAAATCACACCGAACCAACACCAAAGAGTAGCAGTCGATCGGTTAAGAAAAAAGGGAAGGAAAACAAAACCCTTGTGCCGAGACTTTAAGCTAGGGTTTAAATTTTATGTTTTGTGTTTGTATTTATACCATGCATGTACACCGATCGGGCCATGTGGGCTTGTGTGGTTCTCGGTTCAAAAGCCCAACCGGACGAGACCATAGCTTTAGCTAGTCGGATCACAAAACAATCGAGGCCCAAACATTTACACGCGTGGCTTATAGTTTTCGTCGTAAGATGTCGATCATTTAAACATACTCGTTAAGTTTTTCAAACAAATATAAGTTAGGTTTTAAATTTTAAATTGATGAGCGTTAATTATATTTTACGTATTTTATAATCTTGACTATTTTAAGGGTAAAATAGTCTTGTAGCACTCTTCGTATTTTTAGGGTTTTACATAGTGTATCCCAAAGAAGCTGTTTATCAAACCTAATAGCTCCTTCTGCATCATCAAACAATAAATCTTCACGAATTAATGCTTCAGTAATCTTGATAAGCCTTCCAACAACTTTAGCTTGAATATAAGATTCATCATTCTCCATATGTGTCCTTGCAGTTGCCTAAAACTGCTCTATCCAGGGCTCAATTATATCAGGTTCCACCAAAAGCGCATAACTGATTGGGGAACCAGTTAAGAAATCAATGATGTCATGGAAGATGACATTGGCCTCTGTTTTATCTAAATTCGCCACCATGTTGTGTTTCGAAACTGTATTACGATTTGCCATTGTTTATTTGTTTACAAAGAAAGTGATTTGGTGAATAGTAAATATGAGAGAGAAAGATATGGAAAAGATTGAGAATAATAAAGATGAGAGGGAAAATCGGAAGATGGTTATTTATAGGTGAGATTTGAAAAATCACAGCCCATAATAACAAAGTTACCGTTGGAACAGTACTTTAATAAGACAAACAGTTCTTTCCACGTGTGCAGTACTTTCCAAAGCAGTACTTTCAAAGCAGTACTTTCATAAAACCAAAAAGCAGTACTTTTCCATTCTCCTCTTTACAATAGCAAACACTTCAAATAAACATGAGATTGCCTCCCCTCAAGCAATGCATAGACTATAACTAACCAACCAGTCCTCCCCTTAAATGTAGCTTAATAATTTATCATACCAATGCTCACCACCAAGTGATTGAATCTTGAAACATCAAATCCTTTGGTGAGTAGATCAGCTACATTATCATCTGTGTGAACCTTAACAACATTAATGAGCCTATGCTCATAACAATCTCTAATAAAATGATGCCTAATCTGAATGTGCTTTGTCTTGGAGTGATAAACTGGATTCTTCACAATGCAAATTGTACTCTCTTTATCAATGTTGATAGGAGTATTCTTGAAGTTGAACCCATAATCCAAGAGTTGATTCTGCATCCACAAAACTTGTCCACAACAGCTTGCAGCAGCCACATATTCTGCTTCAGTGGATGATGTTGCTGCAATTGTCTGTTTCTTACATTGCCATGAGACTAATCTTCTTCCAAGATATTGGCATCCTCCAGTGGTTGATCTTCTGTCATAGTTATCACCTGCATAATCACTATCTGAAAAAGCTTCCAAGTGAAAAAGTGAATCATTTGGATACCACAACCCCAACTTAGGTTGTTGTTTTAGATAACTAAAAATTCGTTTCACTGCATTCATATGGGAGACCTTAGGTGAGACTTGATATCTTGCACATAAACAAACAGCAAACATGATATCAGGCCTAGATGTAGTTAGGTACATAAGACAGCCAATCATTGATCTGTACAACTTGACTTCAACCGGTTGACCATCTTCATCCTTGCCCAATGAGTTGATAGACTTGATAGGTGTAGTGACTGGCTTCATAGCATCAAAATTGAACTTCTTAAGTATGTCAGATACATACTTGTCTTGACTTATAAAGATTCCCTCCTTTGACTGCTTAACTTGAAGTCCCAAAAAGAAAGTTAACTCACCCATTGAACTCATTTGAAATTCATTCTGCATCAGCTTCTCAAACTCCTTGACCATAGATTGTTTTGTAGCTCCAAATATGATATCATCTACATACACTTGAACCAACATGATATCCTTCTTATCTCTCTTGATGAACAAAGTCTTGTCAATTGCTCCTCTTTTGTAACCATGTTGTAATAGGAAAGTAGAGAGCCTTTCATACCAAGCTCTAGGTGCTTGATGTAAGCCATAAAGAGCCTTAACCACTTTATAGACTTTGTTTGGATGTGCAGGATCTTCAAAACCAGGAGGTTGTTTAACATACACCTCCTCTGTAATCTTGCCATATAAAAAGGCACTCTTGACATCCATTTGATAAACCAGAAATCCCATATATGATGCAAAAGCAAGGAAGATTCGAATGGCTTCAATCCTTGCTACAGGAGCAAATACTTCATCATAATCTACTCCTTCTTCTTGTTTGTAGCCTTGTGCTACTAACCTTGCATTGTTCTTGATAACATTCCCTCTTTCATCTCTTAACTCAAAACCCATCTTGTACCAATTACTTTCTTGCCATCAGGTAGATCACATAGTACCCAAACTTCTTGAAGCTTGAATTGAAGAAGTTCTTCTTGCATAGCTTCTACCCAACTCTCTTTAGTTAATGCCTGAGCAATATTCTTGGGTTCTTCTTGAGAGATAAAACAAGTAAACAGGCATGTTTGATGGTCCTTATGATTCAGCATGTTCTGTTTATAGACAAAGCTAAGTAAAGCATTATGAGGTTTAGAAAAACTCTTAGCTTTGTGTCTTGTAAGCACTCCAGAGTTAGAAGGTCCAATGATTTGATCAGTAGGATGATTCTTATGAATTCTTAAGATAGGAGTCTGTGGAACTTCATAATTATCACCAAAATTAGTGAAATCAGCATCTTTATTGGAATCTGAGAAAATACCTTCATCTCCAAACTCATCATCAGTATCTTCCAATCCAGGCATAGTAGGATCATCCAAATCATCCAAAGTGTTGTCAACAGGTGCAGCAGTGCTTTGGTCGAAAGTACTGTCATCCAAAGTACTGTGATCTAAAGTACTGTGAGAAGTTTTTGCAGTCTTGTTCTTTTTCTTTGCTTCTTCATAAGCTCTTCTTTGATCATCATCATAAGATTGTGCTAGTACATCTTGAAGAAGCATCCTATTAAGCTCATCTTGAATAGCTTGTTCTTCAGCAGTTAATGATGATTTGGGTTCATCAGTACTTTTCTCCTTCTCAACAGTTTTAGGTTCTTCATCATGAACAAAGATCAGGTCTAATATGGACTCCATGAACAACATGCTGTAAATATTCTCCATTGTGTACAGGTTGATTTTCTTCTCTAACAGGTACATAGTTCATAGAAGGAGTCAAAACTTCAAGATCAAACATCCAATCAGGACCTTTACCCTTTTGATTTTCTTGATCTTCTAAAAATTCAACATGAAGACAATCTTGAACTTTCTTGGTGACTCTATTGTACGCTCTAAATCATTTGCTGTTGGTGCAATACCCCAATAAGTATCCTTCTTCTGACTTGCCATCAAATTTGCCCAAATTATCAATTGTGTTGAGAATAGTTAGAGGGCATCCAAAAGGCTTCATAAATCGAATGTTGGGTTTGTTTCCCATCAGCAACTCATAAGGTGTCTTCATCTGAGGTTTGGTGACTGATACTCTGTTAAGCACATAGCAAGCAGTACTTACAGCTTCAGCCCATAATTGAATAGTAATTGTTAATCTGCAAGCATTGTTCTGGCTGCTTCAATCAAAGTTCTATTCTTTCTCTCTGCAACACCATTCTGCTGTGGTGTTCTTGCAATGCTGAACTTCCTCTTGATCCCTTTGTTGGCACAAAATTCATCCATAAGATTGTTCTTGAATTCAGTCCCATTATCACATCTAATACCTCTAACTTTGAGTCTCAATTGGTTTTCAAGGGCTATAATTAGATCATGAATTGCATCAAAAGTGTCATCTTTAAATCCCAAGAAAAATACCCAACTGAATCTACTGCAATCATATGTCACAACCAAGCAGTACTTTTTCTTGTTTAGACTTGTAACAGAAACGGGACCAAACAAATCCATGTGTAACAGCTCCAATGGTTCTCTAATAGTTATTTCCTCAAGCTTCTTGCATGAAGCTTTGTGTTGTTTACCCTTCTTGCACGCCAAACAGGAGTGATCATTCTTGTAGGTTTTGGTGGGTAAACCTCTAACTAAGTTTCCTTTGACCAATTTGTTGATATTCTTGAAATTTACATGGCCCAATCTTCTATGCCATTGATGTGCTTCTTCAAGTGATGCCTTTGCTACTAAACATGTAGCTCTTTCATAAGAGTGAAGGCTCTTCATATCCAAACTACACACATCATTGGTTCTTGGTACTTTCAGTATCACCAAGTTATCATCAGCAAGCTTGAATTCAGGTGAAAGAATGAGACATTCTGTGTCAGTGAATAACACAGGGTGCTTTTTGTCACAGATTTGAGAGACTGACAAAAGTTGAACTTGAGTTCCTTCACATATCTAACATTCTCAAAATCTATACGACCTGCTTTGATGGTTCCTTTTCCAGTTATTCTTCCTCCATTAGGATCATTCCCAAATGCAACTCTTCCTCCACAATAAGATCTAAAATCTGACAGAATCTCCTTGTCTCCTGTCATGCTTCCAGAGCAACCACTATCTACAATAAGATGATCTTTAAGCTCCTCTTCTGGGTTGCCCTGCACAAAGATAAAAAAGTTAGTGTCTTTTAGGAACCCAAGCCATTACTGACTTGTGTTCCCATAGTGGAGTAACATACTCAAATTCCTTGAGTATGTAATCTTCACAGTTTTTGTAGACATAATCAAGCATTATCTTTTGTTTCAAAACTTGTGGTGGATTTTCAGCAAAACTTTCTTTTTCAACAAAAATCTCCTTTTCATTTTCAACAAAATCATCTTTATCAAAAACCTCGGTTTCACTCTCACTTGCTGAAAGTACTGTTTGTTCCCCATCAGTACTTTCCTTCTTAACCCATTTGGTTTTAACTTCTGGTGTAGAGTCCCTTGATTTAGCTCCTCTTTTAGAGTTGTAACGCCTTCTAGATTGATAGTCTTTAGATCTCCTAGGGTTCCTATTCCAAAAGGTGTTTGGTGAAAACTGAGCAGTACTTTGAGAAAGTACTGTTTTTGGCTTTGTTAGGTTCCCATATTCATAACACAAGCATCAATAGAAGAAATAGAGGAGAAGTGATCGGATGAACACTACCAAACACACACACGTATGATACTAAGAAAGGTTATGCGTAGAGTGAATGTGTGGATTGAACAACCAACCCTCAAGTGAGGGTTTACAAGCATTATTTATAGGGCAAGGAGCTAGGGCAACACAACTAGCCTCCTTCCCTTCTTATGTGCTTGGGCCAAGGCTTATGGGCCTTCTACATAAGCCTTAGCATAAAAACAAACATAAAGGCCATATAAAGCTAACTATTACATATTAATTACTAACACTTGAATTCTAGTTTAGGAGTGATTCCAACAATCTCCTCTAAGTGTTAGTGATTGATAATATAAACGTTGAAGGTGCTGATGTAATAGTAGCTTTGACGTCTTCTGACATTCTTCTTTCTTGTGAGAAGAAGTGCCTTGATTCGAACAATCTCCCCAGTGTAGAGAAATTGTTTCCTTTGAAAAGTTCTGCTTTGACGTCATCATTTTCTTTGTTCTTTGTGATGGTAGTGATAGTATATTGTTGTTGTCTGCATCAGGTCTGCTTCGCTGCTCCAGTGTCTCCGCGTCTTTCTCCAACATGCTCATACGCTCTTTGACGTTGGATTTCAGTACTGATGTAGCTCTCTTAGTCTTTAAACTTTGTAGATTCTTTGACTTTGATGAAGAATCATTCTGACTTTGTGTTGCCTTTTGAGAGAACCTCCATTAGTGATGTTGTTGGTATGAGCATGTGAAGAATCTGCATGATCAGTCCACTCCAGAGCTTCCATAAGAAGAAAACATAAAACATCGGTTAGTAATAAGCGGATTCCGGCACTTACAAGTTTGAATTTCGAGGGTGTTAACAGCATAGTGTGAAAACACAACTCTAATTCTCACAAAGGCTGTTCCTGAACTGGAGTCCCACAAGTGAGATAACTACAGTTCAGATGAGTCGCTGAGGTACACCGAAGCATCACGTCACGACTGTAGACCGTTTGAGACACACTAAGCGTAATCCACGGGGAGTTACCGAAGTGACCTGCTGTCAGGGCTGTTTGATGTTGACCCTGGCAGGAGTTTCCATTCAATCACTGAGGATCACATATGTGAACCTCTCATAAATGTTCTCGACAGATTGCTAAGATCTGTGAAGGACACGATAATGTATCACTTGCGTCCTTATTATTGAACGACAAGTGATAAAATGTCAAGTGTACCTAAGAGATCTTTTGATGAATCTCATGGCTCTAGACTCAATAGTGCGCTTTGGTTTTCCTGAGCGGAGACTAGGGAGAGGGTCTCCTTCTTCAATACCAACAATCTCTAAGAGAAAGCCGATAGTTTAAGTAGGGTTCCCTGTGAGAATGAAACAAGCTTCTGTTGAGAGAAACTTGAGTGGCTAAGAAGGTTTAGTGCATGCGTCACTGGGTCCATGACGACTTTGATCTTCAATACCGGTGTCATCTAGTGACAACCAGTAGCATATGAATTGAACCCGGTGTCTGCCCTAAGTTGAATAATCTGGAGGGCTATTTCTTTTCACCCTTTTCTTTGCATTTCTTTTAATTCTTCAACTCCTTCTTTCTCCGATTCTCAATTTCTCCTTTTTATAATCATACCTAAGGACTTCTAATTCTAACTATTGGTGGTGTCCTTGGGTAGATCCTTCCGACTCTGGCGGATCATAGGACGGTTATTCCTAACCTTAGTCACCTTATAACTCCATGACTAACATATGTTGCCATAAAATCAATTTCATGAAAAATCTCTCAAAGTGTTTATGAGTAAAGACATTTTGTACAACTGTGAGAGTTTAATATTTTGCAGAAATACTCCCCCTCCACACGTGCTAAAGTATTTTGACAGAAGTCTGCACGGTGAGAGAAGAGCGCGCACTTTTGAATTGATCAACTCATGATAGACAATCCCCAGCGAGACACGGTTACGTTGCATAGTTAAAGAGCTACATTGTCAGCTTTTAGGTGACAACTAGCTCTAATAACTACCTTGAAGGTGTGGACAATCCTCGAAAGGTTGTCAAACCCGTCAAGGTTCATGTCTACCAAGAGTTTCTCGAATGGTACATTCTACTCGGACAAGTCCTTTGCGAGACACATTTACATCACTAGCGAGCTAGCTTGAAATTATTACCCGTCCCGGACAAGTCTTTTCGAGTTACTAACATTTAAGATCTCGTCAATTCATTGGTTAAGTCTATAGCACAATTATTCATTTGCAATTTCACAACATATTTCTTATCACATAAATTTTTCTCCCCCTCAAAAATGGCATATAAATGTTATTTTTGACGAAATTTTGATATCGAATATGTCTATTTCGAGTTTTGCGGGAAGATTACCATGAAGAACAATTTGTGAACAAAGTTTTTGGTTGACAAATACTCCCCCTCAAAAAGTGATATAAACTTTTGAGGGTTTGAAAAAAAATCGTAAGGGGAAGTACTTGTTCTTTTGAGCAAAACTTTGAAAAATGAAAGTTTTGATAAGTTTTACTCAAAAGTAAGAAGCTTTCGCTCCTTTTATAGGATTGCGGCACTGAAGCGTACCACAGGGTCCTTTCATTACAAGTACGGGTTGTACACTGTTATGTGTGCACAAGCCATTATGAATAAGTCAAATAGACAAAATCACAATCAAGAAAGTTAATAGTGTACCCAATGATTACTCATGACCAGCTACCTTCTGAGGACGTTGGGATGTAAGAATCAAAAAGCATGGTCTTCCTCCCATATAGCTCTCCAATCGTTGCATCTGATCCGATGAATCAACCTTTCATCAATCCTAGAGATAAACCGAAGAACATCCTTGTGATCCTTTGAATTCCAACTCTTCGTCTGAATTATACCCAACTCAATGTCCTTCAATCGATATGCCAATCCATCTCGAACCATCTTCAGGGTGGCGTCATAGAACTTGTGAATTTCATCGAAAGCCATGAAGCAAGTATGATGATTTCCACTTAGGTAGACAAACCCAAACTTTGGTTTATGAACGATTTTGTACTGAGGTTCTTGATTCATTTCGTTGAAGTGTAAAAGTGATGCAGTGATATTTGAGTTGTTTTTGGTAAGATTCGACCCCGAGGTGGAGATCTTCAACACGCTCTTAGATTAGAGGTATGAAAACAAGGAGTGCAGTAATGTACTTGATCTGACTCTCAGTTGAGGTTCAGGTTGGGGCTCAGGCATGTCATGATCCTCACCACCAGTGTATGTAGAGTGATTACCGGTTTACTCCATTGGTAGTGTGGTTTCTGAAACCCTTGGTTGATCAGATGGTGGTGGCTGTGAAGCTTGTTGTGTAGTGGTGAAAACCTGCTTAACCATTTGTCAAATCATTGGATGGAGTTCCTTCTTAACAAATTTTGTTGTTGACTTAGTTGTTTCTTTTGTTGATGGAGGTGATGATTGAGATGATTATTTGGGTTTGGTGGAAGTGTCAAGAGGTAGTTCAGAAGACTGTTGAGGTATGTGTGCTGGATTGTCAACTATGTAGTTGTCGGATTCCTTCTTTAACTTTTCCTCTTCAGCTCTAGCAGCTTCTTCACCTTTTTTGAATCATTTCCTCTTCAGCCACCAAATTATCATCAGTGACTCTTTCATCCTTATCATGATCGTAATCTCCTTCGTCATATATTTCCACATCTTCACCATGCTTTTCTTCTTGCGGTTGTATTAGTTGTTGTTGTGGTTGCTTCATTTCAACAGTTGTAGTGACAGTGACACCCTGATCCTTACCGGGTTGATTAACCGGATCGGATGGGGTAAGAGATGTTTGCAATGGATCTTTCATAAGTGAAGGACTACTGCTTGACCCTCCTGCCCCACCGGGTTGATTAACCGGAAAGGTTGAAGCATGGTATTCCATCCTTTTCTGCTTTAATGTCTTATGAAATTATATTTCCTCATCCATTGAATCATAATCATCATCAGTATGACTTAGTGAGCATGAATTTTAATGGATGTTGCAGAAGGATGTCCGCAGCAATTCTGCAAGATGATTATGAGCATATGAAGTTTTTGAAGACGACAGAGAGATTGTTCTTGTCAATTGCTTTGTCGTATCCAGCTGGGAATGTGTTTGCCATCGAGAGCTCAGCTGGGGCATTAATGTTTGCTTGATTTGCAGCCATTTTGTGATCTGAAAGACATTAGACAAAAAGACAGACATATGGAAACACAATGTGTTTGTTTTAGTCTAATTTATTATCTAATTCCTTGTTTGATGGTAACATGTTTATGTTAGTCACAAGTCCTAAGTCACATTTGTCCAATTGATTGAAGTTGATGTGATAAGTTATGTGAACGTGTTAATTTTGAGATTTCAAAGTCCAAATCTTCACTTAACACACAACATATAAACTTTTACAAGCATAAGCGTAACATTAGATAATAGTGACATATGGGTAACATTTAACAAGTAACATATGCGTAATAGGCCAAAATGTAGTGAACAGTGGTTTATGTGTAATAAGAATCCTTATGCGTAAGAAAGGAGCTTATGCGTAAGAGTAAGCTAAAGCGTAAGACCAAGCTTATGCGTAAGAGTTTCTTACGCTTAAGACAAGTTCAAAGGCTTTAGGCTTACGCGTAGGAATAAGCTAGATGTTATGCGAAAAGTTTACTCGTAAGAGTAAAGCTTATGCGTAACAAGCCTTGTTTACGAATATCTTTCCAAGATACACGTAATCTAATGTAGACCTCTTATGTGTAACGTGTTAAACATGAAAACATGATTGCAGTTAATTCCAAACATCTTTTAGATCACAAAACAAGCATAAGAACATATCAGATACACACAGAAAGACTTAGGCGTAAAATTACTTAAACCCTAAACCCTTAATCTACGTGTAAGAGATATAGCTACACAAATCAAACAAGAATGTTTATGGAGTGTCCTAGATGTCATATGAGTGCAATGGAACAAGATTTAACACATTTCCACCACAGAATCAGAAGATTCATGGGAGATGAACCCTAAAAACCTAAAACTTAAATTCTTACAGTTTAGATGTTTCTGGGCTAATTTAAAGGTTCAAAACATGCATATATACTTATTTTAACACTTTCTTGACCACCTAATAACATATCACAGAATAGAAAAACCCTAAATGAGCGCAAGAACCCTAGAATTCAAATTAATGAAATTTAAGATTCTGGAAAATTATGAACGATTGAAACAAGTTTAATAGACACTAAGAAAGGTTTTAACATAACTCATTTCAATCCAAACACTTTAATGCATAAACACCCAATTCGTTCGAGTGAACAATTTTCCAAAATCAGTTTAAAGAGTTTTAACCGTTGGATTTGAAAGATTTTTGAAATCCTTGTTTAGAATCTTGATCAAAACAATTTAGAACTTACAGATTATGAACAGCTTGAACGGATTTTGAAGATTTTATTTGGGCCGTTTGATCTTGGTGGTTTAGGAGTAAATGCACACGAAGTGGTGCATTGAATGTGTTAGGTGAATGATTTTGTTAAAATTAATTTGCCAAGTAGACACATTCAGTCCCTCAACCTTAAAGTGGTTCCAACCAAGATCCTTTAACTTCCGTTTAGGTTAGACAAAACACTTGTAAGGCAAGAAACTTAACGATACTCCCCCTCGACTTTTGAAATAATGAATTTTAAAAAACATTTGAGTCCAAGGAGAGTATTTGACAAGAAACATATCCACCATTTTAGAAGAAACAACATATTTTAGGTAACATGCAAGTACAAGGTTTTATGAAACAGAAAAATACTTACTTTCTCCCCCTCAACACTTGTTCGGGAAAATAATGAAAGTTTTGATAGAACAAGGTGTTGACGGAAGATTTGTACTTTCCATGTTGAAAGAAATTAGATAGGAGAATATTTTTTGAATTTTATCAGATTTTACATTTTTGTATTTTTTTTTTGAAAATATTTACAAAAGAGGTTTTGGTGTTTGACTGATTTTAAAAATGTTTTAACAGTTCATCCAGTTCCTCTGGAGTCAAACACCGCATACCAATCCGGTGGACCAACTCATTAAACCTAGCAGGAGCTAAGGCTTTGGCGAGGAGATCTGCCAATTGGTATTCAGTACCCACAAAGTATAATTCAACAGTACCCTTTTCCACGTGCTCCTTGATGAAATGATATCGAAGATCGATGTTTCTGATCCTCTTCAGAGTATTCAGTGTCTTTTTGAAGACGAAAAAATGGTGGGACGGGAGGTGTTGCATCAACATTTCCAGGGTCTTGGACTTGTCGAGGTATGAAGGGTCCATCCTGAATGGATTTGATCATCAATTTTCCATTAGGTTTTGTCTTGATGTAACGAAGCATTCGACTTGTCCATTGAAGATAACCACCTTTTTCCAACATAGGAGGACGGTTTTCGGCACCGGCTGCATGAATATCTTGTTGAGTTGCCATTGATGAAGGTATGATCTGATAAAGTTGATGTAGGATCGATTCAACGATAAAGGAGTTGTGGTGGATGAAGATTAAGCTCGGTTGAGGTTTTTCTGAAAGTCGTACTCGTAACCTTGGTTCTTCTTAGAAAAAAATTTTCTCCCAAAATTTGAAATTCACTATAAAAATCAATTCTAATGTCGTATGAAAATTTTGAGTTATGACAATTTTGACGCCAAATTTGACCCGAAAAATTTGAATTTAGGCCCAAAAATTTGAATTTTTTACCAAAATTTTCGCAGTTAAACCAAAATTTGAATTTCACGTAAAAATTGAACGTTTAGTCTCCTCAAAAATTTAAATTTTACTCAAGTTTTCCCGCCAAAAATTTGAATTTTTTTTTAAATTTAAATTTAAATTTTACCAAAATTTTCACAGTTAAACCAAAATTTGAATTTTTTTTTAAACCTTTATGCGTAGAAAGAGCTTAGGCGTAGAAACAGAAGTTACGAGTAGACGAGGCTTAGGCTTAGAGATTGTGCTTATGCGTGGGATCTTATCGCGTAGGATCTTATGCGTAATCAGCTTAGGCGTAGACAAAAAGTTACTCGTAAACCTTACGCGTAATTGTGAAGTTATGCGTAGAGTTACTCGTAAGCTTTTAGCTTATGCGTAAACTATGGTTAAGAACCAAAAATCCTTTACACCGTCACAGCGTAAGGGATATCCACAAGTCGAAGTGTTCCACACACTTATCCAAGTGAGGGAAGCACCGAGTAACCTTTGATGCTCGAAGATTCTTAGCCAAAAAGTTATGCGTAGGAACTTACGCGTAGAAAAAGGGTTTTGACTTTCTTACGCGTAGAACTAGGGTTTTGACCTACGCGTAAAAAATTTCCAGTGATTCAACCAATTTCACTTGCACGAGATAGCCTTAAAACACTCGAATAACCCAAAAATGTTGACCTTTTTCACCCAAAGTGCTTAGAAAAGTTACGAGTAGAAACGTACACCTTCAAAAACACGAGTTTAAGAACGATGTAAAACGTGTAAAGCTTCAAACTTTTTCCAAAAACTAGACTCCTTAACACTATAATAACCTGAAACCATAAGAATCTTGAAGATTAAAGTGCAAAAAGTAAAGTTTTAAGCGTTTCACTTTTGAATACCGAGAGCTTTACGCGTAACCCTTCAAATCAAACACAAACACTCCTAAACCATTGTTAGGCGATTGATACCAATTGTAGGACCTTACTTTTATCAACCTTATCACTTTACCAAGCAAACCCAACACACGTAACCCAAGTTACGCGTATAAAACGTGAAACACAAACACAAACAAAGCTTAGAAATAAGATGAGAAAGATGGTGACTTGATGTAATATTCGTGTATGTGAGAGGATAAAGATAAACACAATAAAGTTGTATATTCCTTGAGAGAGAAAATACACACACACACACACACTTTCAAGCACACCCCTCAAATGACCATTTGAGGGGTATTTATAGTACAAGTCACAAGTTGCCCTAAAGGCTTTCTTATGGGCTTCGTGGGCTTGGACATGGGTTGGATTGGATAAAAGGCAAGCCTTACATAACTAGTACCCATTTAGCTTAGTCCAATCCACGAGCCCGTTGACTATTCTATCACGATATCTAACACACGTTACAAAGTTCCTAAATATGAATGACCATCACTTCTAATAAAAACTATTAAGGCTAACAAAACAAGCCGAGCTTTTATCAAGCAGCTCGAGCTCGAGCTTGGCTCGATCGAGTCGAGCTTCTATCGAGCTCAAGCCGAGCTCAAGCCCAATATATTGGCTCGAAACATATAATGAGTCGAGCTTGAGCTTTTGATGGCTAGGCTCGAGCTTTTATCGAGCTTTTTCGAGCTTTAAGTAAATAAGGGTTAATTGGAATATTAACCTAATTATAAATAAGTATTCAAGTTATGGAAATCATTTTACTCAAGTATTCAAGATCTATGAAGCTTATGACGTCTCGTGAATATATTTTGTTGAACTATTTTAGACATTCGAATCTTAACTAGTATTTACTGATTATATTTCATTTTAATGTTAGACTTGTTTCATCTTCCTGACTCTTGAATGTGTGGCATCATGTGACAGTTTAGTCACATTTTGTCCTAGTTAGATACAATTAACTGGTTCAGGTGTATGTCCCTTTTGTAGGGTCTTTAAATGATTTTATTCATTGGGTATTGTATTGTATTTGTTCTTCTTTTCGAGTCTCAAGTCTCAACTCCTTAATCAACTTGTTCAGGAGTTGGAATAGGGGTGTAAATGTGTAATCATGTATTCATATACATATATTCGAGCTTTTCAAGCAAAGCTCGAGCTTTGCTCGAAACTAAATCGAGACGAGCTCAAGCCTAGATGGTTAAAGCTTGACGAGCTATCGAGCCGAGCTTGAGCCTAGTTTTTGTTTTCGAGCCGAGTTCGAGCCTTGTTAAGCTCGGGCTTGGCTTGGCTCGGTTACACCCCTAATCTCAATTTCACTGCTAATACACTTCCAAATATTTTTTTTTCTTTCTTCTTGGGCCGGTAACCCAACAAATACATCTCCTTAATATTTTGGGCCTTGCCCTTTTTCCCCTAGCCAAACGAGACCCTTAATTTATTTTAAGAATGTTGGAATCACTCCTAAACCTTATTCAAGTGTTAGTTACTCATATGTAATAGTTAGCTTATTATGGCCTTTATGTTTGTTATTAGCCTTAGGCTTATGTAGAAGGCCCATAAGCCTAGGCCTAGCCCAATAAGGAAAGGAAGGGAACTAGGAGTGTTGCCCTAGCTTCCCTCCTATAAATACCCCTTGTAAACCTTCATTTGAAGGTTGGTTGTTCAAGTTATTTCTTTCACTACATACTCTACGCATAACCGGTTTATTATCTCGTGTGTGTGTGTGTGTGATACTTGTTCAATCGCCTCTCTATCTTTCATATAAGCTTGTGTGGTAAACCTTGTGACCTAACAGTGGTATCAATCGCCAAATAGTTGGGTGTACTCGTTTGTTTTTGAAGTTTTTTTGGTTTTGGGTCTTACGCGTAAAGATAACGCATTCTTTAGCTCTCTTAAAAACTTATTTTTTACACTTTTTAATCCAAGATTCTTGTACTTTCAACGTTTTAAGGTGTTAAAATACTTGTTTTTGGCAAAAAGTTTCAAACTTTATGCGTGGATCATTGTTTTTGAACTAGTTTTTATTCGTGGGTGTCATTCTACGCATAGCTGTTTTGAGTGCTTTGGATCATCAAGTTTCACACTTTTGTGTTATTTTGGTGTTATTGAAGCTATTTCATCACACAAAACTGGTTTAGAAACATCTTTGGGCAAAATCAAAATTACGAGTAATCCTACGCGTATTGAAACCCTAAAATTACGCGTAAGATTATCCTTGGTTTGATCTTCATTTTCATGGTTTATTCCGTGTTTTCTTACTTTGATAAGTCTGAAAATACGTCGACTTTGGATATCTTTTGCACTGTGATAGTGTAAAAGATCATTTGGGCAAAAACCCTAAAATTACGCATAAGCATAAGCTTACGCGTAGAAATCCTACGCCTAAGATCTTTCTTACGCCTAAGCCTTGTCTTACGCATAAGAAAATCCTACGCCTAACTTTCTACGCTTAACTTTTGTCTACGCCTAACTTTAGTGTCTTTTCCTACTTATGCGTAAGCTAAATCCTACGCGTAACTCCTCGTTGTTACGCGTAACTTTGGTGTTTTTACGCATAAGTGCTACTTGGTTCTTGTCTTTTCTACGCCTAAGGATACTTCATCAACAAAGGTTCATTCGACTACAAAGATCCATTTTTTACCAACACAAGTTTATCAACATGTCACAACCACCATACTCTAACTATTTCCCTTACACTTATCCTCATCCTCAACGTCAACAACAACTAACTCCACAACATCAACAATGGAATCAACAACAAGCAATTTATCAACAACAATTTAACCAACAACATACTCCACAACTTGATGCAAATCCACAACCTCAAATGGTTCAACCACCACAAAGTCTTCAAGCTCAACCATACACAAATGACTTTAATCAACATCCATCAAGGATCACTATGAGGGAACCCACTTGGTTTGCAAAGATGTTTGAAACTTTAAGCGGCCAACAATCAATTCATGAGGGTGGTTCACTTGATAGACCTCCAATGCTCACTCCAGGAAACTACGATCAATGGGTGATAAGGTTCTTTAGATTTTGTGATCTAAAGAAGCCACATGGAAAGTTCTTAAAGAAGGTTATCTTGGAAGGTTCTTTTGAGATGCCTACTTGTCATTGTACCCGGAGATCCAAATGCCATTCCACCAAGAGATGAACAAACGAACATTGCTACTGTTGCAGACTTGAATCCTCAAGAACTTCTACACTATGAAGCGGATGAGCTTGCAATGGAATATATCCTCCTAGGATTACCAAACCTAATTCTTCGTAGTGTTGATGCTCAAAAGACTGCAAAGAAAATGTGGGATCATATTCGTCTTCTTATGGAAGGATCTGTACTCAATCGGGAAGATTTGGAATCCAAAATTTACTTGGCTTATGAACACTTCATGATTGAAACTGGAGAGACACTCGAGTCCTATCATCACCGATTTTCGGACATCATCAATGATTTGGATAAACACAACATCCACATGCCAAGAATTGCAGTGAATACTAAGTTCCTAAGTAGTCTTGGTCCTGAATGGGAGAAGTATGTCATTTTTCTCCGTCAAGCTAAAAACATGCATCAGTCTACCTACGGATTGTTGTACGATTACTTGAAGCCTCATGAAAAGGAAGTTGATAGGGAAAGGATTCTCCGTGCTCAAATTGCTCCACCCACACATCCGAAAAATCAACAACTTGCCTTATATGCTCAACAAAATTATTCTCCTCAACCAGCAACTCAACCAACTGCTTCAAACCCACCAAACGATCAATCACATCAACCTCAACAAAATCAGTTGGTTCCTTACAACAACAATGATCAAGCACTTCATAATGAGGAATCCGATCCATTTGAAGCATTGCAACAAGGATTTGCTATGATTGCTAATGCCTTTAGCCGTTATACCAACAAATCCAACAACCGTATTCGTTCCTCATCTAATACAAGGAATCAAGCTGTTGTAAACAATGGACGAGTTGAAGTTCAGAATCGTGGTTATGGTCGTTAGATGGGCGGGGGTCAAGGGTTTAATCTTTGTGGGTAGGAATAACAATCGAGCTCAAGTGGTGGAACAGGGAAATGCTCAAAATGGGTTGAATGGTCTTCGATGCTACAACTGCAATGAGAAGGGACACTGGCTAATGCATGCCCAAAGCCAAGGACTAAGGGCAGTGCTTATTTCAAAGAGGCTCTTCTTTTGGCTCTTAGGGATGAAGCTTGTGGAACTCTCACAGACAAAGAACGAGCTTTATGGCAAATCTTGACTCGGATGATGATATGGAGGACTTGCAGGCCAATGCAGCTGTTATGTTGATGGCTAATATGCGGGAGTTACACATGAGTGACACAGGCCCAGTGTATGACACTGATGGCTTGTCTCAGGTACCGAACAAACCATATTTATCTCTGATCTCATATCTCCGCCAACATCTGCATCCGGCAAGGCTCGGAATGTTCAAAATGAGTCATCCACATCTCATTCCGACGATTTTCAACTAGACCCGTAGTTATATTTGACGATCAAGATGACCAAACGGTTTCCTTGATAATCAAATTGACTCCGTGGTTATACTTGAGGATCTCAGTAATGCTCATGTTGAGACTCACGTTGAACACGCCGAACTTTGCCTCATCCAGATTTTGCTCGTTTAATACAAGACCAACAGACCATAGTGGAAAAATGTCATGCCATTAATCAGGACTTGAAATGCAAAAATGCACTATTAACCAAGGATTTTGAATGTTTACAAAAGCAACTCAACTTTTTCAAAACTCAAGAAAAACGTGAAAGCGGTTTTGAAGCGACCTTTGCCAAATCTTATCAAAATGAAAAATATTTAGAAAGCAGATCGTGATCTAGCCGCTTGAAGAATGCTTTGTTGTGCGAAATAGAACAAGCTGAAACATGAACATAAAAAGCAAATTAACGCTCTCACCTTGGAAAATCAAAAAGCTAAGGGTGAGTTGTTAACTTGTCAAAAACAGTTCTCTGCATACAAAAAGCATTCAACGAAGCGAATAGATGATCATCTTGAAGAAATCATCGGCTTGCAAAACAAACTTAAAGAGTTTAAAACTGTTGTTTACAAACATGGCGAGTCGGTCACGACCATTGAAAAGTTTACTTTAAAACCCAATCCAAATGGATATGGACCGAATCTTGCTGATTACAAACCTAAGCTTTCAACCAAAATATTCAAACCAAATCCGAAGTTTCGGTCACAGAATATAAAGTTGATAATTACATTATGAATGTTGTTGAATATCATCGTCAAGAGGAATTAGATGCAGAAGGCGAGAGTCGATCAAAATTAGAAAAAGTTGTTTACAACAAACCTTTTAACTATTCAAAAGCGGTCACTTTCGTCACACCAACGGATTCTTCTAACACACCAAAAGTTATCATCAAAACACCCGAGTCTTCTAATGTTAATCCCCAACCAGATTATGCACAAATTTATGGTCCTTTACCTTCCATCAGAGAAGTAAATTCAAAACACGAAAATCGAAAAATTCTTAGATATTTTGACATCTTCATGGGTGACCTCAAAATTTTACAACATGAGATAGAATATCGTTCTGAAATCAAAATTGATCATTTTCAATCGCCTCTGGCGTGAGAACAAAGAGACATTTTTCAGAAAAATCTTTTACCTAATGTTAAAAATTTGAAAAATTGTGCATTAGACTGGGAAAAGGATTTTCATAAGGAACTTGGAGTGATGAAGGTCGTTTTGAGAAAACGAAACATCTATTTCTAATACTAAAGCGTAAAAGAAACTTTTGAGAAAAGATGTTGATCGACTCTTGGAAGATGTCATCTGTGTTGATGTCCATAATGTTGTGCTAGAGAATTCTTTGTCATATGCATTTGATAATACCTCTGCTGATATCTTGTTGAATGTGATAAATGTTGAGAACACGATAATGTGCTTGGTCGAGTCCTTAAAAGTTGAAAACAAGCGATTGTCAAACGAACTTTCAAATGCAATTCGTCGTCTTAATTGGTGTCAAAAAGATATTCACGATCAACAAATTGCTTTTAAACATAAAATCGCCCGATTCGCGTACAAAATCTTCGATCCTAAATTTGAGCAACTGGATGATCAAAGCGTGTCTTTTAAGTGTCAAATCTCAAAATATGAACAAGAACTTTTAAAAGTTCAAAAGGAATATGGTGTCATATTTGATTTACTCAAAAAGACTCGTGATGAAGCATCAAATGAACTTGATCATTATCTTGCACACATTAAAGAAGTTATGCATTTTCTTTGGAAATGTTCGGTCGAAAATCAAGATCGATTCACACTATCATCAAGTTAAGAGAAATGTTAGGAAAGTATGAACAACTTCCGCCAACCATCATTAAGAGATTAGCCCCAGTAACACTTAGTACTCATGAACCTAGAATTTCTACTCCTAAATCACAAGTAGCTAAGCGTGCTTCCTTCTCTTGAAAGCAGGAATAGTTGAGCCTTTTCCAAACGCCCGCACTTCACAACCTAGGAGCACTCAATCGAAGAATAGGAAGTTGCGACCTAAGAAAAGATCAATCAAGAATGCTAAAGTAGAAGAACACCCTAGGACTATGAATAAGACTCACGTTGCCTCCACTATAGATATTGCGTTCGGCAAATGTAATAGAAATAGTGATGTAACGAATGCTAAACCGTTAACTACTTTTGATATTCATCGATGCACCTTGTGATATTTGTCGTAAAAGTATGAATTTTGATTGTCATGATAAATGTGTTGCTAAAGCTATCATCTCTCGTTTAAGGAATCCTAAGAAACGGAATACCTCTAGGCCCACTAATCTTTCTAAGTCTGTGCTTGGTAGACCGCCTTTTTTAGATTCTAAGAACGCATTCTGTCCCTGTAGCTCCATTTTTACCTCCTAAGAATGTAGTACCACCTAGTGCATTCACTAAGACTAAAGCTAAGAGTAGTTATAGATGGCAGAAATGGATATATAACACACTAGGATTTAAGTGGATACCTAAAGCTATTGATGTGTGTATATCTACTATAACTCTATGGAACCCTCTAACATTTCGGGTTCCAAATCTACTTCTATTCCATCTGTGTGCGTGTGTAATGCGGTGATACTGATCATTCTCTGGATTGTTGATAGCGGATGTTCCCGACACATGACAGGCAATCTTAAACTGTTATCAAACTTTATTGCAAAGTTCATTGGCACTGTCGGGTTCGGGAATGATCACTTCGCAGCTATCATGGGCTACGGAGACTATGTCAATGGGAACATCAAAATTAGCAGGGTTTACTATGTGGAAGGCCTCGATCATAATCTGTTTTCGAGAGGTCAGTTTTGTGATGGAGATTTGGAGGTTGCTTTCCGGAGAAAACTTGTTTCATTCGTGATCTACAAGGAAATGATCTTATATGCGGATCGCGTAATTCTAGTCTCTACACTATCTCTATGAAAGACATGGTTGCTTCATCTCCCATATGTTTACTTTCAAAGGCAACATCAACAAAATCCTGGCTATGGCACCGTCGTCTCTCACATCTAAACTTTCAAACCATCACCAACCTTGCTCGACACAAACTAGTTGAAGGACTTCCACGGTTTTGGTATTCTAAAGATCATCTTTGCTCAGCTTGTGAACAAGGCAAAAGCACTCGTGCTCATTTTCCTTCAAAGGTGGAACACAACTCTCGGCATGTGCTTCATCTTCTTCACATGGATTTGTGTGGCCCGATGCGCGTGCAAGCGATCAATGGCAAACGCTACATCTTAGTAATTGTTGATGACTATTCACGCTGGACTTGGGTCTACTTTCTTTGAAGCAAAGATCAAGCTCCACAAATGATCATCACCTTTCTCACGAAAATACAAGTTCAGCTACGAAACACCGTTCGACTAATCCGAACAGATAAAGGCACTGAATTTGTTAATCAAACTCTTCGTGAATTCTATGAGAAAGTGGGAATTGAGCATCAGACATCTATTGCACGTACACCGAACAAAAGCGGAGTTGTCGAAAGACGAAACCGAGCGTTAGTGGAAGCTGCAAGAACAATGTTAATCAATGCTAAACTTCCAGATTACTTATGGGCAGAAGCTGTATCTCTGCATGCTATACTCAAAACCGTTCTATGATTACAAAAAGCCACAACAAAACACCTTTCGAGCTCGTCCATAACAGAAAACCGAATCTAAAACACTTTCATGTATTTGGATCTCTTTGCTATCCGAATAATGATCGTGATGACTTTGGAAAGCTCAAAGCCAAAGCTGACATTGGAGTCTTTATCGGATGTGATAATTCCAAAGGTTTCCGAATCTGGAATCGTCGTACAAAAGCAGGTGATGGAAAGCGATTCATGCTCATTTCGATGAACTTACGGAAATGGCTTCGAGTATAACAGACTTAGAACCCGGTCACAACCGCTTAAACTTCCCCCAAACCCCATCATCAGCTGAACAAAGCCCCAACTTACTCGTCAACAAATGGAAAGGTTATTTGCTCCCTGTTGGACGATATTGATGAAGCGTGCTCGGTGTATCCATTGTTTTTTGCTCAACGATAATACTCTAATACGATACACCTGCTACAACAACTCGTTGCGGATGCACCTACACCGATTGACTCCACCACAACAGTTGAACAAACCGCTTCCAACAATGATGATGAAGCTGCGATGATGTTCGAATGAAGTACCCCCACCTGCAGATTTTGATCCAAATGCGTTCTATAACCCGTTTGCTAATGAGGCTTTGCACCGGATGTCGCGGAATCTTCAACAAACCATTTGAATCCTCGAATCGCACAATGTATATCAACATCAACCCTCCACACATAGATGGACTAAAGACCATCCTCTGGAAAACATTATTGGCAACCCGAATCAACCAATCGTTACGAGACAACGTCTTCACACAGACGGTGAACATTGCATTTATGCACTCACCGTCTGCCAATCTGAACCTAAAAACATCAAAGACGCAATGACAAAAGACAACTGGATTGAATCCATGCAAGAAGAACTCAACCAATTCAAGCGTCTTGAAGTATGGGAACTGGTTGAAAGACCAACAGGAGTCTACGTCATTGGTCTCAAATGGATTTGAAAAAACAAATTGGATCTTTGAAGGAAATGTTATCGAAATAAGTCACGTCGGTGGCTAAGGGTTATCGTCAGGAAGAGGGTATTGACTTTGAAGAATCTTTTGCTCCGGTTGCTCGTCTTGAGGCTGTTCGGATATTTCTAGCGTTCGCGGCTCATATGAATATGACGGTCTATCGGATGGATGTCAAAACTGCGTTTCTCAATGGACAACTTAAAGAAACGGTTTATGTTAGCCAACAAGATGGATTCGTTGATCCGAGTTTCGAATCACGTCTACAAAGCTGAACAAAGCTCGTATGGTCTCAAACAAGCTCCTCGAGCATGGTACGATAAGCTATCATCCTTCCTCATTGCTAATAATTTCACCAAAGGTTCGGTTGACCCAACTCTTTTTATACAATATCACGGGAACATATCTTAATTGTTCAAATTTACGTGGATGACATCATTTTTGGGTCTACACATAAAAAGTTTTCAATCGCTTTTGCAAAACTAATGAAGAAAAATTTTGAAATGTCCATGATGGGTGAACTTACATTCTTTCTCGGACGACAAGTTCATCAATCACCCCGTGGTATTTTCTTGAGTCAGTCCAATATGCCCTTGAATTGTTAAACAAATTTGGAATGAAAACACTGTGACACCTATGCCACACCAATGGCTCATACCAAGAAGCTAGACGCTGATTTACATGGGAAATTGGTGGACCCTACAAAATACCGTAGTATTATTAGGTTTCTCATGTATCTAACACTAGCAAGACTGATATTGTCTTTGCCGTATATCTTTGCTCTCGTTATCAGTCGCGACCAACTGAAACCCACCTCTCCGAGGCTAAAAGAATCCTCCGATACATAAAGGGAACCATTAACTTGGGGATCTGGTATCCGAAGGATTCGGGTTTAGAACTAATCGCTTTTCAAGACGCGACCACGCAGGATGCTTAGACTCACGGAAAAGCACTTCAGGAGCTTTACAATTTCTTGGTGATAAACTGGTGTCATGGCAATCGAAGAAGGAGGATTGTACATCGCTGTCCTCAACCGAAGCAGAATATGTAGCCATGTCCGCATGTTGTGCTCAAGTCATCTGGATGAGAACACAACTCAAAGACTATGGTTACGTATTTGATAGAATCCCGATGTACTGCGACAATCGGAGTGCTATTGTGATCTCGTGCAACTCGATTCAGCACTCAAATCAAAGCACATCGATCTTCGATATCATTTCATCAAGGATCACGTGGAGCAGTCTGTTGAATTATATTTTGTGGGTACAGAATACCAATTGGCGATCTTCTCACCAAAGCCTTGCCTCCCGCTAGGTTTAATGAGTTGGTCCACCGGATTGGTATGAGGTGTTTGACTCAAGAGGAATTGGATGACCTCCTAAAACAGTCTTAAAACCTGTCAAACACCAAAATCTCTTTTGTAAATAATTCTTTCAAAAACAAAATACAAAAGTATAAAATCTGATAAAACAACAAAAATATTCTTCTATCTATTTTCTTTCAACATTGCAAGTACGTTTCTTCCGTCAACACTATAATCTTTCAAAATTCAGTATTTTTTCGATCAAGTGTTGAGGGGGAGAAATCAAAACTTTAACTGTTTCAAATCATCTGTGTACTTGCATGTTATCTTATCTCGGTTGTTTCTTTTAACAAATGGTGATAAATTTTCTGGTACAATGACACTCCTCGGACTAAATTTATAACCTTTCATTATTTTCTCAAGTCAAGGGGGAGTGTCGTCAAGTTTCTTTCCTAAAATCTTTGTTTGGTAACCAAAATGGAAGTTAAATGGCTTTGTTTGAAAAAGGAAAAGGTGGAGGGACCAAAACTGTCAAAATGTTAAAGCTATTTTAAATAAAATACCTCCCACCTACTTTTCTTCTTCACATTTAATACACAAAACCTAACACATCCTACGCCTTATAATCGTTCAAGATATCTGTTGATTTGATCATCGTTGTGTAAGTGTTTTTACGATCTAAACATGTTTTTAAGATAAGGTCTTGAATTTTATGCAAATCCAACGGCTAAAAATTGTTTTACGCATGATTATGTGTTCTACGCATAAGCGTATGAACACACAATCATTGTGTGTGTGTTTGTGGTTAAATGGATTATGTCAAAACGTTTCAAATACATTAATGATATCATTTTAACCATCAAAACCCACCCAGAAACACGTATTAATGATTTTTGAAAATTAGGGTTCTTGTGTCGAATTGGGTGTTTTCGAATGTGAAGTGTTATGGTCAAAAAGATTGTTGGGTTATGTTCTTATGATGTTGAATTGATGATATCCTTGCTCTATAACCACCCAGAAACTCTAAATTATTAACAATTTGGAATTAGGGTTTAAAGTTCTTAAGTTTGGGTATTTTTGATTCACCATGTATTGGATGTTAATACTTGGTTAGTAGACTCTCACAATACCTTAGACCTACCAGAAAACGTTTGGTGCAATCTCCATGGCTAGAATTGTTACGCGTAATTCCTGAACTATTAGGGTTTTGACTTACGCGTATGTAGTTCTACGCATAACTGTTTAACAAGTGTTCTTGCCATGATTTGTTGTTAAAATGAATGTATGTGTTAAAATTGATGATATGATGGTTTTATTTCAGGCTTGTTACTCGTAAAACTCAGAATCAAGGTCCTTGTAACTCTACGCATAAGGATCACCTTACGCATAGCTTGTTATGCGTAAGATTAGTCTTACGCGTAGCTTCTACGCATAAGGTTCTACATATGGGACTACGCGTATCCTGTGAAGGATATGCGTAAACAGTGACCTCTACGCATAAGGTCAACTCTTACGAGTAGCCTTACGCGTAAGGTATATATATACGCCTACGCGTAAGCCCTACGCATAAGGTCCCCTTTCCTACGCGTAACATTTCTTATGCGTAAGTTAGGATCCTACGCGTAAGCTTTCGTCTACGCGTATATCATCTATGTTTACGCTTAACTTTGCCAAAACTACGCTTAAGCCTGGATTGACCTTCATAATGAATTGTTACGTGTACAAACTTGTAAATAAACTAATCATAACGTCACGAATCCAATAATGTCACTAATAAACTTAATCGTTTGATATGTTGTGAACAATAAGTGATAACATAAACTTTAAAACTTAAAGTTAACTAACTCACGAAAACACTTCACGACGTCATTGGACTATTGAACAAACAAGTGACTTAGGACTCGTAACAATCATTGACAACTACACATTCAATAACTAGACAATAAGACCTTCCGTTGACTAACACTATGTCTTTCGATATGTTGGTTCTTTTGGCTAATGTTATTTCAGATCACGACATCAAATGAATGTGGATGCACCGAGATTCTCACCATTCTGATATCTTCCCAAACGGTTATCCGAGAAAGATTGGAAAGAACAACCTTAGGGTTGACTTTAATACCCTCACTTGCTCGAATCTTCTGCTTGATTGCTGTGGATATTCTCAGGAATCATCCCTACTAGAACATGCTCTCACACTCTGCCACGTTCGAGGTCTACATTCAACAATTCTGGGATTCTATGCAGAGGATCACTGGTCAAAGTGCCGTGAATGTGACACTTAATCACAAACAAGTCACTATCACTCCTGCTGACTTACGGGCTGTTCTCATCATTCTTGACATCGCTCCAACCGAATTCTTTGCTACCCCTCTGAAGAGCAGTCACGAAATTCTTGATAGATATTGGTTATGATGAAGCTTCAGGAATCATTACTAAGCACTATCACATGGAGCTGAAGTATATTCCTCAACCATGGAGAACACTCTACATGATCATCACCTAAATCGGTCTCGGTCGTGGCGGTGGCTATGAGCATCCCAAGCTCATGGAACTACAAATTTTATGGTCGTTGATCAACAAGAAGGACATTGAAATCAAAGCACTAATATGGGAAGACATGATGGTATTTCACAAGAAGCTTGGCTCCAAGATTCCCTATGTCAGATACACCAAACTGTTGATCTAGAGAGCACTTGGACTTCATCCTGACATCCCCATGAGGCTCAATGACCTAGATAATCATGACATATTGGTGAACCCATATTATCTGTCGGAATCAAAGAATCGTCAACAAAGAAACGGTGCGGTATTACCGATCACCTTCGACCGAAATCAAAAAGCTTGAAACATACAAAAGGTATCGGTTAGCTGTAAAAGAAGGCAAAGTTGGTCATCTTGATGAAAAATCTTCCGGTACACCTACTCGGAGGACCGAGAAAAGGCGTCTTGGAAGTGTTACAAGTACAGATCTTTATAAGAAGCTTCCCAAAGGAATCCTCCTCGTAAAAGGATTGTTCCTGTAAAGGAAGCTGAACCTATTCCCACATCTGAACCGCAAAGAAAGCTTGTGGACGAAAGCTCTGAAGGTACTGACACAGATGTAGAGATTACCTACTCGGAATGCGCAACCGTAACACCTCCTTCAGACTAAACCTCCAAGTCCACCAGGTGATAAAGGAAAAGGAAAGACTCCTGTACTTGTACCGTATGATGAAAGCTCAGATAAAGAAGAAGAGCAACTGGATATATCATACAGGAAGAAGTTTAATATCGTTAGACACCTTCACAAAGCTGAAGAATTTGCTAAAGACCAAATGGGTGGTCCTGGAGGATCAAGTGGTGTTGCCCACTCTGAACCATCTCCCGATGCGGTTAATCAACCCGATAAGGGAGCTGGTGCCACCACTCTTATGCAACAACAAAAGCTTGTGGAGGATACTATCTTATATGAGTTTGAGGAAGGAAACGAGAAGTCGAAAAAGATCAAGATGTGGATTATGATACGTTTCTTCTAGATAGTCCCGCGCGATCAAAGGAAGAAACCTCTGAACCTCCGAAGGATCCAGAGTCTCCTCATATCTCTTCATCATCAGATTCGTCTTCTCACTCCTCACCACCACCATCAAAGAAGTCAACCAAATCATCATCCAAATCCGTGAAGAAACCATCTAAATCTTGGATTTCTCAAGCTCATGAACGGATTACCAAAGCTGTCAAACAAGTCAGAAAGAAAAACGTGCTCTACATAAAGCTAAATTTCTTTCTTGATCACATACAGCATCTATATGACGAGCATGAAAAGATGAAAGGAGAAAGGAAGTTTGTTCAGAATTCATGAAAAATCGCCGTCAAGAGGAACTGAACGAAATGATCGAAGGTTACACGAAAAAGTACCTTCGAGTATGCGTTCCTAAAGTCACAAAGGAGTTGTTCACCAAACAACTTTATCCAAATCTCATGCGGATCGCCAAGCAAACTATTCGATCAACGCCCTTAACCGATCCGGTTGTTTTCTCGGATAATGAATTGGTGGCCAAGCTTGTCACACAAATGTCTCACGATCTGGGACATTTACTTCTGATGAAGGAAAGTTGTTTCAAGCATTCTTTGGACTACCAACTTCAAGAAGCTTGTAGATTTGAAGCTGAAAAGTCTAAGCGTCCTAGAGACGATGAAGACAAGGATAAGGATAAAGACTCGCACCTAAGCGTCGAAGCGATGCGGTGAATCTTCTTTGATGCAACCTCCTCCACAATGGCCTCTTGTTCAACAACAATCTCCTCCTCGTTCTTCTCTTGAAAAACCTCGGGGCGATTCCGAGTTACCACCCCCGACTCAGAAAACCGATGATCACTTTGAGTATACGGGTGGTGGCGATGAAGAGGTCCTTGAGCCCCTACAACAACCCACCTCTCCCAAAAAGTTCGAAACCAGAATCATCATCTAGGCCTTGAAAAGAAGAAGAAGAAGATGCCTCAAACGGCGTCGTATCATGGCTAGATGGCGATAAAACAGAGGAATTTGAATGGTTTTCTAATCTTGTTAACAACACTCCCTACCACGAAGAAGGTCGAATTTGGTAGACGGTTCTACATTGGAGCATGCAAAAATTCTGCAAGAAAAGTTCCATGTGAAGAAAATGGCGAAATCTGAGAAGCGAATCAAAAATGAAGCATTTCAACTTCTAAAAGCGACTCTGAAAGTGCCCTCGAGGTCGAATATCACCTTGAAAACATTGCTCGAGCTATGTCTAACAACATGGATTGGCTCAAACCGGAAGCAAACATTGACTTCACACAAAGGGACAACCCTCCATACTACACCGATTGGACCAAACCTCTACCAACACTTGGCCAACAAGCTGAACCAAGGATTCCTTTCGGATACTTCTTCAACAAAGACACGGATTTTCTTCTACGGTGGCGATGATTCAAGAAAATATGCTACGTCGTTGACACTTCCATTCCCAGCAGCTGTCTACTCAAACTGCATAGCCATTGAGGAACGTGCCAATCACTTGTTCTCCAACACGGTGGAGGCATACGCCCGAAATGCATTGTATGGGATTCATCAGCGGCCGACGCCGACGAATCTACTATAGAAGCTGTCAGGTTGAAGTCTCAACATGCGTGCATAGTTCTAAAGATATCGTTGCCATCATACACGTTGAACTTTCGTCTAAGTGGGACTACACATTCCTAAAGAAGATCGTAGTCAAACGACAAGATGAACGGGACTATGCTTTCTCTGAAGGTGACTTTGAGAATTTGTCTCTCAATGACATCGAAGACATGTACCTTGCCAAGATACAGGGTCGCATGAGACAATTCTCAAGCTGCGTACAAGCGTGAATTTATCAAGTCACTTCTCATCTTCATAAGACGCATTGTCATCAAGGAACGTGTAGAAGATCTCCTGCTGGATGTTGAATCTTATCAGACGCGTGTCAACTTCACTCCTCCAAAGCTTGATCTTCCCGATATCTACCAGCTATCTCAATATACACTCATCATCAAACCTTTCGGCGTTGTTTACCATAGTGAACTTCAAAGAAACTGCTTAATGGCGTGTAGTGAACTCCACAAGTTCGGGGATCATACTTTGAAGCTGGTTAGGGATGGATTGGCATACAGGTTGAAGGATATACGCCAGAAAATTGGGTCTCCTAAGCGCTGGAATTCTCGGGAAAGGAGGGATGTGAGACGGATCATCACAATGATTGATGAGCGGTTGTTTGAAGGGATCGATTCAGACGATTGGAGAGTTATGTCGGTGGTCGACCCAGGAGAAACATAACCGGATTTCAACGCCCTGTGCACACTACTGGGAACATCACTGCACTTCCTGGTACCCCTTGAATTGTTTTCTTCATATCATTTTGGATGTTTGATTGATTATGTATATGGCTTGTGCACACATTACGTGTACAACCCGTACTTGTAAATAAAGGACCACGTAGTGCGCTTGTGCCACAATCCTTATAAAAGGAGCGAAAGCTTCTTACTTTTGAGTAAAACCTATCAAACCTTTCACTTTTCAAGGTTTTGCTCAAAAGAACAAGTACTTTCCCTTATGATTTTCAAAACCTCAACCGTTTATATCACTCGTTGAGGGGAGTACTTGAATCAAAACTTTGTTCAAAATTGTTCTCAGTGGTCATTCTTCCCGCAACATTCGAAATGGTCATATTTATTCTCAAACGTTTCAAAAATAACACTTTAATATGCCATTTTTGAAGGGGAGAAAATATGTGATAAGAAATATGTTGTGTAAAATGCAAATGAATCTGTGTGATTCAGAGTTAACCAACGAATTGCGATGCTTAAGCTGTTAGTAACTTCGAAAAGACTTGTCTGGGCGGGTAATAATTTCAAGCTAGTTCGCTAGTGATGTAAGCGTGTCTCGCAAAGGACTTGTCTGAGTAGAATGTACCATTCGAGAAACTCTTGATAAACATGAACTCTGGCGGGTTTGACGACCTTTCGAGGATTGTCTACACCTTCAAGGTAGTTATTAGAGCTAGTTGTCACCTAAAAGCTGACAATGCAACTCTTTAACTATGCCACGTAACCGTGTCTCGCGGGGATTGTCTATCTTGAGTGAATCAATTCAAAATGTGCGCGCTCTTTCCTCACTGTGCATTTTAACCGTTAAAACTCTTAAGCACATGTGGAGGGGGAGTATTTATGCAAAATCTTATCTCAACAGTGGTACTAAAATGTTTTTCATTCACAAACACTTTGAGAGATTTTTCACAACAGTGGTTTTATGGCAACATAGGTTAGTCATGGAGTTATAAGGTGACTAAGGTTAGGAATAACCGTCCTATGATCCGCCAGAGCCGGATGGATCTACCCAGGACACCACAAATAGTTAGTATTTAGAAGTCCTTAGGTATGATTGTAAAAGGAGAAAATGAGAATCGGAGAAAAAGGAGTTGAAGAATTAAAAAGAAATGCAAAGAAAAGGGTGAAAAGAAATAGCCCTCCAATTTATTCAACTTAGGGCGGAACAGGGTTCAATTCATATGCTCTTGGTTGTCACTTAGTGACGCCGGTATTGAAGATTAAAAGTCGTCATGGACCCGGTGACGCATGCACTAAACCTTCTTATCCACTCAAGTTTCTCTTAACAGAAGCTTGTTTCATTCTCACTGGGAACCCTACGTAAACTATCGGCTTTCTCTTAGAGATTATTGAAGAAGGAGACCCTCTCCCTAGTCTCCGCTTCGGAAAACCAAAACGCACTATTGAGTCTAGAGCCACGAGATTCATCAAAAGATCTCTTAGGTACACTTGACATTTAATCACTTGATGATCAAATAATAAGGTTATCGAGTGGTTCATATCGAGTCCTTCACAGATCTTAGCAATCTGTCGAGAACATTTATGAGAGGTTCACATTTGTGATCCTTAGTGAATGAATGGAAACTCTGCCGGGGTCAACATCAAACAGCCACTGGCGGTCGCTTCGGCAACTCCCGTGGATTGCGCTTAGTGGTCTCAAACGGTCTACAGTCGTGAGGTGATGCTTCGGTGTACCTCGGCGACTCATCTGAATCGTAGGTGTACTTTGGTACATCGTGTTATCTCACTTGTGGGACTCCGATTCAGGAGCGGCCTTTGTAAGAATTAGAGTTGTGTTTTCACACTATCTTTGTTGACACTCTCAAAGTTCAAACTTGTAAGTGCGGAATCCGCTTATTACTAACCGTTTAAATGTTTTCTTCTTATGGAAGCTTCGGAGCGGAATGATCGTGCAGATTCTTCTCATGCTCACGCCAACATCATCACTAATGGAAGTTCTATCCAAAAGCAACACAACAGTGAGAATGATTCTTCGTCAATACAGAGAATCTACAAAGTTAAAGACTTAAAGAACTCCATCGATCTTGAATTCCAAGCGTCAAAGGAGCGTGTGAGCATGTTGAAGAAGGACGTGGAGACACTGTAGCAGCGAAGCAGACCTGAGGCAGACTTGATGCAGACAACAACATACTATCACTTTCACCACAAAGAACAATGATCAAAGAACAAGGTTAAAGATGACGTCAAAGCATAACCGTTCAAAATAAACTATCTCTCTACACTGGGGAGATTGTTTAAATCAAGGCAATTCTTCTCACAAGAAAGAAGAATGTCAGAAGACGTAAAAGCTACTATTACATCAACGCCTTCACCGTTTTTCATCACCAATAACACCCTAAAACATGCTTACACTTGACATGTTGACAAAGACTACTCAATAACACCACAAATTGCACATGTGACTGTAAGACAAAGATATTTCACCCTTCCATGTATATCTATGCGAGCCTCATCCCCCTGCACTTCCATATTTGTTTCCAACTCATTTACTACAAAAACCTTTCCACCTTCATACCCCCATCGACCACAGTAGGCTCCAAGGACAAAAGAAAGTTCACTGTAAGGGGTTAGACTAGTTCTAAGGGATTTTTGGGTTAAGCTATGAAGTAATTTTGGGTACTTGATTGCTTAAAAAGGCGTTCGGGTTGTTTTCTTTGCGTTCACGTTCGACTCACCACCTCGTGAGCTCTTCACCACCCTAGAGGTGTAGTAAGCCGCTCTAAATCTTTTCTATACACTTTGCATGCATGCTAGATAGTTAGTAAAATCTATCACGCGTAAAGCGTGTTACCCGACTCATTAAACTTTGTGGTATGTATAACACGTTAAAAACAATAGAAATGATAATAGTATTGCATAACCAATTTCATAATTTACCATATCATATAAGATCATAATCGGAACATATCAACTGAAGCATGCCATATTATATTTAGGTTTTGGCGTTGAAGCCTTTTCCACTTCGTACTTGATATTATCGTTTCATGCTCACCGGGTGAGTTCATAGACCCACTTTTACATACTTTTTATAAATCCCGTAGGGAGATACATGCTATAAACATGAACACAAGTCTTTACAACTGTATGCTTTCCTGATTATTATTATTTGCCTAAGTCAATCTTGCCGAAAGACCCCTTCTATCATGAACCATTAGTCACTTGCGAGTGAGTGCATATATTGTGGATAGTACTATCGGAATTAACGATCCCGCCCTTGGTTATCAGAAATAACGGGGGCGCACTATATTTGAGAACAATAGGTAGCGGCAATTACCTCTCTTTGGGGGCAAAACTCACAACCCTTAGCGGCTGTGTTCATAGTTGAGTCTTGGTGCCACGAGCTTAGTGCAATAATAATTGTTTTCATGATTAATTGTCTTCAAAGCAATTATCACATATTATCTTGTGTTTAACTTATTATTACAAACTTGTGGATTCACTCAACATTATTGTTTACTTTTAAAGCATGTTTATCTCATGTAACAAATGAAGAAGTTAACCAGGGCACGGAGGCGAGCAAAAATAAAACTTATGGTGGTGTATTTCAAGAAGTTGTCATTATTTATAAACTCAACTTTATCTTTGTAATGTCTTTTGGAAAACTTTGTATCAACAACTATTGAGTTTTCATGAAATGACAAGAGTGTTTTATTTAAAACGTCTCTTTGAGTCGTTTTCTATGATTTTAGACTGTGATCCTCTACGTAACACCCAAACTAGTCTTCATTTGAAAAGTTGAGATTTTGGGGGTGTTACAGATTGTATCGAGCCTAAGTTATAGAGAACCAAATCGTGTTTTAAACATTTGAACTATAACTACGCTTTTGAAATGGACCATTTTACCACCACCACTCTACGTTCTCCGTGCCTACTTTATACCAACACTATGTATTGAGATTTGCATGGCAGATAATACACACCTAGTGAAACATTATATGATGCATTAAATTGAAGATTTCATGTACCATTTAGTTAGGCATTGAGATTTGCTAGGCAGATTATGTGCGACTAAGCGAACTTTATTTATCACTTATTGGCAACTTGTACTTATGAAAAATTATTTCGGGTTATTACGGTATCATGTCGTCTGTATCCCATCCTATCACTTTGTCATCTGATTACGAAATGGGGATGCTTACTCCACCACGACACCGGTCTGGTGGTCCTTCACACTGCTTCACCATCTCTTACATCTGGTGAGACTGAACCCTTCATGGAGGGTGAGGTCGCCCCTACTCCACTTACCTCTGTTGCACCTAATTCACCAAAGAGGTCTCCTGTTTACTATCCTCTATCCGATGATGAGTATGATCGCTTAGTGAGAGCTCCTAATGCCTCCGGCTATGAGGCTGATGGCGAGCACTCAGACTCTGATTCGTCTGAGGGTTATGTATCAACACCACTTTCATCACCTCCATCATCTCCTGTGTTAATACAAATAAGCCGTAAAAACGTTTATTTATAGTTTACGATCTTCTATTGTTTTGTCGATAACAAGCGTAAAATCATATTAACGAAACAAATAAAATACGTAAATGGTTTGAACTAATAGTTTCTAACTTATTCACATTTTCACATAAAACACTAAAACAAGTATAAGTGATTTTATGATTTAGTAATACATATGTACAACAACTAGTGTTTACATATTTAGATAAAATATACACATAACTAGTATGTAGTATATTGGGTAATATAAATGGGTAGAAACTTAAGTATCACAACCCATTGGGCAAATACATTGAATGTAGTTGGGTACAACCCAAAGCCCATAACCCATGGATCTTGACCCATAACCCATTGCATGACATCATGCTTATATCACATATGGATAATACCCATAACCCATGGATCAACCCATACCCAAGTGACTAAGTGCATTGCACTCAAAGATACATTGTATCTAGCAAAAGATCCATGGTTCAACCCATGACCCATGACCCATAACCAAAATACCCATGGGCAAAGAGGAGCGTTCCACGGATCCCTAGCTTTGTGCTAGCCGGATCCCAAGTGGAAGGGATCCGTAGGATCCAGGGAACAGTAGGATTTTTCCTCTATAAATAGTGAGCCATTTCTTCATTATTTATCACCCCTTTCTAACATACTTTCTCCCCTAAGTTAAAACTCACTAACCTTAGATCCAAGAGATCTATGTTTGTAGTTTTGTTTTTGTATGATCTCTTAGGTTCCTCTTAAAGGCAAGATCACCACCTTTTGAAGTCGAGCAAGCTCAAGTCCATGAGTTGCCATGCTTCCTCATCATCAAGGCTACTGAAGTTCTCTTGTTGATGATTCCTTTCTTTCTTTAAAGAAGTGTAGTGTTGGAGACATTAATGAAAGATGTCTCAAGTGTCAAGACGAAGATATTAGTGAAGAGTATCTATCGTCTATAGAATAAAGCATTTGTGGTAGGTGCTTAGAAGTCAAGACAAAGAAGCATTAGTGAAAGGTGCTTAGAATTCAAGACAAAGAAGCATTAGTGAAAGGTTCTTAGAAGTGAAGACACAAGACATTAGTGAAAGGTGTCTTGTAGATCTAGTCAAAGGCATTAGTGAAAGGTGCCTTATATGTACATTCGATATGGTGTGTTTCGATGTACAAGATAGACTAGTATTAGATCCAAAGATATTGATATCCTTGATGATGTTGTAAAGGAGTAGATCTCCTTTGGGATTAGTCGTTGGTGTAGTGTGGTAGTAGTTCCTCCATTGCAATGGAACTAGGTGCTTAGCCTAGTACCCAATAAAGGGTAGGCGACGTTGTGAAGGTGTAGTTCACCTTGGAGTGAAAGAACTAGGTACTTAGCCTAGTACCTTATAAAGGGTAGGCGATGTTGTGTAGGTGTGGTTCACCTTGGAGTGAAAGAACCCGGTGGTTAGCCTAGCACCGGAAAAAGGGTAGGCGATGTTGTGAAGGCTTCTCCGCCATAAGGAGATTGGTGTAGTGATTACGAACTCTCGAGTAGGTGACTCGGGGAGTGGAGTAGGGCAAGGAAGGTGTCCTTGTAGCCGAACCACTATAAATACTCGTGTTGTGGTTTTGTGCTTCTTACTCTTATCTTTTCATTACTTACCTTTATATGCTTGTTTATCAACATCCAACACACACATCCAAATAGATTGTCATAAGTCAATCTAAATAGATTAAAAAGAAGTTTTAATTCGCAAAACTATTCAACCCCCCTTCTAGTTTTCCACAATTGGTATCAGAGCTTCGTTACCAAGTTTCTTGAAATATATTGTACTTTAAAAACTTGATACGATCCATGGTTAATTGAAAACTACAAAGATTTTTTTTTATTTTAAAACAAACACCATGTCTTTTAAAACTATATGTTTGGATGTTGATTTGATAACAACATTTTTCTTATTTACTTTTCATTTAATTGCACTAATCTTCTTTGTCATGTTGATTAGTCAAAGCTCATACCCACCAAGCTTTAGGAGTCACTTGGTAACAAGAATATCTTCCTTAAGAAGGTATCTTAATCGCAAAGGAGCGGGAATCGTCTAAGTGACATTTGTTGTGTCATTTGTAAAGACATTCCTAAGTGCGCTAGAGGTATGATTTTCTTTTTATTTTGCTTGATAATTAAGTATACCTATTTAGGTATTTATATGAATATTTTTATGTTAGGAAGCCTTTTTCACACATACGTGTTTTACTTCTCGTCCAAAATCATGGTATATAAAACTTATGTTTTGTCTCTTTTTAAATCCAATAATAAAACAAAACACGAATCTCAAAAATTCCTCCTTCCCTATAAAACTCCACCGTCGACCACTTTACCAAACCCTCGCTTTTTCAAATCCTCCAATTTCAAAATTTTCTCTTATTCAAAAACGTCATCTTCCTCCTCATTTCATCTCAACCGAAACCAAGAAGATCCGTCATCAACATGGTTTACATCGCACTCGTGCTCATCGCCCTAACACTCATCGCACTTGTGTTCCCAATGATGAAGTTCACATATGGAGACATTTACTTTGTGTTGTTAATCTACATTGGGATCATATACCCAATTCTTTGTATCATCCTTAGTATTGAAATGCAATATTATTAATAATCTAGTTTATCTAGGTTATTTTTATCATAATATGTTTGTCACTTATTTTGATTTATATGTTTTATATTCCTTCGTGATACATTAGAAGTCATGTATGCATGCTAAAAAAATGTAGGATAAAACATATTTCGTGGTATGAAAACTGTAAAACCTATGTTTTTATCAAATCTGTTTCTGTTACTACAGATCCACGGATCCCAAAAGTTATACTAGCCGGATCCTTTTTGTATAAGAACCGTGGGATCCGTCCTACTGGAAAACAATCTTCATGCAAGATTAAAAACCAATATCTTTCTAAATGTAATAATCCACTAGAAAGTCAAAACCTTGAGTATGTTAAAGTGTCAAATACCATTGTTAATAAAAATCTAGTAAAAACATTAGATTATCATAGGTTGACCACAAACATCTCTTTTTGTTAACTTATCATTTTTATAGGTTCAATTATGACGCATGAATATGAGTTTGATTTTTCACTCACTAGCGTCTACACTCCGAACATCTCTCTCGAACCCAACACACCTGGCAATCATGTCCGTGGGTTCAATAATCTCGAAAACCGTCACTTCCACGAAGGACGTATTGTAGACACCTCTCTACAATTCGAAGAAGGTATCAATACCTCCTTCCGAGCCATAGGACTAGAATGTCTTCTTGAAATCAACGAGAAGATATGTCCAATGTTCATAATGGAATTCTTCCGTCAAGTCGAACTCGTTCGTAACGAGGATCGCTCTATATCTCTTTGGTTTTATATCAAAAACCAAAAGTTCACTCTAACCCTTGGGCATTTTGCTCACATCCTCCGGATTCCAAATCATGGACAATGTGCCTTCACCGAAGATTGGTCTCTTGATTCTCTCTTCAACTTTCGTGAAGAAAATAGTCCATATTGTTCACACATACCCTCTCAGGAAGATTTAAATCGCATAATATGCAAACCTCGACCATATTACTCCGATCCAAACATTATCTTTACAAGGGATATCCGAGAAGAGTACAAGCCTCTTGCACTCATCCTACGTGAAAATGTTTGGAGTCTTAGGGGAAATCGAGAAATTCTTTCCGCTTGTTGTGCTCACATGTTGTCCTGTTTGCTAACACAACAACCATACAATCTCGCCTACTTCTTCGCAAGGCGAATTGCAAATCTTCAAGGCTCCAAGAATAAACTCATCCCTTATGGAATGTTCTTGACACGCCTACATCATAATGTTATGCACTTCCATCCTCAATTTCAAAGTCCGTTGTACGTACTTGTGAACAAGATAATGGAACCGCTAAACATATCTCTCATGAAGACTTTCTTCATTCTTGATTCCACCAACACTCATCAATCACATAATGATCCTCCTAGCGAAAACACTCAAGGAACCTAGTAGTATTCCAAAATAGGATCAAATCTCTTGTACTCGTGCTTTATCAATGTAATCCAATTTCTTTCATGAAATAAAACATCTTACATTTGATATCTTAGTAGTAGAACTCTTTTTAGACTATCCTTGAGATATAATGCATTGTCAAGATCATTGCATACCTTTAGTAAAGGTCCTGCTGAGCAGATGTGCGGATCCCAAAGATTGTGCTAGACGGATCCCTACACTTAGGGAACCGTGGGATCCGGCAAACAGAAAATGCAATTGCAAGCATTATACTTCAAACATATCATTAGAACACCTCACACACTAAGCTAAACATAGTGTCTTATGGCAGAATTAAGTCCTTATCAAGATAGGTTGATCTTTCACTACTCATACATAACTCACCTAGATCACTAGGGCTGTAAACTAACCGGACGAACACGAACGGAGTCTTGTTCATGTTCGTTCATTTAATTTTAACCGGACAAATAAACGAACACGAACGCTTAAACGGACGAATTTTCTTGTTCATATTCGTTTATTAAAAAAAATGAGTTGTTCATGTTCGTTTATGTTCGTTCATTAAGACACTAAACGAACGGTAAACGAACGAACATAAATGAACATAGACAAATAAACATACACTTTACTAATTTATGCATGATATATTGTTTTATAAGCGTTGTTTTGTTTAAATAAACCAATTTTAAAATTATACAATTTAAAAATACGATATACGAATATAAATAAATAAATAAACAGAAATGAACGTTAACGAACGCATAATCGGACGTTCACGAACATAAATGAACGGACACGACTTTTGTTCATGTTCGTTCATTTAACTAAACGAACGTAAAATATGGTTCATGTTCGTTCATTTAATAAATAAACGAACATAAACGAACTTTTTACCGAACGGTTCATGAAATGTTCACTGAACGTTTAGTTCGTTTACAGCCCTATAGATCACACTCTAAGACGGTTGTAGATCTACCGTTTCGTTCTTAATCCATTACTCTTCCGCTCTTAAACTCACACTTCATTTTCTACTTGATCCCTCCCATCTAGCCTTAGAAATATTTCGATTATGGAAAATTTAATCATTAATCATCCTCACCTCAAAATTGATCAAAGTTGATCAAAATCTAGTTTTCCCATCTAAAAGCTTCTAGGATATTTTCCAAAACACGATCCTAAGACACAACCTGATATCTAGGATCATTTAGCTTCAATTGACACTCTAAATCTTTAGTGTCTTCCTTGCTCATCCATTGGTACTCTTGAAAGTTCCAAATCCTTCCATAAATGACAATCATTAGCTACATCATTCATTACTTTCAAGTACTAAAACACTCCTTCATTTAAAACACCTAGGAGGACTGAAACACTCAAGATGATATAGGTCTTAGATCTTAGAAACATCATTTCCACTCTTTCATAACTGCTGAAAGCCGGATCCCTAGGATTAGCCTAGACGGATCCCTCTGAGGAAAGAACCGTGGGATCCGGATGACAGTTTATGTCAAATCTTGCTAAAACAATCATTTCAAATCATCTTCCTAATTCAAACACTCCATCTCATCTTAAATGAGTTCCTAGATCAGTGCAACCTCTGAAGTTGAATCTTGTGCATGTCAATCATCACATTCCAATGAATCCTAGTGGCTTAAGGCTTAAATGCACTTGCCAAATATCTTAGCTTATAAACCACCTTGTTAGGACCTCCATAGCTCTTGCAACCTCTTGAAATCATCTCATCGTGAGAAAAACCCCAAGTAGTAACCTATCCACCAAAGAACCACCCATGAAAAAGGTTCGTGTTATACACGAAATCTCTTCAACCGAATCATCTCCGGTCAAGCCAACAAATGATAGAATCCTTCATCATCCAATCAAACCAATTCCTAAAAGGATAGTACCCACAAAACTACCTATGCCAAACACCACCATACCTCCTAGGCCAAACAATATCATCTCCACCAAACCATCACCATTGGTTCCTAGAGCTATTTCATTTACATCCCCACTATCATCACCACACCTCTACAATTTAAAGGACTTGCCTCCTAGGCCGTCTCATCCGCTTCCGCCGACAACATTCTCCTCATTAGGAGGAATAATGGTTCAAAATCAAGGTGTTGAGTCAACACTTGCTCCGGCTTCCTTTTCGCCGTTTCCATCATATAATCCCATTTGGATTATGAGAAATCATCAAAATAAACCAACCGACCATATGGATGTTGACACTTCTCTACCACCACCATCATTCTTGGTCGAGCCATTCTCAAATGCGCCTCCACCAATCCCTCCATCGTTTGAAGCTCCACAAGCCGCTTCACTTGATCCTTCGCATCAAGCCATTTCATTTCTTCCACCACCACTACCTAGCCATGACAAAGATTGCTATCATTGTCAACACGTTGAAAGTTTGATACATGAAGTACGAGAAGACCAACGTTTCATGTTCTATCATCTCCTCGAACGTTTCGACGAGATTAAACCTAAACAAAACTTGAGCTAGAAGAATTTTAGTGGTGTCCTAGCATCAAGCGATAGTTGGTTTAGAAATTCCTAGTCATGTATTGTCTATTTTCTTATTTTTAGAGTCATGTATGTCATAACTCTTGTTTTATTAAATGGAATTACATGCTACTTGTTATTTTGTTGAGCATATGATTACTTTGTATTCACATCTCATTTATGTGATAATATTACTTGTTATATCACCTTTGCTGAAATTCATCAGCTAATACGGATCCCTACTAGGAGGGAACCGCAGGATCCGTGAGACAGAAAGCTAGTTTTCTACTAACTTGGACCACATTTGCAGGAAATTGTGAATTATACTTGCTTTCTAACCTTTGTTTTGTAGTTATTCAATTTATACATGAAGACTTTGACATCCCAAAGCTAGGGGAACTTTATGTCAAAGCAATACATTGCAAAATTACTGGCAAGCTTAGATTTATATTTCATGACTTCCCGTTGCAAAATTGCAATCATCTAGGGGGAGTACACCCGTCACATAGACATAATCTTTTGCAAAAATTTGCTAATGAACTAGATTAGCATTACTTTCTTGACGCCCTTACTTAGGGATGGACTCGTCAAGGGGGAGTAACGACGAGATCCTTTCCCGTTACTTGCTTTTTATTTCTTATTTCTTTTCTATTTTTCACACATTTTTCTTAAAAACAAAGTGTTGCTTTCTTTCAAAGCTCTTTTTGTTTCGACAAAAAGGGGGAGAAGAAAGTAAAAACTACAAATTCAAACTCTTACGAATTTTAGCTTTTCCTTAAAATAATTTTATGTTTTGTCATCAACAAAAAGGGGGAGATTGTTTATACAAATAAGCCGTAAAAATGTTTATTTATATTTTACGATCTTCTATTGTTTTGTCGATAACAAACGTAAAATCATATTAACGAAACAAATAAAATACGTAAATGGTTTGAACTAATAGTTTCTAACTTATTCACATTTTCACATAAAACACTAAAACAAGTATAAGTGATTTTATGATTTAGTAATACATATGTACAACAACTAGTGTTTACATATTTAGATAAAATATACACATAACTAGTATGTAGTATATTGGGTAATATAAATGGGTAGAAACTTAAGTATCACAACCCATTGGGCAAATACATTGAATGTAGTTGGGTACAACCCAAAGCCCATAACCCATGGATCTAGACCCATAACCCATTGCATGACATCATGCTTATATCACATATGGATAATACCCATAATCCATGGATCAACCCATACCCAAGTGACTAAGTGCATTGCACTCAAAGATACATTGTATCTAGCCAAAGATCCATGGTTCAACCCATGACCTATGACCCATAACCAAAATACCCATGGGCAAAGAGGAGCGTTCCACGGATCCCTAGCTTTGTGCTAGCCAGATCCCAAATGGAAGGGATCCGTGGGATCCGGGGAACAGTAGGATTTTTCCTCTATAAATAGTGAGCCATTTCTTCATTATTTATCGCCCCTTTCTAACATACTTTCTCCCCTAAGTTAAAACTCACTAACCTTAGATCCAAGAGATCTATGTTTGTAGTTTTGTTTTTGTGTGATCTCTTAGGTTCCTCTTAAAGGCAAGATCACCACCTTTTGAAGTCGAGCAAGCTCAAGTCCATGAGTTGCCATGCTTCCTCATCATCAAGGCTACTGAAGTTCTCTTATTGATGATTCCTTTCTTTCTTCAAAGAAGTGTAGTGTTGGAGACATTAGTGAAAGATGTCTCAAGTGTCAAGACGAAGATATTAGTGAAGAGTATCTATCGTCTATATGATAAAGCTCTTGTGGTAGGTGCTTAGAAGTCAAGACAAATAAGCATTAGTGAAAGGTGCTTAGAAGTCAAGACAAAGAAGAATTAGTGAAAGGTGCTTAGAAGTGAAGACACAAGACATTAGTGAAAGGTGTCTTGTAGATCTAGTCAAAGGCATTAGTGAAAGGTGCCTTAGATGTACATTCGATATGGTGTGTTTCGATGTACAAGATAGACTAGTATTAGATCCAAGGATATTGATATCCTTGATGATGTTGTAAAGGAGTAGATCTCCTTTGGGATTAGTCGTTGGTGTAGTGTGTTAGCAGTTCCTCCATTGCAATGAAACTAGGTGCTTAGCCTAGTACCTAATAAAGGGTAGGAGACGTTGTGAAGGCTTCTCCGCCATAAGGAGATTGGTGTAGTGATTACGAACTCTCGAGTAGGTGACTCGGGGAGTGGAGTAGGGCAAGGAAGGTGTCCTTGTAGCCGAACCACTATAAATACTCGTGTTGTGGTTTTGTGCTTCTTACTCTTATCTTTTCATTACTTACCTTTATATGCTTGTTTATCAACATCCAACACACACATCCAAATAGATTGTCATAAGTCAATCTAAATAGATTAAAAGAAAGTTTTAATTGGCAAAACTATTCAACCCCCCTTCTAGTTTTCCACAATTGGTATCAGAGCTTCGTTACCAAGTTTCTTGAAGTATATTGTACTTTAAAAACTTGATACGATCCGTGGTTAATTGAAAACTACAAAGAAAGTTTTTTTTAAAACAAACACCATGTCTTTTAAAATTATATGTTTGGATGTTGATTTGATAACAACATTTTTCTTATTTACTTTTTCATTTAATTGCACTAATCTTCTTTGTCATGTTGATTAGTCAAAGCTCATACCCACCAAGCTTTAGGAGTCGCTTGGTAACAGGAATATCTTCCTTAAGAAGGTATCTTAATCGCAAAGGAGCGGGAATCGTCTAAGTGACATTTGTTGTGTCATTTGTAAAGACATTCCTAAGTGCGCTAGAGGTATGATTTTCTTTTTATTTTGCTTGATAATTAAGTATACCTATTTAGGTATTTATATGAATATTTTTGTGCTTATACATCTTTTACATGAAGATTCATTAGGAAGCCTTTTTCTCACATACGTGTTTTACTTCTCGTCCAAAATCATGGTACATAAAACTTATGTTTTGTCTCTTTTTAAATCCAATAATAAAACAAAACACGAATCTCAAAAATTCCTCCTTCCCTATAAAACTCCACCGTCGACCACTTTACCAAACCCTCACTTTTTCAAATCCTCCAATTTCAAAATTTTCTCTTATTCAAAAACTTCATCTTCCTCCTCATTTCATCTCAACCGAAACCAAGAAGATCCGTCATCAACATGGTTTACATCGCACTCGTGCTCATCGCCCTAACACTCATCGCACTTGTGTTCCCTATGATGAAGTTCACATATGGAGACATTTACTTTGTGTTTTTAATCTACATTGGGATCATATACCCAATTCTTTGTATCATCCTTAGTATTGAAATGCAATATTATTAATAATCTAGTTTATCTAGGTTATTTTTATCATAATGTGTTTGTCACTTATTTTGATTTATATGTTTTATATTCCTTCGTGATACATTAGAAGTCATGTATGCATGCTAAAAGAAAATGTAGGATAAAACATATTTCGTGGAATAAAAACTGTAAAACCTATGTTTTTATCAAATCTGTTACTACAGATCCACGGATCCCGAAAGTTATACTAGCCGGATCCTTTTTGTATAAGAACCGTGGGATCCGTCCTACTAGAAAACAGTCTTCATGCAAGATTAAAAACCAATATCTTTCTAAATGTAATAATCCACTAGAAAGTCAAAACCTTGAGTATGTTAAAGTGTCAAATACCACTGTTAATAAAAATCTAGTAAAAACATTAGATTATCATAGGTTGACCACAAACATCTCTTTTTGTTAACTTATCATTTTTATAGGTTCAATTATGACGCATGAATATGAGTTTGATTTTTCACTCACTAGCGTCTACACTCCGAACATCTCTCTCGAACCCAACACACCTGGCAATCATGTCCGTGGGTTCAATAATCTCGAAAACCGTCACTTCCACGAAGGACGTATTGTAGACACCTCTCTACTATTCGAAGAAGGTATCAATACCTCCTTCCGAGCCATAGGACTAGAATGTCTTCTTGAAATCAACGAGAAGATATGTCCAAGGTTCATAATGGAATTCTTCCGTCAAGTCAAACTCGTTCGTAACGAGGATCGCTCTCTATCTCTTTGGTTTTATATCAAAAACCAAAAGTTCACTCTAACCCTTGGGCATTTTGCTCATATCCTCCGGATTCCAAATCATGGACAATGTGCCTTCACCGAAGATTGGTCTCTTGATTCTCTCTTCAACTTTCGTGAAGAAAATAGTCCATATTGTTCACACATACCCTCTCCGGAAGATTTAAATCGCCTAATATGCAAACCTCGACCATATTACTCCGATCCAAACATTATCTTTACAAGGGATATCCGAGAAGAGTACAAGCCTCTTGCACTCATCCTACGTGAAAAGGTTTGGAGTCTTAGGGAAATGAGAAATTCTTCCGCTTGTTGTGCTCACATGTTGTACTTGTTTGCTAACACAACAACCATACAATCTCGCCTACTTCTTCGCAAGGCGAATTGCAAATTTTCAAGGCTCCAAGAATAAACTCATCCCTTATGGAATGTTCTTGACACGCCTACATCATAATGTTATGCACTTCCATCCTCAATTTCAAAGTCCGTTGTACGTACTTGTTAACAAGATAATGGAACCGCTAAACATATCTCTCATGAAGACTTTCTTCATTCTTGATTCCACCAACACTCATCAATCACATAATGATCCTCCTAGCGAAAACACTCAAGGAACCTAGTAGTATTCCAAAATAGGATCAAATCTCTTGTACTCGTGCTTTATCAATGTAATCTAATTTCTTTCATGAAATAAAACATCTTACATTTGATATCTTAGTAGTAGAACTATTTTTAGACTATCCTTGAGATATAATGCATTGTCAAGATCATTGCATACCTTTAGTAAAGGTCGTGCTGAGCGGATGGGCGGATCCCAAAGATTGTGCTAGACGGATCCCTACACTTAGAGAACCGTGGGATCTGGCAAACAGAAAATGCAATTGCAAGCATTATACTTCAAACATATCATTAGAACACCTCACACACTAAGCTAAACATAGTGTCTTATGGCAGAATTAAGTCCTTATCAAGATAGGTTGATCTTTCACTACTCATACATAACTCACCTAGATCACACTCTAAGACGGTTGTAGATCTACCGTTTCGTTCTTAATCCATTACTCTTCCGCTCTTAAACTCACACTTCATTTTCTACTTGACCCCTCCCATCTAGCCTTAGAAATCTTTTGATTATGGAAAATTTAATCATTAATCATCCTCACCTCAAAATTGATCAAAGTTGATCAAAATCTAGTTTTCCCATCTAAAAGCTTCTAGGATATTTTCCAAAACACTATCCTAAGACACAACCTGATCTCTAGGATCATTTAGCTTCAATTGACACTCTAAATCTTTAGTGTCTTCCTTGCTCATCTATTGGTACTCTTGAAAGTTCCAAATCCTTCCATAAATGACAATCATTAGCTACATCATTCATTACTTTCAAGTACTCAAACACTCCTTCATTTAAAACACTTAGGAGGACTGAAACACTCAAGATGATATAGGTCTTAGATCTTAGAAACATCATTTCCACTCTTTCATAACTGCTGAAAGCCGGATCCCTAGGATTAGCCTAGACGGATCCCTCTGAGGAAGGAACCGTGGGATCCGGATGACAGTTTATGTCAAATCTTGCTAAAACAATCATTTCAACTCATCTTCCTAATTCAAACACTCCATCTCATCTTAAATGAGTTCCTAGATCAGTGCAACCTCTGAAGTTGAATCTTGTGCATGTCAATCATCACATTCCAATGAATCCTAGTGGCTTAAGGATTAAACGCACTTGCCAAATCTCTTAGCTTATAAACCACCTTGTTAGGACCTCCATAGCTCTTGCAACCTCTTGAAATCATCTCATCATGAGAAAAACCCCAAGTAGTAACCTATCCACCAAAGAACCACCCATGAAAAAGGTTCGTGTTATACACGAAATCTCTTCAACCGATTCATCTCCGGTCAAGCCAACAAATGATAGAATCCTTCATCATCCAATCAAACCAATTCCTAAAAGGATAGTACCCACAAAACTACCTATGCCAAACACCACCATACCTCCTAGGCCAAACAATATCATCTCCACCAAACCATCACCATTGGTTCCTAGAGCTATTTCATTTACATCCCCACTATCATCACCACACCTCTACAATTAAAAGGACTTGCCTCCCAGGCCGTCTCATCCGCTTCCGCCGACAACATTCTCCTCATTAGGAGGAATAATGGTTCAAAATCAATGTGTTGAGTCAACACTTGTTCCGGCTTCCTTTTCGCCGTTTCCATCATATAATATTATAATCCCATTTGGATTATGAGAAATCATCAAAATCAACCAACCGACCATATGGATGTTGACACTTCTCTACCACCACCATCATTCTTGGTCGAGCCATTCTCAAATGCGCCTCCACCAATCCCTCCATCGTTTGAAGCTTCACAAGCCGCTTCACTTGATCCTTCGCATCAAGCCATTTCATTTCTTCCACCACCACTACCTAGCCATGACAAAGATTGCTATCATTGTCAACATGTTGAAAGTTTGATACATGAAGTACGAGAAGACCAACGTTTCATGTTCTATCATCTCCTCGAACGTTTCAACGAGATTAAACCTAAACAAAACTTGAGCTAGAAGAATTTTAGTGGTGTCCTAGCATCAAGCGATAGTTGGTTTAGAAATTCCTAGTCATGTATTGTCTATTTTCTTATTTTTAGAGTCATGTATGTCATAACTCTTGTTTTATTAAATGGAATTACATGCTACTTGTTATTTTGTTGAGCATATGATTACTTTGTATTCACATCTCATTTATGTGATAATATTACTTGTTATATCACCTTTGCTAAAATTCATCAGCTAATACGGATCCCTCAGAATTGCCTAGACGGATCCCTACTAGGAGGGAACCGCGGGATCCGTGAGACAGAAAGCTAGTTTTCTACTAACTTGGACCACATTTGCAGGAAATTGTGAATTATACTTGCTTTCTAACCTTTGTTTTGTAGTTATTCAATTTACACATGAAGACTTTGACATCCCAAAGCTAGGGGGAACTTTATGTCAAAGCAATACATTGCAAAATTACTTACAATCTTAGATTTATATTTCATGACTTCCCGTTGCAAAATTTGCAAATGAACTAGATTAGCATAGACATAGACATAGACATAATATTTTGCAAAAATTTGCAAATGAACTAGATTAGCATTACTTTCTTGACGCCCTTACTTAGGGATGGACTCGTCAAGGGGGAGTAACGACGAGATCCTTTCCCGTTACTTGCTTTTTATTTCTAATTTCTTTTCTATTTTTCACACATTTTTCTTAAAAACAAAGTGTTGCTTTCTTTCAAAGCTCTTTTTGTTTCGACAAAAAGGGGGAGAAGAAAGTAAAAACTACAAATTCAAACTCTTACGAATTTTAGCTTTTCCTTAAAATAATCTTATGTTTTGTCATCAACAAAAAGGGGGAGATTGTTAATACAAATAAGCCGTAAAAACGTTTATTTATATTTTACGATCTTCTATTGTTTTGTCGATAACAAACGTAAAATCATATTAACGAAACAAATAAAATACGTAAATGGTTTGAACTAATAGTTTCTAACTTATTCACATTTTCACATAAAACACTAAAACAAGTATAAGTGATTTTATGATTTAGTAATACATATGTACAACAACTAGTGTTTACATATTTAGATAAAATATACACATAACTAGTATGTAGTATATTGGGTAATATAAATGGGTAGAAACTTAAGTATCACAACCCATTGGGCAAATACATTGAATGTAGTTGGGTACAACCCAAAGCCCATAACCCATGGATCTTGACCCATAACCCATTGCATGACATCATGCTTATATCACATATGGATAATACCCATAACCCATGGATCAACCCATACCCAAGTGACTAAGTGCATTGCACTCAAAGATACATTGTATCTAGCAAAAGATCCATGGTTCAACCCATGACCCATGACCCATAACCAAAATACCCATGGGCAAAGAGGAGCGTTCCACGGATCCCTAGCTTTGTGCTAGCCGGATCCCAAGTGGAAGGGATCCGTGGGATCCGGGGAACAGTAGGATTTTTCCTCTATAAATAGTGAGCCATTTCTTCATTATTTATCACCCCTTTCTAACATACTTTCTCCCCTAAGTTAAAACTCACTAACCTAAGATCCAAGAGATCTATGTTTGTAGTTTTGTTTTTGTGTGATCTCTTAGGTTCCTCTTAAAGGCAAGATCACCACCTTTTGAAGTCGAGCAAGCTCAAGTCCATGAGTTGCCATGCTTCCTCATCATCAAGGCTACTGAAGTTCTCTTGTTGATGATTCCTTTCTTTCTTCAAAGAAGTGTAGTGTTGGAGACATTAGTGAAAGATGTCTCAAGTGTCAAGACGAAGATATTAGTGAAGAGTATCTATCGTCTATAGGATAAAGCACTTGTGGTAGGTGCCTAGAAGTCAAGACAAATAAGCATTAGTGAAAGGTGCTTAGAAGTCAAGACAAAGAAGCATTAGTGAAAGGTGCTTAGAAGTGAAGACACAAGACATTAGTGAAAGGTGTCTTGTAGATCTAGTCAAAGGCATTAGTGAAAGATGCCTTAGATGTACATTCGATATGGTGTGTTTCGATGTACAAGATAGACTAGTATTAGATCCAAGGATATTGATATCCTTGATGATGTTATAAAGGAGTAGATCTCCTTTGGGATTAGTCGTTGGTGTAGTGTGGTAGTAGTTCCTCCATTGCAATGGAACTAGGTGCTTAGCCTAGTACCTAATAAAGGGTAGGCGACGTTGTGAAGGTGTAGTTCACCTTGGAGTAAAATAACTAGGTACTTAGCCTAGTACCTTATAAAAGGTAGGCGACGTTGTGTAGGTGTGGTTCACCTTGGAGTGAAAGAACCCGGTGGTTAGCCTAGCACCGGAAAAAGGGTAGGCGACGTTGTGAAGGCTTCTCCGCCATAAGGAGATTGGTGTAGTGATTACAAACTCTCGAGTAGGTGACTCGGGGAGTGGAGTAGGGCAAGGAAGGTGTCCTTGTAGCCGAACCACTATAAATACTCGTGTTGTGGTTTTGTGCTTCTTACTCTTATCTTTTCATTACTTACCTTTATATGCTTGTTTATCAACATCCAACACACACATCCAAATAGATTGTCATAAGTCAATCTAAATAGATTAAAAGGAAGTTTTAATTGGCAAAACTATTCAACCCCCCCCCCCGCCTTCTAGTTTTCCACATCCTGGACCGATCCGTAACTGGCGCAGGAATGCTAGGGTTCTTAAACCCTATGAGCCCGCACCATTTGGCACACCTTACCGACACCGTCGGGGAGGTCCAGTGTTCATTCACACTGCCTGGAAACGTGTACGCCTTCTAGTTGTACCACCACCGGCTACTACCTCTGTACCACCAGTTCCACTATCTGATGTCCTATTATCATCCACCCATTCACTATCTGTTACTCCACCACCACCAATTACAACATTACCATTACCATCACCCACTACATTCATCTATCAGACTACCACCGTACCTCTGTCACCCACCGTCCACCACCGGCATCATCACCATCGTTTGTCCACAGTGACCCCTTGCCTACTCGCATGAGGGCTAACATTCAATTTTCTACTTCATCTGATCCACATGTCGAGGTTGAGGCCGAGTCTGCTCATACTAGGGCCGTTGAGCTCGGGGAGAGTTCAGCTACAGCTGCTGCTAGGGTTCTACCTGTGACCGGAGAACCTATTCATCACACCATTCCATTGATTGCTGCTAGGGTATCCAGGCACGAGGGTATTCTTGATGATATTTTGGGTTTTCTAGATGAGGTCCATCTTGAGCGTATTGAGTGTATTGAGGAGGAGGTCAAAAACCTCGTTGTTGGAGTGGTTGCCTTGGAGTGGTTAGGTACCCATATAGAGGAGACTAGAGATGTGGTGCAGAGACAGACTATGGAAATTGCTACACTCATTGCTCGTGCGTCGACTCATGAGCAGAGACTTGAGGAGTTCAGAGCCCGAGTTGATCAGATCGCTGACTTGTCAGAAATGGTCCGATAGTTGCAGCGTAGGTTGGATGGAGCACCCGGGAGTTCATAGATCCGGGAGATATCTTATGTAGCTAGTAGTACGTAGCCTGCCATCTGTGGCGTTAATAAAAAGGCCTTGTATCTATTTGTTTTTGTAGAACAAATGGACAAGTTATTAATGTACTCGTTATATTGATGTGATTTATGATATTTGTAGCAACCCGTAATTTTTCATAAGATAAAATGACTATTTTACCCTTTGACTTTTTAAAGTTGACATTTGACTTTGACTTTTGACTATTTGACTTTTACCGTAACATAAAAGCAAATACGATAACCGGAAGTAACTGTAATTTTTCTTGTAACCAACACAAGACTACGATAAGTCTATATATTCAAAATACTTTATTTTCTCCAATAATCATAATTTATATGAACTATTACTACTTTATCATTTTTAAGTATATATTTTAATTTTTACGTAAGACGCATACTCAAACATACGTTATTAGGTTTTAACAACATAAAAGCACCCTATTAAACTTATCATACTTTTAGTATACCTAGCTGGAGTATATTGATAAATTTTAACATTTTTGGAAGTATTACATTTTTACGTTACTCAATTTTAAGTTTCGTGAATTAAGGGCTTAACGTTAGTAATTACTGGGACCAAACTACACCTCATAAACCAAAAACTAGGTAAAATAACACACACTACCACCTCAAAAGAGAGGTGGCATGCATTAGCTTCTCACAAAGCCACTTGGCTTTCTCTTAACACACTAACTCTTGTAACTCTCCACATATACTACCTTTGTCCCCCACTAGAGGATAAAACTTCACTAACACATCTCTTACATGCAAAAAGTGATCAAAACCCTCTCCTTCATCTCCCTAGGTCATTCAACCACCTCCTCCATCATCATCATCATCATCCTTTTGATTTCATACAATAAATTATACTACAAAAGTGAAGGGTTTAGGTAGCTAGTTATGATTCTTGGGTTGTTTTAGTGATTCCATGGTTAGATTTGGAGTTATACAAGAGGTTAGGGGCTGAAGTAAGGTGGTATTTGGGGTGATTATCAAAGTGTTATAAATATGGATAAAGATTAAAGAGAAGGGTGAAAGATTAGAAGGGTTTAGGTGTTGATTTGTAGTTGTGATACTTGTGTTAATCCAATCCTTGTAAGCTATTATTTATCTTCATATTCATTCAATATGATTTTAATAATCTCTATAATTATTTGATGTAACTTGGTATAAGTAGTATATGTAATATGGCTTAATTGATGTTGTACATGAGGTTGTGACCATAAAAACAAGCTAAAACAAGTCCTAGCTAAATTTTATGAACATGAATTCTGAAACAGTCACAAAGTTTGATTAAACTGATCATCTTAGTAAACCTTGAGATTAATTCAATAATATAGTCTTTTAGAACTATGTATTATGGGCGTTTCTCCGGGTGGCGCACCTCATAACTCTTCCCGATGAGTAAATGAGAGCCAAAATGGCAAAACATGTCAAAATCTGTACACTAGATTTCATTTACGAAAAGCCCATGGTTATGACCATTTATGGAAGTCGACTCAGTTTTATGAAATATAGCCAAGACCTAAACTTGAATTTTGACAAATGCCGCGTGTCAAAACAAGTTGTAGAACTCAACTTATGGTCGTTTTGGTAGGACTGAATGTGCAGCCAAACTTTCTGCAATGAAATATAAGTAAATACTTGTAATTAGACTATTGATATAAAAACACTTTGGATCTTAGACTTAATTAAGCTTAAGAAGCTGTTAGAGAATATAAAACTATGAACTTGAGCTTTTGAATCACTTAAAAAGGACTTATGGTTTAAAAGTTATGCCTAGTTAAGTTTTACTAGATGAAAATATAGTGTTGGAACAAAAGCTTGCTGATACGATTTTAAATCACGATTTTGACCCTTTTCTGGTCTGAATCAGGAAAAGTGTAAAACACGAAAGTTGCTCAGAATGACTTTTTCTACATAAACTTAGGAGCACATACGCAGAAAGTGAACGAAAAAAACCTAAAAACGGCAAAAACTAAGCTGACCTGTTGTTGACTAGAAAACAACCTCGGTGAGAACTTTAAGTGATATATTGATCATTTGAGGCTAATACAAAGCCAAGATTAAGTCAAGATTGTTGTATTGAGGTTGTCTAACTTAGACACATCCTTAATATGGTCTTGATTATTATTGCTTAACCATAACTTAGCCGCATGGCTAGTATAAGTCTAATGACCGAAACTTGTTTATTTAAAACTTGTTCACTAGACTTTGACAAACTAGGTAAATGACCATATGACATGTTAAACTACTTCACGACCTCTTGATTTTGATAGCCAAACAACATTTAAGGAATACTTTAACTTAAGGATTCATGTACAACATCATAAGCCAATAAACTACATATACTTGTACACTTATATCGTACACTATACTAAAACACGAATACTATGCTTTCTTAGGTAATCATTAAAGATCGTGGTCTTGCCATACTCTATTGTTGACGTACATTATATCGTTACACTCCGCTGCTAATCACTACTGTGAGTTCATAGCCCCACTTTCTATTACTTAATTGTTTTACAAACCCTTGGGGGAGATACATGCTTTATTTTAAACCGAACACATTGCTTTCAAAATGTATGCTTATCTGATTGTTTTATTAGCACTAAGTTACCGCATTTGCCAAACTTAAGTCCCTAAATCATGAATCATTAATCACTAGTGAAAGTGGGTGTGAATATTGTGAATAGATCTATTGGGATTGACGAATCCCGTTTGTGTTGACCTGGTTGGCAAACAAGCGCACTATATTTGAGTAACATTTGGTAAAAACAGCAATTTTTACCTGTTAGGGCTCGCACCGACATTTTCACCAATTAATTTTGGAACACGTTAATGCCTTGATTGCATGATGCTTAGTCTAATAATAATTGTTTTGTTTTCAAACCATTGGTGTGAATTTATAACTCACACTACAAACATAATGTGTTCAACCATCAAACAAACTCTATGAATTTCACTCAACCTTTGTGTTGACAGTTTTAAGCATGTATTTTAGATCCATAATGTCGGAAGCTGGCACGGAGACTAAAGAAGGCTGTAAATTTTATTATCATTCGAAAACCAATTTAATGTATTTTGTAAACCGTGAAGCTACTGGGACCTCATCTTTGTAAATTTTGATATTTATATAAATTGAATGATAAACCTTTTAAAACAACTCCATTAGAGTTCATTTTCTATTGTTATGACTGTTGTGCCATAAAGTAACACCCGGTTTGAATTCCGCTGCGTATCACGAAATTGGGGGTGTTACAATATTTGTGTTTGTTCCTTATATTCTCATGCATTGTGGTTCCATATTATTCATCGGTTTGTGCAAACCGAGCCGATCATTTATATTTCCATGTATGTTATGATGATATTTAGACATACTGTGATGTTATGGTTTGATTAATGATTACAATACTTATATTATATTAATTAAAAGTGGTGATCTTGACTATTATGAAAGTTTCATAACATTCTTACTTATTATAAAATCGATAATTCTAAACCTTGATGTGTATCTTTTGGCAATTTTAGAAAAATGGCAAAGAAGAAGATACCATCTACTCTTGCTGCTACTCTTACCATGTCACCAGCTGTTATCCAAAAATTGATTTCTGATGGAATCGATGTTGCTATTGCTAAACGACCTACTGAGGTCGTTCACTCTAACAACACTGAGAATCGCCCTGAGCGAAGTGAAACTGATGTCACTCGCAAATGTGGCTATAAGTAATACATGAATTGTCAACCGACATTCTTCAAATGAACTGAAGGCGCTGTTAGCCTTATCCAATGGTTCAAAAGGACCGAAACATTTTTCTTCTAAGTAACTGCACCGATGACTGTAAGGTAAAGTTTGCTACTGGAACACTTCTTATGATGCTTTATCCTGATGGAAAGCCTATGACCAACCCATTGGCATGGAAGAGGCTTACAAGATTACTTGGGATGAATTGAAGCATTTGTTGATGAAACAATACTGCCCAAGGACTGAGATTAAGAAATTGGAAGACGAGTTCTATCATTTAACTACCAAGGGCACCGACTTCAAAACCTACTCTAAGAGGTTCCAAGAACTACAAGCTTTATGTCCATCAATGGTTTCTGACCGTGTCAAACTGATTGAGAATCTCATTGGGGGATTGCCCCGTAGCATTGAAGGTAGTTTTACTGCATCTAAACCGCAAACTATGGAGGAAATAATCACAATGTCTCACCAACTTATGGATCAGGTCCTGAAACACGGGTTTGTACAAACTGGGAATGACAATAAGAGAAAGGCTGATGATCAGAAGAACACTACTTCCAGCAACAGCAACACTCATCTGCAAAACAACTCATTCCACCGCAACAACAACAGAAACAACAAGCACTACCACAACAACAGAAACCACAATAACTACAACAACAACAATCAGTTCAGGAACCCTAATAACAACAACAACAATCAATTCAGAAACCCTAACAACAACATCAACTCGTACCACCAGAACTGCAACTGTCACCACCATCAGCAGAACCGTCAAAGAGAAGCTTCGAGAGCTTATGCCGCAACTCCTCCTACTGGCAGACCATACACTGGGCTTACCCATTATGTAACAAATGCACCCTGCACCACAACGGTCCCTGCACTGTCAAGTGCATTAACTGTGGAAAGATTGGACATCTGTCCAGGAACTGCCGAAACCCTACTAGTGCGAACAATCAACAACCAGCCAATGTGACATGTTTTGGCTGTGGATAGGCTGGTCATGTCAAGCCTTAGTGCCCTAAGAATGCTAACAACACTGCCCGTGCTAGAGCCTATGTGTTAGGAGATGGCGATGCCCAGCTGAACACCAATGTGGTTACGGGTACGTTCTACTCAACAACCGCTATGCTAGAATTTTATTTGATTCTGGAGCCGATAGAAGTTTTGTGTCTACTGCATTTACATCGTTGCTTGACATCATCCCAATTGCTCTAGACACCATATATGAAGTAGAATTAGCTGATGGAAAACTAGTAGGAATCAACACGATAATCCGGGGTTGTACCTTGATCTTACTCAATCAACCCTTCGATCTAGACCTTCTTCCTACTCAACTCGGTAGTTTCGATGTCGTTATTGGTATGGATTGGATATCCAAAAATCGTGCAAGAGTCATATGTGACGAAAAGGTCGTTCACATTCCCGTCAATGGCGAAACTTTGATCGTCCGAGGTGACAAAAGTAAAAACCATGTGAGCATCATCTGTTATATCAAAACCAAGAGGTACCTTAGCAACGGGTGTGAGTCGTTTCTAGCCCAAATAACGAAGAAGAAAACGGAGGAAAAACGACTGGAAGATATGCCAGTAGTTAAGGATTATCCATAAGTGTTTCCCGAAGACTTGCCTAGTCTTCCACCTGTTCGTCAAATTGAGTTTCAAATCGATCTAGTGCCTGGAGCCACACCTGTAGCTCGAGCACCATATAGATTAGCTCCTTCTGAGATGCAAGAATTATCCAAACAACTTCAACAACTATCCGACAAAGGTTTCATTAGACCGAGTTCTTCGCCTTGGGGAGCTCCGGTACTATTTGTCAAAAAGTAGGACGGATCCTTCCGATTGTGTATCGATTATCGTGAGTTGAACAAACTTACGATTAAGAACCAATACCCACTACACCGAATCGACGATTTGTTCGACCAACTACAAGGATCGAGTGTATACTCAAAGATCGATCTAAGGTCCGGATACCACCAACTAAGGGTCAAAGAAGATGATATTCCAAAAACCGCCTTCCAAGTAATGCCCTTTGGTCTAACCAATGCTCCAGCAGTTTTCATGGATTTGATGAATTGAGTATGCAAACCCTACTTGGACAAATTCGTTATCGTATTCATCGATGATATCCTCATCTATTCTCGCGACAAGAAAGAGCATGATGAACATTTAAGGACTATCTTAGAACTACTCAAGAAAGAAGAATTATATGCCAAATTCTTCAAATGCGATTTCTGGATCCTAACTGTGCATTTTCTTGGACACGTAATTGATAGTCAAGGCATCCATGTCGATCCCGCAAAGATTGAAGCTGTGAAGAATTGGAACGCTCTTACAAATCCTACTGAAATCTATCAATTTTTAGGCCTTGCTGGTTATTACCGAAGATTCATAGAAGGTTTCTCTAAGATCGCTAAGCCTTTGACAGAATTCACCCAGAAAAGCAAGAAGTTTGATTGGGGAACTAAACAAGAGTCCGCATTCCAACTCTTGAAACAAAATCTTTACGAAGCACCCATCTTAGCATTGACTGAGGGAAATGAAGATTTCGTGGTATACTGTGATGCATCATACCAGGGCTTGGGCACCGTATTGATGCAAAGGAATGAAGTGATTGCCTATTCTTCCTGACAACTTAAAACCCATGAAGGGAACTACACCACTCATGATCTGGAACTAGGAGCAGTGGTGTTTGCTCTTAAGCTATGGAAACACTACCTGTATGGCACCAAATGTACAGTGTTCACATATCATAAAAGCCTTCAGCATATCTTAGACCAGAAAGAGTTAAACATGCGACAACGTCGATGGTTAGAGCTACTCAACGACTACGACTGTGAAATCTGTTATCATCCGGGAAAGGCAAATGTCGTGGCAGATGCCTTAAGCATGAAAGATCGACCTAAGCTACTCCGAGTGAGATCTCTAGGAATGGTAATCAATTCGCCGCTTCCATCTAAAATCCTTGAGGCTCAAGCCGAATCACTCGAAGAAGCAAACATACCTCATGAGAAAATTTACGGTATGCCTGAGAACGATAATGGCTTCGTGAAAAGATCTGATGGAATGTTGTGTTTTAAAGAGTGATGTTGGATTCCGCTCTATGGAGGTATTCGTGATCTCGTCATGCATGAGTCATACAAAACCAAGTACTCTATTCACCCGGGTTCGGACAAGATGTATCAAGATCTTAAGCAACTTTATTGGTGGTCGAACATGAAAGCTGATATTGCAGAGTATGTCAGTAAATGCCTAACCTGCTTTCGAGTTAAGGCGGAATATCAAAAATCGTCTGGCTTGTTAACACAAACAGAACTTCCAATGTGGAAATGGGAGAGGATTACTATGGATTTCATCACCAAACTACCAAGAACTTCCAACGGTTTTGACATAATTTGGGTCATTGTCGATCGCCTTAGTAAATCAGCTCACTTCCTACCGATCAAAAAACCAACGAGATGAATACACTTACTGTAAAACCCTAAAATCTCAAATCGTGTGAAATGACAATTTTGCCCTCGAACTTAAAATTTTACAAACTCGGGAAACACGTCAACATCGTTTAACAAGTTATATCATTAATAATATTCACACATTATGAAAGTAATTAACGTATGATATAGATTAAAAGAACATAAATAATTAAAACTCTAAGTAACAAATAAACATGTCAAAACGTACACAATTAACCTAGACTATTATCAAGACTACATACATGATAATGTGATAAGATGGGAAAGTCATAACTTGGTCTTTTCCCCCCTTAATGGCCGGCCCAAATCACTCACCATTTACTCTCCATATCAATTTCATTAAATCACATTTACACATTCCTTTTCAAATAAAAACACACACAAAAATTCACCATGACTCCATACGAATTTTTGGAAGGGGTCTAGCATTTTTCTGGGGTTCTTCATCATCAAGAGTAGCTGGGAAAAATAGGTTTTGGTTCGTTGAAGGCTTGGTTCGATCGGGGTGATTTTCTTTGGTCGATTCTTCATCCGATAGGTATGAAATTCATACGCTTGATCCACACGTCCTAAAATCGATTGGGTATTTTTCTCATGTTATATTCATCCTATATGTTCCAAATAAAATAATAAAAACGAACCATGCATGGTATACGAATTATTTGAGAATTAAACCCTAAAAACGTGTTAAAACCCTAAATAATTAGAAATGAATTTTCTGGGCATGAAGACTATTTTTCGTGGACTCTATATAATGTGTATTAACTCCGAAAAATGGTGCTTCGAATTGTTGAAGCATTTATCATGTTATATGAATTTATCCTAATCGCTATCTATGGAAAAGGGAAAATAAAATAAGGAAATCCTAAGGATCGAATAGGGTTAGGGTTTAATTATACAAATCTGGTCATTATTTATGTTTTAAGGTTGTGTAATGATTAGTACAATGATTGGATAATGAGCTAAGGTTTTTTAGTTGTTTTTGTATGATACCGATTTGTATAAATTAAGGTAAAGGGCTTGTTTTGTAATTATTAATACTCATGGGTATTTTTGTAATGTGTCATAATCTGGGACTAATCAGGTAAAAATATAAAGTGAAGGCCTTATGTGTAAATTTTGTATTTAAAAGGTTTAAAGAGTAATTTTGTATAATTATGAAACCGATTTTAAAGATAATTAAAGTAGAGGGACTAAAAATGTAAATTCTGGAAACTTGAAGTCATTTTGAGTAAATAATGATATTAAGAGTGTTTTGGGTAACTTTGAGTATTTATGGGTCTATTGTGTAATTATTATGGAATTATGATTTAATATATAAGTTTTGTAAACTTAAGGGGCTAAATGTGTAAATTCTGAAATCTGAGGGGCTGAATAGTACAATATGAATATTATGAGGTTACATTCTGAAAATTGGTAAAATAATATGCTTGTTTGGTAAATATGGATATTAGAGGGATTAAATCATGAATTATGTAAATATAAGGTTTGTTTTGTAAATATTGTAACTAGAGGGGTATAAACTGTAAAATTACGAAACTAAAGGGATTATGATGTCATTCTGAATAATGTGTATATTAAATTAGTAACTTGAAATATTTTCATGCTATACCCTTGAAATTAATGAAATTACAATTTGAACCCTAAACTGTGTGAACTTGTCATAATAAACCCTGGACTTTTGTAACTTGATAAAATGTACTTAAATTCCAAAATAACTCTGATATAAAGACTTAACCTAATTTGTAACATTAAAGACTTGTTAATTCTGGAAACCTGATATTTTTGGAAACCTGCTAAATATGGAAAGTTACTAAAACTGGAAAGCCGACTAAAATAAGTAATCTGAATTAAATAAGTTTTTAATAAAACCAGTCATGAATTCGTGTAGATTCGCCAGAGATGGAGTTTGCTTCCGACCTTGGTATTTCTGTGGTGTTTCGTTTGCGGTATAAGGTACAGATATTCTGACATTACCTCTTAAGGTTTCTCATGATTCGTATTCATCTTTCGATTCTAGCTTGATATGTTATGCGTTACTCTAAGCCTCTTTATTAGGGCTTCCCTATGACTCTGCTATGCTCCCTTGATATGAAACTATATGAACCTTTGATATGAAAACTTCGATATGAAACTTTGATACGAACTTTGATATGAACTTTGATATGAACTCTGATATGAATTTTGATATGAACCTTTATGATGTGATATGAATATGTTTTGACCCTTCAGTTTGATACCCGAGCCAAAATATGTTTCCTAGTCAGGAAGGTAACCTGACCGTGTCATTGATGCACCAATGGCATGACTTTAGTGTGGTTGAGTGATGTTCCACACCGTCCCCATTTTGATATGATTATGAGCTCACTATATGTATTTGATTTGGCCATTATATGTTTTGGGGGGCGTATGGATGCATCCTAGATTTGATTTGTTTCGAGGGATTTGATCTGATTGGAGCTTTGACTGGTGAATGATGTCGGGTGCAATCCGCGTCTTCACAATTCTGGGAGTTAGCTACTCCATTTGTTACTGAGGTCTCCCCTCATATTATGTATGGTATTCCGAGGTCACCCCTCCGAATACAATGGCTACTTATGATATGATATGATATGATATGTTTTCGGGCTCGGGTAGATTTCTGATAACCCTTACACTTTTGATATACCTATATTGTACCTTCTACATTCCCCAACGCACCATATTCTGTGTACCCTTATATGACTCACTCTACTACCAAGATTTATACATTCCATTGCTTTGATTTGTCACACTCTCATTCCGTTACTTCCGATTATCGTTCCATTCACGTACTGGGTTGTTATATGTTATTGGATTTGATTATGATATTCATGTTTATATGACTACTGATTACTCTGTATGATATGAATGTATGCGATATAAGATTACCTGTTGTCATCTGATGATATGCTATCTTACTGTTATGTGATCCTTTGATGTGTCTGGTAACCGTGCTTGTGTGAAATCGATTGTTGATCTGTTTATCTTTTGTACCTCGTTCAGTTAATCTCGTGGACTATGACTATCCGTGGTGTCCTTATCTGCTTGTTGTTGACCTGCCATGTTTGCATTTATATTTATGCTACGGTTTGATTGGGTAAATGGTTCAATTTGTGAAGCCTAGCTTGTTAACTGTTTAATTGCCCTACTATGTATTTAATTCATTTAATTATAGTGTTCTTACTGTATCCTACTTGTTACTTGTGACTGCCATGTTTGATTACCGTTACGATACTGATCATGTCTTCAATTAAGAGTTTTAACCTGTGTGAATTGCCATGCTCACTGATTCATTTATTGCTTCCGCTTTTCTGTAGATATCTGTTTGGCTTGTACGTATTTTGATTTCCTGAATTGTTTATATGTTGTGTGGATGCTACGCCTGCTATGTTTGCTTATGTTTCAGTTCTTGTATGTCTGGTTTGTATGTGCTTGTTTATATGTCATCGATGCTTTGCTTCGCTTCGCTCTCCTTGTTATCTGTTCGTTTTGGATATCTTTATAATTGTGTTCTGCAGGATCCTCTTTGACTCATTACTCTCATTTCGCTACGACTTGTTATCCGTTCCTTTGTTTCATTTGCATTTCAGATTTTATTTAGCTTTCGCTTTGTTATATCTGTTCACTGGGCTTTTAAGCTCAGCCGCATTTCTTTTCCTGCGGCAGGTTTTAGGTTTGAAGATGGGCTTTGATTGAGTTGAGAGTTGGATTATCTGAGTGGACTAACCCTAGTGACCTTATTATTTGGACTTGTTTTGGCGGGCTTGCGTTTTGAGATTTCATTTTATTTTAACATTTGGATTTTGTAATTTCCCTTGTAAATCTTTGGTTATTATGACTTGGTACATTATTATTTAAAGACTTCCGCTTGAAAATTTTACTTGTATGTTCTGATATGACACCAGACTGTGACACTTCTACCCTTGTCGAGTTGGGGTGTTACAATTATGGTATCAGAGACAGGTTTCGTCTTGTTGACCTTAGGATTGACCTGTGAGGACTTGGGTAGACACTAGGTTTCCGTCTGTTATGATCTATTCCGATTCTTTTTGATTGTCGCTCAGTTTTGACTTCGATAATCTTTTGTCTTCATTGTTTTGCTCTTCTTCTCTTCGCATTTGATTTTATTATTTTGTCTTCGCACATCCGTTTGTCGATCGTTAGATGGAGACTACTGTGGAGCAGAAGACGATGGTGCCGAACCTGAGTTGCTGCAACAGTCTCTGAGCTGGAGAGGTTCGTGAAGCAGAAGTCGTACCCAACTACCGTGTTGCTGGAGACATCAAGATGCTGTTGGAGGAAGCTGGACGGATCAACCAAAGACGCAAAAGACGGAGACAAGGTTCAACAGGTGGCTGTGAAGGTTCATCTACTTCATATGATTTGGGCGCGACTTGTGTTACTCCGATTTGTTTGTCATGCGTTTGTGGCGGTTTGATATTTTGTTATGTAATTTTGATCGGCATTACTTTTCTTTGATTCGTTCGAAACTCGGTTTGAATCGTGAAGTTTTATCGTTTAGCATTCTGGTATATCTCAGTTTTCTGTTGGACCGACAGTAATGAGTCATGAGGAACCGTTTCATGCAAGTTGGTGGTTTTCTCTCCTTTGTGGTATGGTAAGTTGTTTGATGTGTTATATGCTGTATGTACGCGATTCTGGTCTGCTCTGGTATGTTACTTGATATCTGTATATGATATGTTTTGTCGTGATATTGGTTATGTGATTTGTCATGACCCGGGACAGAATATGATGACGATAAGGGCTTGTTATGTGATGCAAGTATTATGACGCCTGATCAACGTGATAATACCGAGATCATATAATTTGAACTTATTGAAATCATACGACGTGTTGGGAAATGCCTGGGGTTGGTACGTGAATGGAATAAGGCTTATATCCGTTATTTGACACTCCTCATGTTCGTTTGGAATTTTGTACCTCTTTGTGAGATTCTCACCGATATCTGTTACGTGTAAGATTTGTACGCTTTGAAACTGATACGATTATGACCTGTATGAAACTATGGATTGCTACGTCTGCCTTAAGCCGGTACGTCTCTGTGTATCTCTGCGACTTCAATTTCGAGGACGAAAATTTTCTTTTAGAGGGGAAGAGTTGTAAAACCCTAAAATCTCAAATCGTGTGAAATGACAATTTTGCCCTCGAACTTAAAATTTTACAAACTCGGGAAACACGTCAACATCGTTTAACAAGTTATATCATTAATAATATTCACACATTATGAAAGTAATTAACGTATGATATAGATTAAAAGAACATAAATAATTAAAACTCTAAGTAACAAATAAACATGTCAAAACGTACACAATTAACCTAGACTATTATCAAGACTACATACATGATAATGTGATAAGATGGGAAAGTCATAAACTTGGTCTTCCCCCCTAATGGCGGCCCAAATCACTCACCATTTACTCTCCATATCAATTTCATTAAATCACATTTACACATTCCTTTTCAAATAAAAAACACACACAAAAATTCACCATGACTCCATACGAATTTTTGGAAGGGATCTAGCATTTTTCTGGGGTTCTTCATCATCAAGAGTAGCTGGGAAAAATAAGTTTTGGTTCGTTGAAGGCTTGGTTCGATCGGGGTGATTTTCTTTGGTCGATTCTTCATCCGATAGGTATGAAATTCATACGCTTGATCCGCACGTCCTAAAATCGATTGGGTATTTTTCTCATGTTATATTCATCCTATATGTTCCAAATAAAATAATAAAAATGAACCATGCATGGTATACGAATTATTTGAGAATTAAACCCTAAAAACGTGTTAAAACCCTAAATAATTAGAAACGAATTTTCTGGGCATGAAGACTATTTTTCGTGGACTCTATATAATGTGTATTAACTCCGAAAAATGGTGCTTCGAATTGTTGAAGCATTGATCATGTTATATGAATTTATCCTAATCGCTATCTATGGAAAAGGGAAAATAAAATAAGGAAATCCTAAGGATCGAATAGGGTTAGGGTTTAATTATACAAATCTGGTCATTATTTATGTTTTAAGGTTGTGTAATGATTAGTACAATGATTGGATAATGAGCTAGGGTTTTTTAGTTGTTTTTGTATGATACCGATTTGTATAAATTAAGGTAAAGGGCTTGTTTTGTAATTATTAATACTCATGGGTATTTTTGTAATGTGTCATAATCTGGGACTAATCAGGTAAAAATATAAAGTGAAGGCCTTATGTGTAAATTTTGTATTTAAAAGGTTTAAAGAGTAATTTTGTATAATTATGAAACCGATTTTAAAGATAATTAAAGTAGAGGGACTAAAAATGTAAATTCTGGAAACTTGAAGTCATTTTGAGTAAATAATGATATTAAGAGTGTTTTGGGTAACTTTGAGTATTTATGGGTCTATTGTGTAATTATTATGGAATTATGATTTAATATATAAGTTTTGTAAACTTAAGGGGCTAAATGTGTAAATTCTAAAATCTGAGGGGCTGAATAGTACAATATGAATATTATGAGGTTACATTCTGAAAATTGGTAAAATAATATGCTTGTTTGGTAAATATGGATATTAGAGGGATTAAATCATGAATTATGTAAATATAAGGTTTGTTTTGTAAATATTGTAACTAGAGGGGTATAAACTGTAAAATTACGAAACTAAAGGGATTATGATGTCATTCTGAATAATATGTATATTAAATTAGTAACTTGAAATATTTTCATGCTATACCCTTGAAATTAATGAAATTACAATTTGAACCCTAAACTGTGTGAACTTGTCATAATAAACCCTGGACTTTTGTAACTTGATAAAATGTACTTAAATTCCAAAATAACTCTGATATAAAGACTTAACCTAATTTGTAACATTAAAGACTTGTTAATTCTGGAAACCTGATATTTTTGGAAACCTGCTAAATATGGAAAGTTACTAAAACTGGAAAGCCGACTAAAATAAGTAATCTGAATTAAATAAGTTTTTAATAAAACCAGTCATGAATTCGTGTAGATTCGCCAGAGATGGAGTTTGCTTCCGACCTTGGTATTTCTGTGGTGTTTCGTTTGCGGTATAAGGTACAGATATTCTGACCTTACCTCTTAAGGTTTCTCATGATTCGTATTCATCTTTCGATTCTAGCTTGATATGTTATGCGTTACTCTAAGCCTCTTTATTAGGGCTTCCCTATGACTCTGCTATGCTCCCTTGATATGAAACTATATGAACTTTTGATATGAAAACTTCGATATGAAACTTTGATACGAACTTTGATATGAACTTTGATATGAACTCTGATATGAATTTTGATATGAACCCTTATGATGTGATATGAATATGTTTTGACCCTTCAGTTTGATACCCGAGCCAAAATATGTTTCCTAGTCAGGAAGGTAACCTGACCGTGTCATTGATGCACCAATGGCATGACTTTAGTGTGGTTGAGTGATGTTCCACACCGTCCCCATTTTGATATGATTATGAGCTCACTATATGTATTTGATTTGGCCATTATATGTTTTGGGGGCGTATGGATGCATCCTAGATTTGATTTGTTTCGAGGGATTTGATCTGATTGGAGCTTTGTATGGTGAATGATGTCGGGTGCAATCCGCGTCTTCACAATTCTGGGAGTTAGCTACTCCATTTGTTACTGAGGTCTCCTCTCATATTATGTATGGTATTCCGAGGTCACCCTCCGAATACAATGGCTACTTATGATATGATATGATATGATATGTTTCTGGGCTCGGGTAGATTTTTGATAACCCTTACACTTTTGATATACCTATATTGTACCTTCTACATTCCCCAAAGCACCATATTCTGTGTACCCTTATATGACTCACTCTACTACCAAGATTTATACATTCCATTGCTTTGATTTGTCACACTCTCATTCCGTTACTTTCGATTATCGTTCCATTCATGTACTGGGTTGTTATATGTTATTGGATTTGATTATGATATTCATGTTTATATGACTACTGATTACTCTGTATGATATGAATGTATGCGATATAAGATTACTGTTGTCATCGATGATATGCTATCTTACTGTTATGTGATCCTTTGATGTGTCTAGTAACCGTGCTTGTGTGAAATCGATTGTTGATCTGTTTATCTTTTGTACCTCGTTCAGTTAATCTCGTGGACTATGACTATCCGTGGTGTCCTTATCTGCTTGTTGTTGACCTGCCATGTTTGCATTTATATTTATGCTACGGTTTGATTGGGTAAATGGTTCAATTTGTGAAGCCTAGCTTGTTAACTGTTTAATTGCCCTACTATGTATTTAATTCATTTAATTATAGTGTTCTTACTGTATCCTACTTGTTACTTGTGACTGCCATGTTTGATTACCGTTACGATACTGATCATGTCTTCAATTAAGAGTTTTAACCTGTGTGAATTGCCATGCTCATTGATTCATTTATTGCTTCCGCTTTTCTGTAGATATCTGTTTGGCTTGTACGTATTTTGTTTTCCTGAATTGTTTATATGTTGTGTGGATGCTACCTGCTATGTTTGCTTATGTTTCAGTTCTTGTATGTCTGGTTTGTATGTGCTTGTTTATATGTCATCGATGCTTTGCTTCGCTTCGCTCTCCTTGTTATCTGTTCGTTTTGGATATCTTTATAATTGTGTTCTGCAGGATCCTCTTTGACTCATTACTCTCATTTCGCTACGACTTGTTATCCGTTCCTTTGTTTCATTTGCATTTCAGATTTTATTTAGCTTTCGCTTTGTTATATCTGTTCACTGGGCTTTTTAAGCTCAGCCGCATTTCTTTTCCTGCGGCAGGTTTTAGGTTTGAAGATGGGCTTTGATTGAGCTGAGAGTTGGATTATCTGAGTGGACTAACCCTAGTGACCTTATTATTTGGACTTGTTTTGGCGGGCTTGCGTTTTGAGATTTCATTTTATTTTAACATTTGGATTTTGTAATTTCCCTTGTAAATCTTTGGTTATTATGACTTGGTACATTATTATTTAAAGACTTCCGCTTGAAAATTTTACTTGTATGTTCTGATATGACACCAGACTGTGACACTTCTACCATTGTCGGGTTGGGGTGTTACACTTACACAACTTTACCTAAAGGAAATTGTTGCATGTCATGGAGTGCTGATTTTCATCATCTCCGATCGAGATAGTCGTTTTACCTCTCGATTCTGGCAGTCGCTACATAAGGCTTTAGGTACTCGTTTAGATATGAGTACTGCTTATCATCCGCAAACCGATGGTCAAAGTAAATGGACGATCCAAACCTTAGAGGACATGCTTGGAGCATGTGTGATTGACTTCGGGAAAGGTTGGGATAAACACTTACCACTAGCTGAGTTTTCCTACAACAACAGTTATCATGCTAGCATTAAGGCTGCTCCATTTGAGGCACTTTATGGACGTAAGTGCCGATCACGTGTCTGTTGGGCCGAATTTGGGGATGTTCAACTCACTAGGCCCGAGATTGTTCAAGAAACGACCGACAAGATCATCCAGATTAAGCAACGCTTGCAAGCCGCAAGAGACCGACAGAAGAGCTATGCCGATGTGAGAAGAAACCCATGGAATTCCAAGTTGGTGATAAAGTAATGTTGAAGGTATCCCCTTGGAAAGGAATGGTTAGATTTGGTAAGCGTGGAAAGCTTAAACCCTGATACATTGGACCATTCAATATTCTGGAAAGAATTGGTCGTGAGGCATACAAACTTGAACTTCCAGAAGAACTCAGTAGAATCCACGATACTTTTAACGTTTCCAATCTTAAGAAGTGTTTATCTGACGAAACTCTTGTCGTCCCACTCAAAGACATCAAACTCAATGACAAGCTCAGCTTTGTAGAAGAGCATGTAGAGATCATGGATAGAGATGTCAAAATATTGAAGCAAATTCGCATTCCCATCGTTAAGGTTCGTTGGAACCACAAGAAAAGAGGTGCTGAGTACACCTGGGAACGCGAAGATCTAATGCGTTCTAAATATCCGCATCTATTCTCCGAGTCAACTTCTATGTCTTCTATATGTGGTTTTCTTAAGGGGTAGGTACTGTAAGCGCCCATAAAAATAAACTTGTAATTATCTAACGTTATTATAAATCAATGATGATTTAGCACCACATTTTTTTTCTTCTTTTTCCTTAAGCTACAAATCGTAACGTAACTAATTATCCCGAGCCATGCACGGCGACCGTCATGTTTCCCCGACACGAACCTTCGCGACAATTACATTTTTTTCTTTCGCGATTAGACTTATAAAATTTATTATTTCAATTTCACTACTAATACACTTCCAAATATTTTTTTTCTTTCGTTTTGGCCGGTAACCCAAAAAATACATCTCCTTAATATTTTGGGCCTTGCCCTTTTCCCCCTAGCCAAACGAGACCCTTAATTTATTTTAAGTCCATTGATTACATTTCCAAACCCAAATCACTTGATATCATTCTTTCTTTTGCGAACGGGAGACAACAGGAAACCAAAAACGTGACCTTGTGTCATTTTTCACTCTTTTGACCAAGTGTAAATTTCAAAACACTACTCATACTATAACCAATCATGCACTCTCTCAATGATGTTAAAGTAACCCCATCATACACATATCATAACAAGGCAAGCTAGCTCCCTTTCTCCTTGTAAGACTAATCACTGGAAACCCCATCCCAGTTGCTATCTCTTGGACTTATACTGTTAGGAACATGTTTTATTATCAAGTGTAGGTCATTTCATTTGTATTAGGTCGTTAATAATTATGGTTTATAAATGTTTGTAATTAGTTTCTCAACTCATGTAGTAAGCCCATGAGCTGTGATAGAAGGTTCTTCTAGAACCAAAGGGAAACACCCCTACTTATGTAAACACTATAAATACCCCCTCCCTAGAAGGGAGAGGGTTGTTGGTTCTAATTGCAATTATCATTTTCATAATCACTTCATTAGTTCCTTTCACTTTCTCTCACTAAAACTTTCTCTCTCTAGAAATACATATTGATGTGATAAAATGGCGTCCTAACAAGTGGTATCAAGAGCCAAGGGATAATTTAGGTTAATATTGATTAGATTTAATAGAAATCCATACTTAAAAACGTGTTTTAGATTGAGATTTATGGACTTTTTGGACTAAATACGTGTTTCTGCGAGTTTCTCATGAGTTTTGGCGAGTTTGGCGAGTTAGCCATGAAGTTTGGCAAGTTTCTCATGAGTTTCTGCGAGTTTCTCCTTGTAGTTTTGCGAGTTTCTGCTTAAATTTCTGCGAGTTTGCAGTTTTGGCGAGTTTCTGTCTGCATTTCTGCGAGTTTGCAGTTTTGGCGAGTTTCTGTTTGCATTTCTGCGAGTTTGTAGTTTTTTGGCGAGTTTCTGTTTGCATTTCTGCGAGTTTGCAGTTTGGCGAGTTTCTTTCTGCAAGTTTCTTTCTGGCGAGTTTCTTTCTGGCGAGTTTCTATCTGGCGAGTTTCTTTCTGGCGAGTTTCTTTCCGGTGAGTTTCTTTCCGGCGAGTTTCTTTCTGGCGAGTTTCTATCTAGCGAGTTTCTATCTGGCGAGTTTCTTCTGCGAGTTTCTTCTGCGAGTTTCTCCTGCAAGTTTCTTCTGCGAGTTTCTTCTACAAGTTTCTTCTGCGAGTTTCTTCTGCAAGTTTCTTCTGCGAGTTTCTTCTGCGAGTTTCTTCTCTACCTAAACCTAAACAACATCAACCTTAATTATCCTTAACGATCCATAACACATCTTCACATTTAAAAAAAAAAAAAAAAAAAAAGAAAAAAAAAAGTTTTTTGGCGGGAAAATTTGAGTAAAATTTAATTTCTAAGGGAGACTAAACGTTCAATTTTTACGCGAAATTCAAATTTTGGTTTAACTGTGAAAATTTTGGTCAAAAATTCAAATTTTTGGGCCTAAATTCGAATTTTTCGGGTCAAATTTGGCGTCAAAATTGTCAAACCTCAAATTTTTCTTACAACCTTAGAATTGCATTTTATAGTGAATTTCAAATTTTGGGGGAGAAAATTTTTCATAATTATTTTTGGAGGGAAAATTAAAATTCACTACATCAATGTCTCTAATGCTTTCACAAATCTCCTCACATTCCATCTACCACTTAAAACCTTCTTCACCAAACCTTGCTACTGATGATTCTGAAGATGCAAATGCATTTGTGGAAGTAAACAAAAGAATGATGTTACTGACTAAGATGTTCTCACAATTTAAGAATTCAAAGAGTCAGACTTCATTTGATCCCCGAAATCAAACAGCCATGCAAGGTGGAAGAGTTGATGTACAAGGAAGGAATGCTCAAAGGCTTGTCATGAATGATGAGAATACTGCAAATGTCAGTAATACGGACAATGAGGTTGTAGCATTGGAAAAGCAGGATGACAGCAGCAGATCTGAGGAAGATATCATACCCAACTATGACACCGAGTCCAACTTTGATGAAGAACAAATGGTTGAGGAAGATATCATTCCCACATATGACACCGAGCCCAATTATGATGAAGAACAAATGGTTGAGGAAGATATCATTCCCACCTATGACACAGAGCCAACCTTTGACAAAGAACAGATGGTTGAGGTACAATCTACTGTTGCTCATACTCTGCCTGCAAATGCGAAACAAACTGAGCAACCTGAATTCAGAAATGAAGGAGAGGTTGACTAGCATGTTGCACAATGTCCATACAACTGTCTCATGTCTGAGCCCTTAGTTGCAAACAATACAACTGAATCGTCAAATCAAATTCTTGAATCTGAAAACATTCTTCTCAAAAAGACCATTGCTCAATTTCAAAAAGATTTTTCAAACCTAGAGGCACATTGCAAATCTCTTGAAGTTAAAATGCAAAGTAATCGTGTGGATACATTAGTAAAAGAAAATGAGCATCTAAAGGCTCAAATTCAAGCAAAGGGGCTTGTGCATGTTGCTTTACAAAACAAATTGAGAAGATTAATTGGCAAGAGTGTGGATACTAAATTTACAAAACCAACAATCTTGGGGAAATCGTCACTACAATCAATCAGAAACCAATCAGTAGTTAGACAACCAACTGCTTTTAAATCTGAACGATCAAAATCTTCAAAACCACGGTTTGCCTCCCAAGTTATTGAGAATAATCATTTGTCAAATCAAGTCACTCCACATTACTGTTCTGATTTCCCACTACTCTATTTCCAACATTCTGACCCATCTGATTACCCTGATTCGGAACCGCCTGATTACCCATGCGAAATCTAGTAGCATATCCCTGCTGATTCCCAATAACTCCAACCATTTGACCTTGATTGCCCATGTTCACACCCGGCTGTGCAATTTGCCTGTTGCGAGTGTTTGATGAAATCCTTTGGTTGTTGTTAGTTGGTGTGGAATAGCGACCTCTGAATGCTTTACCCAAGAATACAAATGCTTGTGACAAAGCTTCTTCTGGTTCCATTTCAAGATCAGTGATTCCTTGTTCCTGGTAATGTTGTTGTTCAGGTGGATGGTTTTGTTGTTGAGGGATGTATTGCTGCAAGTTGTTGTTAGTGGAAGATGATGAAGCTTGTTGTTGTGTATTCACTGGAGTTTGAGTCTTTGCAATGAGTGCCAATGGATCATGATTCTTTGCTAATCTTTCTTGCCCGACTTCATTCACTTCATTTTGGTTTTGTTTCAGAAAATCGTTGAGTTGATCAAAGTTCACTTGATGTAAGTCCTTTGTTTGGTTGACAATAGTGACATATCTTCCCCATTCTTCTGGTAGATTGTTCAAGAACTTGATGTTGCTCACGATAGTTCTGTGTGTCAACTTGTTTCGATCACTCATTCATTAAAGTACAAAACCTTCCATAGTAGGATTCAATGGATTCTCCTGGAGTAGATGTAAACTTCTCCCATGCAGTTAGCAACTTGTTCTCTGTGTCTTGTTGACCAATTTTTGTTCCATGACAAAGCCGTCTAACACGTTCCCACATATCGAAAGTAGTTTCACAACTGTCTACAACAAAGAAGATGTCTCTTGGTAAACCCAGTTGTATAATATGAATTGCCATGTCATCTGCTTCGACTTGTTTCTGATCCTCTTCAGAGTATTCAGTGTCTTTTTGAAGACGAAAAAATGGTGGGACGAGAGGTGTTGCATAAGCATTTCCAGGGTCTTGGACTTGTCGAGGTATGAAGGGTCCATCCTGAATGGATTTGATCATCAATTTTCCATTAGGTTTTGTCTTGATGTAACGAAGCATTCGACTTGTCCATTGAAGATAACCACCTTTTTCCAACATAGGAGGACGGTTTTCGGCACCGGCTGCATGAATATCTTGTTGAGTTGCCATTGATGAAGGTATGATCTGATAAAGTTGATGTAGGATCGATTCAACGATAAAGGAGTTGTGGTGGATGAAGATTAAGCTCGGTTGAGGTTTTTCTGAAAGTCGTACTCGTAACCTTGGTTCTTCTTAGAAAAAATTTTTCTCCCAAAATTTGAAATTCACTATAAAAATCAATTCTAAGGTCGTATGAAAATTTTGAGTTATGACAATTTTGACGCCAAATTTGACCCGAAAAATTTGAATTTAGGCCAAAAAATTTGAATTTTTGACCAAAATTTTCACAGTTAAACCAAAATTTGAATTTCGCGTAAAAATTGAACATTTAGTCTCCTCAAAAATTTAAATTTTACTCAAGTTTTCCCGCCAAAAATTTGAATTTTTTTTTAAATTTAAATTTAAATTTTACCAAAATTTTCACAGTTAAACCAAAATTTGATTTTTTTTTTAAACCTTTATGCGTAGAAAGAGCTTAGGCGTAGAAACAGAAGTTACGAGTAGACGAGGCTTAGGCGTAGAGATTGTGCTTATGCGTAGGATCTTATGCGTAATCAGCTTAGGCGTAGACAAAAAGTTACTCGTAAACCTTACGCGTAATTGTGAAGTTATGCGTAGAGTTACTCGTAAGCTTTTAGCTTATGCGTAAACTATGGTTAAGAACCAAAAGTCCTTTACACTGTCACAGCGTAAGGGATATCCACAAGTCGAAGTGTTCCACACACTTATCCAAGTGAGGGAAGCACTGAGTAACCTTTGATGCTCGAAGATTCTTAGCCAAAAAGTTATGCGTAGGAACTTACGCGTAGAAAAAGGGTTTTGAATTTCTTACGCGTAGAACTAGGGTTTTGACCTACGCGTAAAAAATTTCCAGTGATTCAACCAATTTCACTTGCACAGATAGCCTTAAAAACACTCGAATAACCCAAAAATGTTGACCTTTTTCACCCAAAGTGCTTAGAAAAGTTACGAGTAGAAACGTACACCTTCAAAAACACGAGTTTAAGAACGATGTAAAACGTGTAAAGCTTCAAACGTTTTCCAAAAACTAGACTCCTTAACACTATAATAACCTGAAACCATAAGAATCTTGAAGATTAAAGTGCAAAAAGTAAAGTTTTAAGCGTTTCACTTTTGAATACCGAGAGCTTTACGCGTAACCCTTCAAATCAAACACAAACACTCCTAAACCATTGTTAGGCGATTGATACCAATTGTAGGACCTTACTTTTATCAACCTTATCACTTTACCAAGCAAACCCAACACACGTAACCCAAGTTACGCGTATAAAACGTGAAACACATACACAAACAAAGCTTAGAAATAAGATGAGAAAGATGGTGACTTGATGTAATATTCGTGTATGTGAGAGGATAAAGATAAACACAATAAAGTTGTATATTCCTTGAGAGAGAAAATACACACACACACACACACACACTTTCAAGCACACCCCTCAAATGACCATTTGAGGGGTATTTATAGTACAAGTCACAAGTTGCCCTAAAGGCTTTCTTATGGGCTTCGTGGGCTTGGACATGGGTTGGATTGGATAAAAGGCAAGCCTTACATAACTAGTACCCATTTAGCTTAGTCCAATCCATGAGCCCGTTGACTATTCTATCACGATATCTAACACACGTTACAAAGTTCCTAAATGTGAATGACCATCACTTCTAATAAAAACTATTAAGGCTAACAAAACAAGCCGAGCTTTTATCAAGCAGCTCGAGCTCGAGCTTGGCTCGATCGAGTCGAGCTTCTATCGAGCTCAAGCCGAGCTCAAGCCCAATATATTGGCTCGAAACATATAATGAGTCGAGCTTGAGCTTTTGATGGCTCGGCTCGAGCTTTTATCGAGCTTTTTTGAGCTTTAAGTAAATAAGGGTTAATTGGAATATTAACCTAATTATAAATAAGTATTCAAGTTATGGAAATCATTTTTTTTTTAAACCTTTATGCGTAGAAAGAGCTTAGGCGTAGAAACAGAAGTTACGAGTAGACGAGGCTTAGGCGTAGAGATTGTGCTTATGCGTAGGATCTTATGCGTAGGATCTTATGCGTAATCAACTTAGGCGTAGACAAAAAGTTACTCGTAAACCTTACGCGTAATTGTGAAGTTATGCGTAGAGTTACTCGTAAGCTTTTAGCTTATGCGTAAACTATGGTTAAGAATCAAAAATCCTTTACACTCTCATAGCGTAAGGGATATCCACAAGTCGAAGTGTTCCACACACTTATCCAAGTGAGGGAAGCACTGAGTAACCTTTGATGCTCGAAGATTCTTAGCCAAAAAGTTATGCGTAGGAACTTACGCGTAGAAAAAGGGTTTTGACTTTCTTACGCGTAGAACTAGGGTTTTGACCTACGCGTAAAACATTTCCAGTGATTCAACCAATTTCACTTGCACAGATAGCCTTAAAAACACTCGAATAACCCAAAAATGTTGACCTTTTTCACCCAAAGTGCTTAGAAAAGTTACGAGTTGAAACGTACACCTTCAAAAACACGAGTTTAAGAACGATGTAAAACGTGTAAAGCTTCAAACTTTTTCCAAAAACTAGACTCCTTAACACTATAATAACCTGAAACCATAAGAATCTTGAAGATTAAAGTGCAAAAAGTAAAGTTTTAAGCGTTTCACTTTTGAATACCGAGAGCTTTACGCGTAACCCTTCAAATCAAACACAAACACTCCTAAACCATTGTTAGGCGATTGATACCAATTGTAGGACCTTACTTTTATCAACCTTATCACTTTACCAAGCAAACCCAACACACGTAACCCAAGTTACGCGTATAAAACGTGAAACACAAACACAAACAAAGCTTAGAAATAAGATGAGAAAGATGGTGACTTGATGTAATATTCGTGTATGTGAGAGGATAAAGATAAACACAATAAAGTTGTATATTCCTTGAGAGAGAAAATACACACACACACACACACTCAAGCACACCCCTCAAATGACCATTTGAGGGGTATTTATAGTACAAGTCACAAGTTGCCCTAAAGGCTTTCTTATGGGCTTCGTGGGCTTGGACATGGGTTGGATTGGATAAAAGGCAAGCCTTACATAACTAGTACCCATTTAGCTTAGTCCAATCCACGAGCCCGTTGACTATTCTATCACGATATCTAACATACGTTACAAAGTTCCTAAATGTGAATGACCATCACTTCTAATAAAAACTATTAAGGCTAACAAAACAAGCCGAGCTTTTATCAAGCAGCTCGAGCTCGAGCTTGGCTCGATCGAGTCGAGCTTCTATCGAGCTCAAGCCGAGCTCAAGCCCAATATATTGGCTCGAAACATATAATGAGTCGAGCTTGAGCTTTTGATGGCTCGGCTCGAGCTTTTATCGAGCTTTTTCGAGCTTTAAGTAAATAAGGGTTAATTGGAATATTAACCTAATTATAAATAAGTATTCAAGTTATGGAAATCATTTTGCTCAAGTATTCAAGATCTATGAAGCTTATGACGTCTCGTGAATATATTTTGTTGAACTATTTTAGACATTCGAATCTTAACTAGTATTTACTGATTATATTTCATTTTAATGTTAGACTTGTTTCATCTTCCTAACTCTTGAATGTGTGGCATCATGTGACAATTTAGTCACATTTTGTCCTAGTTAGATACAATTAACTGGTTCAGGTGTATGTCCCTTTTGTAGGGTCTTTATATGATTTTATTCATTGGGTATTGTATTGTATTTGTTCTTCTTTTCGAGTCTCAAGTCTCAACTCCTTAATCAACTTGTTCAGGAGTTGGAATAGGGGTGTAAATGTGTAATCATGTATTCATATACATATATTCGAGCTTTTCAAGCAAAGCTCGAGCTTTGCTCGAAACTAAATCGAGACGAGCTCAAGCCTAGATGGTTAAAGCTTGACGAGCTATCGAGCCGAGCTTGAGCCTAGTTTTTGTTTTCGAGCCGAGTTCGAGCCTTGTTAAGCTCGGGCTTGGCTCGGCTCGGTTACACCCCTAATCTCAATTTCACTGCTAATACACTTCCAAATATTTTTTTTTCTTTCTTCTTGGGCCGGTAACCCAACAAATACATCTCCTTAATATTTTGGGCCTTGCCCTTTTTCCCCTAGCCAAACGAGACCCTTAATTTATTTTAAGAACATAGATTACATTGCCAAGCCCAAATCACTTGATATCATTCTTTCTTTTGCGAAAGGGAGACAACAGGAAACCAAAAACGTGACCTTGTGTCATTTTTCATTCTTTTGACCAAGTGTAAATTTCAAAATACTACTCATACTATAACCAATCATGCACTCCCTCAATGATGTTAAAGTAACCCCATCATACACATATCATAACAAGACAAGCCATTCTCCTGGTAAGACTAATCACTGAAAACCCTTCCCAGTTGCTATCTCTTGGACTTATACTACTTGTATGTATATTGTGTGTAAGACCATGAGTGGTATTTCCATGATCTAAACCCCTAAAACATGCTTACACTTGACATGTTGACAAAGACTACTCAATAACACCACAAATTGCACATGTGACTGTAAGACAAAGATATTTCACCCTTCCATGTATATCTATGCGAGCCTCATCCCCCTGCACTTCCATATTTGTTTCCAACTCATTTACTACAAAAACCTTTCCACCTTCATACCCCCATCGACCACAGTAGGCTCCAAGGACAAAAGAAAGTTCACTGTAAGGGGTTAGACTAGTTCTAAGGGATTTTTGGGTTAAGCTATGAAGTAATTTTGGGTACTTGATTGCTTAAAAAGGCGTTCGGGTTGTTTTCTTTGCGTTCACGTTCGACTCACCACCTCGTGAGCTCTTCACCACCCTAGAGGTGTAGTAAGCCGCTCTAAATATTTTCTATACACTTTGCATGCATGCTAGATAGTTAGTAAAATCTATCACGCGTAAAACGTGTTACCCCGACTCATTAAACTTTGTGGTATGTATAACACGTTAAAAACAATAGAAATGATAATAGTATTGCATAACCAATTTCATAATTTACCATATCATATAAGATCATAATCGGAACATATCAACTGAAGCATGCCATATTATATTTAGGTTTCGCGTTGAAGCCTTTTCCACTTCGTACTTGATATTATCGTTTCATGCTCACCGGGTGAGTTCATAGACCCACTTTTACATACTTTTTATAAATCCCGTAGGGAGATACATGCTATAAACATGAACACAAGTCTTTACAACTGTATGCTTTCCTGATTATTATTATTTGCCTAAGTCAATCTTGCCGAAAGACCCCTTCTATCATGAACCATTAGTCACTTGCGAGTGAGTGCATATATTGTGGATAGTACTATCGGAATTAACGATCCCGCCCTTGGTTATCAGAAATAACGGGGGCGCACTATATTTGAGAACAATAGGTAACTGGCAATTACCTCTCTTTGGGGGCAAAACTCACAACCCTTAGCGGCTGTGTTCATAGTTGAGTCTTGGTGCCACGAGCTTAGTGCAATAATAATTGTTTTCATGATTAATTGTCTTCGAAGCAATTATCACATATTATCTTGTGTTTAACTTATTATTACAAACTTGTGGATTCACTCAACATTATTGTTTACTTTTAAAGCATGTTTATCTCATGTAACAAATGAAGAAGTTAACCCCGGGCACGGAGCGAGCAAAAATAAAACTTATGGTGGTGTATTTCAAGAAGTTGTCATTATTTATAAACTCAACTTTATCTTTGTAATGTCTTTTGGAAAACTTTGTATCAACAACTATTGAGTTTTCATGAAATGACAAGAGTGTTTTAATTAAAACGTCTCTTTGAGTCGTTTTCTATGATTTTAGACTGTGATCCTCTACGTAACACCCAAACTAGTCTTCCGCTGAAAAGTTGAGATTTTGGGGGTGTTACAGATTGGTATCAGAGCCTAAGTTATAGAGAACCAAATCGTGTTTTAAACATTTGAACTATAACTACGCTTTTGAAATGGACCATTTTACCACCACCACTCTACGTTCTCCGTGCCTACTTTATACCAACACTATGTATTGAGATTTGCATGGCAGATAATACACACCTAGTGAAACATTATATGATGCATTAAATTGAAGATTTCATGTACCATTTAGTTAGGCATTGAGATTTGCTAGGCAGATTATGTGCGACTAACTGAACTTTATTTATCACTTATTGGCAACTTGTACTTATGAAAAATTATTTCTGGGTTATTACAGTATCATGTCGTCTGTATCCCATCCTATCACTTTGTCATCTGATTCTGAAATGGGGGATGCTTACTCCACCACGACACCAGTCTGGTCAGTCCTTCACCTGCTTCACCATCTCTTACATCTGGTGAGACTGAACCCTTCATGGAGGGTGAGGTCGCCCCTACTCCACTTACCTCTGTTGCACCTAATTCACCAAAGAGGTCTCCTGTTTACTATCCTCTATCCGATGATGAGTATGATCGCTTAGTGAGAGCTCCTAATGCCTCCGGCTATGAGGCTGATGGCGAGCACTCAGACTCTGATTCGTCTAAGGGTTCTATATCTACACCACTTTCATTACCTCCATCATCTCCTGTGTTAATACAAATAAGCCGTAAAAACGTTTATTTATAGTTTACGATCTTCTATTGTTTTGTCGATAACAAACGTAAAATCATATTAACGAAACAAATAAAATACGTAAATGGTTTGAACTAATAGTTTCTAACTTATTCACATTTTCACATAAAACACTAAAACAAGTATAAGTGATTTTATGATTTAGTAATACATATGTACAACAACTAGTGTTTACATATTTAGATAAAATATACACATAACTAGTATGTAGTATATTGGGTAATATAAATGGGTAGAAACTTAAGTATCACAACCCATTGGGCAAATATATTAAATGTAGTTGGGTACAACCCAGAGCCCATAACCCATGGATCTTGACCCATAACCCATTGCATGACATCATGCTTATATCACATATTGATAATACCCATAACCCATGGATCAACCCATACCCAAGTGACTAAGAGCATTGCACTCAAAGATACATTGTATCTAGCCAAAGATCCATGGTTCAACCCATGACCCATAACCAAAATACCCATGGGCAAAGAGGAGAGTTCCACGGATCCCTAGCTTTGTGCTAGCCGAATCCCAAGTGGAAGGGATCCGTAGGATCCGGGGAACAGTAGGATTTTTCCTCTATAAATAGTGAGCCATTTCTTCATTATTTATCACCCCTTTCTAACATACTTTCTCCCATAAGTTAAAACTCACTAACCTTAGATCCAAGAGATCTATGTTTGTAGTTTTGTTTTTGTATGATCACTTAGGTTCCTCTTAAAGGCAAGATCACCACCTTTTGAAGTCGAGCAAGCTCAAGTCCATGAGTTGCCATGCTTACTCATTATCAAGGCTACTGAAGTTCTCTTGTTGATGATTCCTTTCTTTCTTCAAAGAAGTGTAGTGTTGGAGACATTAATGAAAGATGTCTCAAGTGTCAAGACGAAGATATTAGTGAAGAGTATCTATCGTCTATAGGATAAAGCATTTGTGGAAGGTGCTTAGAAGTCAAGACAAAGAAGCATTAGTGAAAGGTGCTTAGAAGTCAAGACAAAGAAGCATTAGTGAAAGGTGCTTAGAAGTGAAGACATAAGACATTAGTGAAAGGTGTCTTGTAGATCTAGTCAAAGGCATTAGTGAAAGGTGCCTTATATGTACATTCGATATGGTGTGTTTCGATGTACAAGATAGACTAGTATTAGATCCAAGTATATTGATATCCTTGATGATGTTGTAAAGGAGTAGATATCCTTTGGGATTAGTCGTTGGTGTAGTGTGGTAGTAGTTCCTCCATTGCAATGGAACTAGGTGCTTAGCCTAGTACCTAATAAAGGGTAGGCGACGTTGTGAATGTGTAGTTCATCTTGGAGTGAAAGAACTAGGTACTTAGCCTAGTACCTTATAAAGGGTAGGCGACGTTGTGTAGGTGTGGTTCACCTTGGAGTGAAAGAACCCGGTGGTTAGCCTAGCACCGGAAAAAGGGTAGGCGATGTTGTGAAGGCTTCTCTGCCATAAGGAGATTGGTGTAGTGATTACGAACTCTCGAGTAGGTGACTCGGGGAGTGGAGTAGGGCAAGGAAGGTGTCCTTGTAGCCGAACCACTATAAATACTCGTGTTGTGGTTTTGTGCTTCTTACTCTTATCTTTTCATTACTTACCTTTATATGCTTGTTTATCAACATCCAACACACACATCCAAATAGATTGTCATAAGTCAATCTAAATAGATTAAAAGGAAGTTTTAATTGGCAAAACTATTCAACCCCCCTTCTAGTTTTCCACAATTGGTATCAGAGCTTCGTTACCAAGTTTCTTGAAATATATTGTACTTTAAAAACTTGATACGATCCATGGTTAATTGAAAACTACAAAGATTTTTTTTTTATTTTAAAACAAACACCATGTCTTTTAAAACTATATGTTTGGATGTTGATTTGATAACAACAATTTTCTTATTTACTTTTTCATTTAATTACACTAATCTTCTTTGTCATGTTGATTAGTCAAAGCTCATACCCACCAAGCTTTAGGAGTCGCTTGGTAACAAGAATATCTTCCTTAAGAAGGTATCATCGCAAAGGAGTGGGAATCGTCTAAGTGACATTTGTTGTGTCATTTGTAAAGACATTCCTAAGTGCGCTAGAGGTATGATTTTCTTTTTATTTTGCTTGATAATTAAGTATACCTATTTAGGTATTTATATGAATATTTTTATGTTAGGAAGCCTTTTTCACACATACGTGTTTTACTTCTCGTCCAAAATCATGGTATATAAAACTTATGTTTTGTCTCTTTTTAAATCCAATAATAAAACAAAACACGAATCTCAAAAATTCCTCCTTCCCTATAAAACTCCACCGTCGACCACTTTAACAAACCCTCACTTTTTCAAATCCTCCAATTTCAAAATTTTCTCTTATTCAAAAACTTCATCTTCCTCCTCATTTCATCTCAACCGAAACCAGGAAGATCCGTCATCAACATGGTTTACATCGCACTCGTGCTCATCGCCCTAACACTCATCGCACTTGTGTTCCCTATGATGAAGTTCACATATGGAGACATTTACTTTGTGTTGTTAATCTACATTGGGATCATATACCCAATTCTTTGTATCATCCTTAGTATTGAAATGCAATATTATTAATAATCTAGTTTATCTAGGTTATTTTTATCATAATGTGTTTGTCACTTATTTTGATTTATATGTTTTATATTCCTTCGTGATACATTAGAAGTCATGTATGCATGCTAAAAAAAATGTAGGGTAAAACATATTTCGTGGTATAAAAACTGTAAAAACCTATGTTTTTATCAAATCTGTTTCTGTTACTACAGATCCACGGATCCCAAAAGTTATACTAGCCGGATCCTTTTTGTATAAGAACCGTGGGATCCGTCCTACTGGAAAACAGTCTTCATGCAAGATTAAAAACCAATATCTTTCTAAATGTAATAATCCACTAGAAAGTCAAAACCTTGAGTATGTTAAAGTGTCAAATACCATTGTTAATAAAAATCTAGTAAAAACATTAGATTATCATAGGTTGACCACAAACATCTCTTTTTGTTAACTTATCATTTTTATAGGTTCAATTATGACGCATGAATATGAGTTTGATTTTTCACTCACTAGCATCTACACTCCGAACATCTCTCTCGAACCCAACACACCTGGCAATCATGTCCGTGGGTTCAATAATCTCGAAAACCGTCACTTCCACGAAGGACGTATTGTAGACACCTCTCTACTATTCGAAGAAGGTATCAATACCTCCTTCCGAGCCATAGGACTAGAATGTCTTCTTGAAATCAACGAGAAGATATGTCCAAGGTTCATAATGGAATTCTTCCGTCAAGTCAAACTCGTTCGTAACGAGGATCGCTCTCTATCTCTTTGGTTTTATATCAAAAACCAAAAGTTCACTCTAACCCTTGGGCATTTTGCTCACATCATCCGGATTCCAAATCATGGACAATGTGCCTTCACCGAAGATTGGTCTCTTGATTCTCTCTTCAACTTTCGTGAAGAAAATAGTCCATATTGTTCACACATACCCTCTTCGGAAGATTTAAATCGCATAATATGCAAACCTCGACCATATTACTCCGATCCAAACATTATCTTTACAAGGGATATCCGAGAAGAGTACAAGCCTCTTGCACTCATCCTACGTGAAAATGTTTGGAGTCTTAGGGGAAATCGAGAAATTCTTTCCGCTTGTTGTGCTCACATTTTGTACTGTTTGCTAACACAACAACCATACAATCTTGCCTACTTCTTCGCAAGGCGAATTGCAAATCTTCAAGGCTCCAAGAATAAACTTATCCCTTATGGAATGTTCTTGACACGCCTACATCATAATGTTATGCACTTCCATCCTCAATTTCAAAGTCCGTTGTACGTACTTGTGAACAAGATAATGGAACCGCTAAACATATCTCTCAAGAAGACTTTCTTCATTCTTGATTCCACCAACACTCATCAATCACATAATGATCCTCCTAGCGAAAACACTCAAGGAACCTAGTAGTATTCCAAAATAGGATCAAATCTCTTGTACTCGTGCTTTATCAATGTAATCCAATTTCTTTCATGAAATAAAACATCTTACATTTGATATCTTAGTAGTAGAACTCTTTTTAGATTATCCTTGAGATATAATGCATTGTCAAGATCATTGCATACCTTTAGTAAAGGTCCTGCTGAGCAGATGGGCGGATCCCAAAGATTGTGCTAGACGGATCCCTATACTTAGGGAACCGTGGGATCCGGCAAACAGAAAATGCAATTGCAAGCATTATACTTCAAACATATCATTAGAACACCTCACACACTAAGCTAAACATAGTGTCTTATGGCAGAATTAAGTCCTTATCAAGATAGGTTGATCTTTCACTACTCATACATAACTCACCTAGATCACACTCTAAGACGGTTGTAGATCTACCGTTTCGTTCTTAATCCATTACTCTTCCGCTCTTAAACTCACACTTCATTTTCTACTTGATCCCTCCCATCTAGCCTTAGAAATCTTTTGATTATGGAAAATTTAATCATTAATCATCCTCACCTCGAAATTGATCAAAGTTGATCAAAATCTAGTTTTCCCATCTAAAAGCTTCTAGGATATTTTCCAAAACACTATCCTAAGACACAACCTGATCTCTAGGATCATTTAGCTTCAATTGACACTCTAAATCTTTAGTGTCTTCCTTGCTCATCTATTGGTACTCTTGAAAGTTCCAAATCCTTCCATAAATAACAATCATTAGCTACATCATTCATTACTTTCAAGTACTCAAACACTACTTCATTTAAAACACTTAGGAGGACTGAAACACTCAAGATGATATAGGTCTTAGATCTTAGAAACATCATTTCCACTCTTTCATAACTGCTGAAAGCCGGATCCCTAGGATTAGCCTAGACGGATCCCTCTGAGGAAGGAACCGTGGGATCCGGATGTTAGTTTATGTCAAATCTTGCTAAAACAATCATTTCAACTCATCTTCCTAATTCAAACACTCCATCTCATCTTAAATGAGTTCCTATATCAGTGCAACCTCTGAAGTTGAATCTTGTGCATGTCAATCATCACATTCCAATGAATCCTAGTGGCTTAAGGATTAAACGCACTTGCCAAATCTCTTAGCTTATAAACCACCTTGTTAGGACCTCCATAGCTCTTGCAACCTCTTGAAATCATCTCATCATGAGAAAAACCCCAAGTAGTAACCTATCCACCAAAGAACCACCCATGAAAAAGGTTCGTGTTATACACGAAATCTCTTCAACCGATTCATCTCCGGTCAAGCCAACAAATGATAGAATCCTTCATCATCCAATCAAACCAATTCCTAAAAGGATAGTACCCACAAAACTACCTATGCCAAACACCACCATACCTCCTAGGCCAAACAATATCATCTCCACCAAACCATCGCCATTGGTTCCTAGAGCTATTTCATTTACATCCCCACTATCATCACCACACCTCTACAATTTAAAGGACTTGCCTCCCAGGCCGTCTCATCCGCTTCCGCCGACAACATTCTCCTCATTAGGAGGAATAATGGTTCAAAATCAAGGTGTTGAGTCAACACTTGTTCCGGCTTCCTTTTCGCCGTTTCCATCATATAATATTATAATCCCATTTAGATTATGAGAAATCATCAAAATCAACCAACCGACCATATGGATGTTGACACTTCTCTACCACCACCATCATTCTTGGTCGAGCCATTCTCAAATGCGCCTCCACCAATCCCTCCATTGTTTGAAGCTTCACAAGCCGCTTCACTTGATCCTTCGCATCAAGCCATTTCATTTCTTCCACCACCACTACCTAGCCATGACAAAGATTGCTATCATTGTCAACATGTTGAAAGTTTGATACATGAAGTACGAGAAGACCAACGTTTCATGTTCTATCATCTCCTCGAACGTTTTGATGAGATTAAACCTAAACAAAACTTGAGCTAGAAGAATTTTAGTGGTGTCCTAGCATCAAGCGATAGTTGGTTTAGAAATTCCTAGTCATGTATTGTCTATTTTCTTATTTTTAGAGTCATGTATGTCATAACTCTTGTTTTATTAAATGGAATTACATGCTACTTGTTATTTTGTTGAGCATATGATTACTTTGTATTCACATCTCATTTATGTGATAATATTACTTGTTATATCACCTTTGCTGAAATTCATCAGCTAATACGGATCCCTCAGAATTGCCTAGACGGATCCCTACTAGGAGGGAACCGCGGGATCCGTGAGACAGAAAGCTAGTTTTCTACTAACTTGGACCACATTTGCAGGAAATTGTGAATTATACTTGCTTTCTAACCTTTGTTTTGTAGTTATTCAATTTACACATGAAGACTTTGACATCCCAAAGCTAGGGGGAACTTTATGTCAAAGCAATACATTGCAAAATTACTTACAATCTTAGATTTATATTTCATGACTTCCCGTAGCAAAATTGCAATCATCTAGGGGGAGCACACCCGTCACATAGACATAATCTTTTGCAAAAATTTGCAAATGAACTAGATTAGCATTACTTTCTTGACGCCCTTACTTAGGGATGGACTCGTCAAGGGGGAGTAACGACGAGATCCTTTCCCGTTACTTGCTTTTTATTTCTAATTTCTTTTCTATTTTTCACACATTTTTCTTAAAAACAAAGTGTTGCTTTCTTTCAAAGCTCTTTTTGTTTCGACAAAAAGGGGGAGAAGAAAGTAAAAACTACAAATTCAAACTCTTAAGAATTTTAGCTTTTCCTTAAAATAATTTTATGTTTTGTCATCAACAAAAAGGGGGAGATTGTTAATACAAATAAGCCGTAAAAACGTTTATTTATATTTTACGATCTTCTATTGTTTTGTCGATAACAAACGTAAAATCATATTAACGAAACAAATAAAATACGTAAATGGTTTGAACTAATAGTTTCTAACTTATTCACATTTTCACATAAAACACTAAAACAAGTATAAGTGATTTTATGATTTAGTAATACATATGTACAACAACTAGTGTTTACATATTTAGATAAAATATACACATAACTAGTATGTAGTATATTGGGTAATATAAATGGGTAGAAACTTAAGTATCACAACCCATTGGGCAAATACATTGAATGTAGTTGGGTACAACCCAAAGCCCATAACCCATGGATCTTGACCCATAACCCATTGCATGACATCATGCTTATATCACATATGGATATTACCCATAACCCATGGATCAACCCATACCCAAGTGACTAAGTGCATTGCACTCAAAGATACATTGTATCTAGCAAAAGATCCATGGTTCAACCCATGACCCATGACCCATAACCAAAATACCCATGGGCAAAGAGGAGCGTTCCACGGATCCCTAGCTTTGTGCTAGCCGGATCCTAAGTGGAAGGGATCCGTGGGATCCGGGGAACAGTAGGATTTTTCCTCTATAAATAGTGAGCCATTTCTTCATTATTTATCACCCCTTTCTAACATACTTTCTCCCCTGAGTTAAAACTCACTAACCTAAGATCCAAGAGATCTATGTTTGTAGTTTTGTTTTAAACCCTATGAGCCCGCACCATTTGGCACACCTTACCGACACCGTCGGGGAGGTCCAGTGTTCATTCACACTGCCTGGAAACGTGTACGCCTTCTAGTTGTACCACCACCGGCTACTACCTCTGTACCACCAGTTCCACTATCTGATGTCCTATTATCATCCACCCATTCACTATCTGTTACTCCACCACCACCAATTACAACATTACCATTACCACCACCCACTACATTCATCTATCAGACTACCACCGTACCTCTGTCACCCACCAGTCCACCACCAGCATCATCACCATCGTTTGTCCACAGTGACCCCTTGCCTACTCGCATGAGGGCTAACATTCAGTTTTCTACTTCATCTGATCCACATGTCGAGGTTGAGGCCGAGTCTGCTCATACTAGGGCCGTTGAGCTCGGGGAGAGTTCAGCTACAGCTGCTGCTAGGGTTCTACCTGTGACCGGAGAACCTATTCATCACACCATTCCATTGATTACTGCTAGGGTATCCAGGCACGAGGGTATTCTTGATGATATTTTGGGTTTTCTAGATGAGGTCCATCTTGAGCGTATTGAGTGTATTGAGGAGGAGGTTGAAAACCTCGTTATTGGAGTGGTTGCCTTGGAGTGGTTAGGTACCCATATAGAGGAGACTAGAGATGTGGTGCAGAGACAGACTATGGAAATTACTACACTCATTGCTCGTGCGTCGACTCATGAGCAGAGACTTGAGGAGTTCAGAGCCCGAGAGAGAGCCCGAGTTGATCAGATCACTGACTTGTCAGAAATGGTCCGATAGTTGCAGCGTAGGTTGGATGGAGCACCCGGGAGTTCATAGATCCGGGAGATATCTTATGTAGCTAGTAGTACGTAGCCTGCCATCTGTGGCGTTAATAAAAAGGCCTTGTATCTATTTGTTTTTGTAGAACAAATGGACAAGTTATTAATGTACTCGTTATATTGATGTGATTTATGATATTTGTAGCAACCCGTAATTTTTCATAAGATAAAATGACTATTTTACCCTTTGACTTTTTAAAGTTGACATTTGACTTTGACTTTTGACTATTTGACTTTTACCGTAACGTAAAAGCAAATACGATAACCGGAAGTAACTGTAATTTTTCTTGTAACCAACACAAGACTACGATAAGTCTATATATTCAAAATACTTTATTTTCTCCAATAATCATAATTTATATGAACTATTACTACTTTATCATTTTTAAGTATATATTTTAATTTTTACGTAAGACGCATACTCAAACATACGTTATTAGGTTTTAACAACATAAAAGCACCCTATTAAACTTATCATACTTTTAGTATACCTAGCTGGAGTATATTGATAAATTTTAACATTTTTGGAAGTATTACATTTTTACGTTACTCAATTTTAAGTTTCGTGAATTAAGGGCTTAACGTTAGTAATTACCGGGACCAAACTACACCTCATAAACCAAAAACTATGTAAAATAACACACACTACCACCTCAAAAGAGAGGTGGCATGCATTAGCTTCTCACAAAGCCATTTGGCTTTCTCTTAACACACTAACTCTTATAACTCTCCACATATACTACCTTTGTCCCCCCACTAGAGGATAAAACTTCACTAACACATCTCTTACATGCAAAAAGTGATCAAAACCCTCTCCTTCATCTCCCTAGGTCATTCAACCACCTCCTCCATCATCATCATCATCATCATCCTTTTGATTTCATACAACAAATTATACTACAAAAGTGAAGGGTTTAGGTAGCTAGTTATGATTCTTGGGTTGTTTTAGTGATTCCATGGTTAGATTTGGAGTTATACAAGAGGTTAGGGGCTGAAGTAAGGTGGTATTTGGGGTGATTATCAAAGTGTTATAAATATGGATAAAGATTAAAGAGAAGGGTGAAAGATTAGAAGGGTTTAGGTGTTGATTTGTAGTTGTGATACTTGTGTTAATCCAATCCTTGTAAGCTATTATTTATCTTCATATTCATTCAATATGATTTTAATAATCTCTATAATTATTTGATGTAACTTGGTATAAGTAGTATATGTAATATGGCTTAATTGATGTTGTACATGAGGTTGTGACCATAAAAACAAGCTAAAACAAGTCCTAGCTAAATTTTATGAACATGAATTCTGAAACAGTCACAAAGTTTGATTAAACTGATCATCTTAGTAAACCTTGAGATTAATTCAATAATATAGTCTTTTAGAACTATGTCTTATGGGCGTTTCTCCGGGTGGCGCACCTCATAACTCTTCCCGATGAGTAAATGAGAGCCAAAATGGCAAAACATGTCAAAATCTGTACACTAGATTTCATTTACGAAAAGCCCATGGTTATGACCATTTCTGGAAGTCGACTCAGTTTTATGAAACATAGCCAAGACCTAAACTTGAATTTTGACAAATGCCGCGTGTCAAAACAAGTTGTAGAACTCAACTTATGGTCGTTTTGGTAGGACTGAATGTGCAGCCAAACTTTCTGCAATGAAATATAAGTAAATACTTGTAATTAGACTATTGATATAAAAAAACTTTGGATCTTAGACTTAATTAAGCTTAAGAAGCTGTTAGAGAATATAAAACTATGAACTTGAGCTTTTGAATCACTTAAAAAGGACTTATGGTTTAAAAGTTATGCCTAGTTAAATTTTACTAGATGAAAATATAGTGTTGGAACAAAAGCTTGCTGATACGATTTTAAATCACGATTTTGACCCTTTTCTGGTCTGAATCAGGAAAAGTGTAAAACACGAAAGTTGCTCAGAATGACTTTTTCTACATAAAATCAGGAGCACATACGCAGAAAGTGAACGAAAAAAAACCTAAAAACGGAAAAAACTAAGCTGACCTGTTGTTGACTAGAAAACAACCTCGGTGAGAACTTTAAGTGATATATTGATCATTTGAGGCTAATACAAAGCCAAGATTAAGTCAAGATTGTTGTATTGAGGTTGTCTAACTTAGACACATCCTTAATATGGTCTTGATTATTATTGCTTAACCATAACTTAGCCGCATGGCTAGTATAAGTCTAATGACCGAAACTTGTTTATTTAAAACTTCTTCACTAGACTTTGACAAACTAGGTAAATGACCATATGACATGTTAAACTACTTCACGACCTCTTGATTTTGATAGCCAAACAACATTTAAGGAATACTTTAACTTAAGGATTCATGTACAACATCATAAGCCAATAAACTACATATACTTGTACACTTATATCGTACACTATACTAAAACACGAATACTATGCTTTCTTAGGTAATCATTAAAGATCGTGGTCTTGCCATACTCTATTGTTGACGTACATTATATCGTTACACTCCGCTGCTAATCACTAATGTGAGTTCATAGCCCCACTTTCTATTACTTAATTGTTTTACAAACCCTTGGGGGAGATACATGCTTTATTTTAAACCGAACACATTGCTTTCAAAATGTATGCTTATCTGATTGTTTTATTAGCACTAAGTTACCGCATTTGCCAAACTTAAGTCCCTAAATCATTAATCATTAATCACTAGTGAAAGTGGGTGTGAATATTGTGAATAGATCTATTGGGATTGACGAATCCCGTTTGTGTTGACCTGGTTGGCAAACAAGCGCACTATATTTGAGTAACATTTGGTAAAAACAACAATTTTTACCTGTTAGGGCTCGCACCGACATTTTCACCAATTAATTTTGGAACACGTTAATGCCTTGATTGCATGATGCTTAGTCTAATAATAATTGTTTTGTTTTCAAACCATTGGTGTGAATTTATAACTCACACTACAAACATAATGTGTTCAACCATCAAACAAACTCTATGAATTTCACTCAACCTTTGTGTTGACAGTTTTAAGCATGTATTTTAGATCCATAATGTCGGAAGCTGGCACGGAGACTAAAGAAGGCTGTAAATTTTATTATCATTCGAAAACCAATTTAATGTATTTTGTAAACCGTGAAGCTACTGGGACCTCATCTTTGTAAATTCTGATATTTATATAAATTGAATGATAAACCTTTTAAAACAACTCCATTAGAGTTCATTTTCTATTGTTATGACTGTTGTGCCATAAAGTAACACCCGGTTTGAATTCCGCTGCGTATCACGAAATTGGGGGTGTTACAATATTTGTGTTTGTTCCTTATATTCTCATGCATTGTGGTTCCATATTATTCATCGGTTTGTGCAAACCGAGCCGATCATTTATATTTCCATGTATGTTATGATGATATTTAGACATACTGTGATGTTATGGTTTGATTAATGATTACAATACTTATATTATATTAATTAAAAGTGGTGATCTTGACTATTATGAAAGTTTCATAACATTCTTACTTATTATAAAATCGATAATTCTAAACCTTGATGTGTATCTTTTGGCAATTTTAGAAAAATGGCAAAGAAGAAGATACCATCTACTCTTGCTGCTACTCTTACCATGTCACCAGCTGTTATCCAAAAATTGATTTCTGATGGAATCGATGTTGCTATTGCTAAACGACCTACTGAGGTCGTTCACTCTAACAACACTGAGAATCGCCCTGAGCGAAGTGAAACTGATGTCACTCGCAAATGTGGCTATAAGTAATACATGAATTGTCAACCGACATTCTTCAAATGAACTGAAGGCGATGTTAGCCTTATCCAATGGTTCAAAAGGACCGAAACATTTTTCTTCTAAGTAACTGCACCGATGACTGTAAGGTAAAGTTTGCTACTGGAACACTTTTTATGATGCTTTATCCTGATGGAAAGCCTATGACCAACCCATTGGCATGGAAGAGGCTTACAAGATTACTTGGGGTGAATTGAAGCATTTGTTGATGAAACAATACTGCCCAAGGACTGAGATTAAGAAATTGGAAGACGAGTTCTATCATTTAACTACCAAGGGCACCGACTTCAAAACCTACTCTAAGAGGTTCCAAGAACTACAAGCTTTATGTCCATCAATGGTTTTTGACCGTGTCAAACTGATTGAGAATCTCATTGGGGGATTGCCCTGTAGCATTGAAGGTAGTTTTACTTCATCTAAACCGCAAACTATGGAGGAAATAATCACAATGTCTCACCAACTTATGGATCAGGTCCTGAAACACGGGTTTGTACAAACTAGGAATGACAATAAGAGAAAGGCTGATGATCAGAAGAACACTACTTCCAGCAACAGCAACACTCATCTGCAAAACAACTCATTCCACCGCAACAACAACAGAAACAACAAGCACTACCACAACAACAGAAACCACAATAACTACAACAACAACAATCAGTTCAGGAACCCTAATAACAACAACAACAATCAATTCAGAAACCCTAACAACAACATCAACTCGTACCACCAGAACTGCAACTGTCACCACCATCAGCAGAACCGTCAAAGAGAAGCTTCGAGAGCTTATGCCGCAACTCCTCCTACTGGCAGACCATACACTGGGCTTACCCATTATGTAACAAATGCACCCTGCACCACAACGGTCCCTGCACTGTCAAGTGCATTAACTGTGGAAAGATTGGACATCTGTCCAGGAACTGCCGAAACCCTACTAGTGCGAACAATCAACAACCAGCCAATGTGACATGTTTTGGCTGTGGATAGGCTGGTCATGTCAAGCCTTAGTGCCCTAAGAATGCTAACAACACTGCCCGTGCTAGAGCCTATGTGTTAGGAGATGGCGATGCCCAGCTGAACACCAATGTGGTTACGGGTACGTTCTACTCAACAACCGCTATGCTAGAATTTTATTTGATTCTGGAGCCGATAGAAGTTTTGTGTCTACTGCATTTACATCGTTGCTTGACATCATCCCAATTGCTCTAGACACCATATATGAAGTAGAATTAGCTGATGGAAAACTAGTAGGAATCAACACGATAATCCGGGGTTGTACCTTGATCTTACTCAATCAACCCTTCGATCTAGACCTTCTTCCTACTCAACTCGGTAGTTTCGATGTCGTTATTGGTATGGATTGGATATCCAAAAATCGTGCAAGAGTCATATGTGACGAAAAGGTCGTTCACATTCCCGTCAATGGCGAAACTTTGATCGTCCGAGGTGACAAAAGTAAAAACCATGTGAGCATCATCTGTTATATCAAAACCAAGAGGTACCTTAGCAACGGGTGTGAGTCGTTTCTAGCCCAAATAACGAAGAAGAAAACGGAGGAAAAACGACTGGAAGATATGCCAGTAGTTAAGGATTATCCATAAGTGTTTCCCGAAGACTTGCCTAGTCTTCCACCTGTTCGTCAAATTGAGTTTCAAATCGATCTAGTGCCTGGAGCCACACCTGTAGCTCGAGCACCATATAGATTAGCTCCTTCTGAGATGCAAGAATTATCCAAACAAATTCAAGAACTATCCGACAAAGGTTTCATTAGACCAAGTTCTTCACCTTGGGGAGCTCCGGTACTATTTGTCAAAAAGTAGGACGGATCTTTCCGAATGTGTATCGATTATCGTGAGTTGAACAAACTTACGATTAAGAACCAATACCTACTACACCGAATCGACGATTTGTTCGACCAACTACAAGGATCGAGTGTATACTCAAAGATCGATTTAAGGTCCGGATACCACCAACTAAGGGTCAAAGAAGATGATATTCCAAAAACCGCCTTCCAAGTAATGCCCTTTGGTCTAACCAATGCTCCAGCAGTTTTCATGGATTTGATGAATCGAGTATGCAAACCCTACTTGGACAAATTCGTTATCGTATTCATCGATGATATCCTCATCTATTCTCGCGACAAGAAAGAGCATGATGAACATTTAAGGACTATCTTAGAACTACTCAAGAAAGAAGAATTATATGCCAAATTCTTCAAATGCGATTTCTGGATCCCAACTGTGCATTTTCTTGGACACGTAATTGATAGTCAAGGCATCCATGTCGATCCCGCAAAGATTGAAGCTGTGAAGAATTGGAACGCTCTTACAAATCCTACTGAAATCTATCAATTTTTAGGCCTTGCTGGTTATTACCGAAGATTCATAGAAGGTTTCTCTAAGATCGCTAAGCCTTTGACAGAATTCACCCAGAAAAGCAAGAAGTTTGATTGGGGAACTAAACAAGAGTCCGCATTCCAACTCTTGAAACAAAATCTTTACGAAGCACCCATCTTAGCATTGACTGAGGGAAATGAAGATTTTGTGGTATACTGTGATGCATCATACCAGGGCTTGGGCACCGTATTGATGCAAATGAATGAAGTGATTGCCTATTCTTCCTGACAACTTAAAACCCATGAAGTGAACTACACCACTCATGATCTGGAACTAGGAGCAGTGGTGTTTGCTCTTAAGCTATGGAAACACTACCTGTATGGCACCAAATGTACAATGTTCACATATCATAAAAGCCTTCAGCATATCTTAGACCAGAAAGAGTTAAACATGCGACAACGTCGATGGTTAGAGCTACTCAACGACTACGACTGTGAAATCTGTTATCATCCGGGAAAGGCAAATGTCGTGGCAGATGCCTTAAGCATGAAAGATCGACCTAAGCTACTCCGAGTGAGATCTCTAGGAATGGTAATCAATTCGCCGCTTCCATCTAAAATCCTTGAGGCTCAAGCCGAATCACTCGAAGAAGCAAACATACCTCATGAGAAAATTTACGGTATGCCTGAGAACGATAATGGCTTCGTGAAAAGATCTGATGGAATGTTGTGTTTTAAAGAGCGATGTTGGATTCCGCTCTATGGAGGTATTCGTGATCTCGTCATGCATGAGTCATACAAAACCATGTACTCTATTCACCCGGGTTCGGACAAGATGTATCAAGATCTTAAGCAACTTTATTGGTGGTCAAACATGAAAGCTGATATTGCAGAGTATGTCAGTAAATGCCTAACCTGCTCTCGAGTTAAGGCGGAATATCAAAAATCGTATGGCTTGTTAACACAAACAAAACTTCCAATGTGGAAATGGGAGAGGATTACTATGGATTTCATCACCAAACTACCAAGAACTTCCAACGGTTTTGACATAATTTGGGTCATTGTCGATCGCCTTAGTAAATCAGCTCACTTCCTACCGATCAAAAAACCAACGAGATGAATACACTTACACAACTTTACCTAAAGGAAATTGTTGGATGTCATGGAGTGCTGATTTTCATCATCTCCGATCGAGATAGTCGTTTTACCTCTCGATTCTGGCAGTCGCTACATAAGGCTTTAGGTACTCGTTTAGATATGAGTACTGCTTATCATCCGCAAACCGATGGTCAAAGTAAATGGACGATCCAAACCTTAGAGGACATGCTTGGAGCATGTGTGATTGACTTCGGGAAAGGTTGGGATAAACACTTACCACTAGCTGAGTTTTCCTACAACAACAGTTATCATGCTAGCATTAAGGCTGCTCCATTTGAGGCACTTTATGGACGTAAGTGCCGATCATGTGTATGTTGGGCCGAATTTGGGGATGTTCAACTCACTAGGCCCGAGATTGTTCAAGAAACGACCGACAAGATCATCCAGATTAAGCAACGCTTGCAAGCCGCAAGAGACCGGCAGAAGAGCTATGCCGATGTGAGAAGAAAACCCATGGAATTCCAAGTTGGTGATAAACTAATGTTGAAGGTATCCCCTTGGAAAGAATGGTTAGATTTGGTAAGCGTGGAAAGCTTAAACCCTGATACATTGGACCATTCAATATTCTGGAAAGAATTGGTCGTGAGGCGTACAAACTTGAACTTCCAGAAGAACTCAGTAGAATCCACGATACTTTTAACGTTTCCAATCTTAAGAAGTGCTTATCTGACGAAACTCTTGTCGTCCCACTCAAAGACATCAAACTCAATGACAAGCTCAGCTTTGTAGAAGAGCATGTAGAGATCATGGATAGAGATGTCAAAATATTGAAGCAAATTCGCATTCCCATCGTTAAGGTTCGTTGGAACCACAAGAAAAGAGGTGTTGAGTACACCTGGGAACGCGAAGATCTAATGCGTGCTAAATATCCGCATCTATTCTCCGAGTCAACTTCTATGTCTTCTATATGTGGTTTTCTTAAGGGGTAGGTACTGTAAGCGCCCATAAAAATAAACTTGTAATTATCTAACGTTATTATAAATCAATGATGATTTAGCACCACATTTTTTTTCTTCTTTTTCCTTAAGCTACAAATCGTAACGTAACTAATTATCCCGAGCCATGCACGGCGACCGTCATGTTTCCCCGACACGAACCTTCGCGACAATTACATTTTTTTCTTTCGCGATTAGACTTATAAAATTTATTATTTCAATTTCACTACTAATACACTTCTAAATATTTTTTTTCTTTCTTCTTGGGCCGGTAACCCAAAAAATACATCTCCTTAATATTTTGGGCCTTGCCCTTTTTCCCCTAGCCAAACGAGACCCTTAATTTATTTTAAGTCCATTGATTACATTGCCAAACCCAAATCACTTGATATCATTCTTTCTTTTGCGAACGGGAGACAACAAGAAACCAAAAACGTGACCTTGTGTCATTTTTCACTCTTTTGACCAAGTGTAAATTTCAAAACACTACTCATACTATAACCAATCATGCACTCTCTCAATGATGTTAAAGTAACCCCATCATACACATATCATAACAAGGCAAGCTAGCTCCCTTTCTCCTTGTAAGACTAATCACTGAAAACCCCATCCCAGTTGCTATCTCTTGGACTTATACTGTTAGGAACATGTTTTATTATCAAGTGTAGGTCATTTCATTTGTATTAGGTCGTTAATAATTATGGTTTATAAATGTTTGTAATTAGTTTCTCAGCTCATGTAGTAAGCCCATGAGCTTTGATAGAAGGTTCTTCTAGAACCAAGGGGAAACACCCCTACTTATGTAAACACTATAAATACCCCCTCCCTAGAAGGGAGAGGGTTGTTGGTTCTAATTGCAATTATCATTTTCATAATCACTTCATTAGTTCCTTTCACTTTCTCTCACTAAAACTTTCTCTCTCTAGAAATACATATTGATGTGATAAAATGGCGTCCTAACAAGTGGTATCAAGAGCCAAGGGATAATTTAGGTTAATATTGATTAGATTTAATAGAAATCCGTACTTAAAAACGTGTTTTAGATTGAAATTTATGGACTTTTTGGACTGAATACGTGTTTCTGCGAGTTTCTCATGAGTTTTGGCGAGTTTGGCGAGTTAGCCATGAAGTTTGGCAAGTTTCTCATGAGTTTCTGCGAGTTTCTCCTTGTAGTTTGGCGAGTTTCTGCTTAAATTTCTGCGAGTTTGCAGTTTTGGCGAGTTTCTGTCTGCATTTCTGCGAGTTTACAGTTTTGGCGAGTTTCTGTTTGCATTTCTGCGAGTTTGTAGTTTTTTGGCGAGTTTCTGTTTGCATTTCTGCGAGTTTGCAGTTTGGCGAGTTTCTTTCTGCAAGTTTCTTTCTGGCGAGTTTCTTTCTGGCGAGTTTCTATCTGGCGAGTTTCTATCTGGCGAGTTTCTTTCTGGCGAGTTTCTTTCCGGCGAGTTTCTTTCCGGCGAGTTTCTTTCTGGCGAGTTTCTATCTGGCGAGTTTCTTCTGCGAGTTTCTTCTGCGAGTTTCTTCTACAAGTTTCTTCTGCGAGTTTCTTCTACAAGTTTCTTCTGCGAGTTTCTTCTGCAAGTTTCTTCTGCGAGTTTCTTCTCTACCTAAACCTAAACAACATCAACCTTAATTATCCTTAACGATCCATAACACATCTTCACATTTAAAAAAAAAAAAAAAAAAAAAAAAAAGTTTTTTGGCGGGAAAATTTGAGTAAAATTTAATTTCTAAGGGAGACTAAACGTTCAATTTTTACGCGAAATTCAAATTTTGGTTTAACTGTGAAAATTTTGGTCAAAAATTCAAATTTTTGGGCCTAAATTCGAATTTTTCGGGTCAAATTTGGCGTCAAAATTGTCAAACCTCAAATTTTTCTTACAACCTTAGAATTGCATTTTATAGTGAATTTCAAATTTTGGGGGAGAAAATTTTTCATAATTATTTTTGGAGGGAAAATTAAAATTCACTACATCAATGTCTCTAATGCTTTCACAAATCTCCTCACCTTCCATCTACCACTTAAAACCTTCTTCACCAAACCTTGCTACTGATGATTCTGAAGATGCAAATGCATTTGTGGAATTAAACAAAAGAATGATGTTACTGACTAAGATGTTCTCACAATTTAAGAATTCAAAGAGTCAGACTTCATTTGATCCCCGAAATCAAACAATCATGCAAGGTGGAAGAGTTAATGTACAAGGAAGGAATGCTCAAAGGCTTGTCATGAATGATGAGAATACTGCAAATGTCAGTAATACGGACAATGAGGTTGTAGCATTGGAAAAGCAGGATGACAGCAGCAGATCTGAGGAAGATATCATACCCAACTATGACACCGAGTCCAACTTTGATGAAGAACAAATGGTTGAGGAAGATATCATTCCCACATATGACACCGAGCCCAATTATGATGAAGAACAAATGGTTGAGGAAGATATCATTCCCACCTATGACACAGAGCCAACCTTTGACAAAGAACAGATGGTTGAGGTACAATCTACTGTTGCTCATACTCTGCCTGCAAATGCGAAACAAACTGAGCAACCTGAATTCAGAAATGAAGGAGAGGTTGACCAGCATGTTGCACAATGTCCATACAACTGTCTCATGTCTGAGCCCTTAGTTGCAAACAATACAACTGAATCGTCAAATCAAATTCTTGAATCTGAAAACATTCTTCTCAAAAAGACCATTGCTCAATTTCAAAAAGATTTTTCAAACCTAGAGGCACATTGCAAATCTCTTGAAGTTAAAATGCAAAGTAATCGTGTGGATACATTAGTAAAAGAAAATGAGCATCTAAAGGCTCAAATTCAAGCAAAGGGGCTTGTGCATGTTGCTTTACAAAACAAATTGAGAAGATTAATTGGAAAGAGTGTGGATACTAAATTTACAAAACCAACAATCTTGGGGAAATCGTCACTACAATCAATCAGAAACCAATCAGTAGTTAGACAACCAACTGCTTTTAAATCTGAACGATCAAAATCTTCAAAACCACGGTTTGCCTCCCAAGTTGTTGAGAATAATCATTTGTCAAATCAAGTCACTCCACATTACTGGCCTGAGAAAAATGCTTCTGTTTCTGTTAAACCTCAACATGTAGCTGCAACTGGACCATCTAGGATTAGTTCGAACACTGTGTCCCGAGCATTAAAATTTAAGATTCATATGATTCAAATGACGCGTACAAGAACTACGATCTAGAAAAGGCTAGGAAAAGGGCACTACTCCAAAAGGATGGAATCTTAGGTTCACGACCTCGTGTGATGCCTTCTAAGGTATTGCAGAACAGACCTAAGTGTAGTCAACAGACTATTCGAAATAGACCCGTTGAACTGAGAAACAAACTTCGGAAACCTAATAGGTGGATCAATATAGGACAAAGACTCTTTCCAAAAGAAGTTTCAGCATTTCCTAGATCTAATCTTAGGTGGATACCCACGGGTAGAATTTTAAAAACTGTTGGTCTTAGGTGGATTCCTACAGGCAAGATATTAAACATTTGCAACAACACAGTGTGTTCAGGTGTCAAGAAGATAATTGACACTGCAACTTTATGCTTCTAACATCTGGAACCCAATTACACTTGGGGATCCATGTCTGTCTCTATCTCTCCCGTCCTACTTTCTATACAGGTATAACAACAATGGCTTCGGAATAATTCAGTTTCGGACCCGCACTTCAGCAATGGCTTCTAAGTACAACAACTTAGGACCCGTTTCTCACTGTCTAAAACATAATGATCCATCAGCTGCATCACCATTGTACTCAATCGTCAAGAATTGGAAATTTTGTTTGCTCCACTGTTTAGAGATTCTTTAGAAAGCCGTGCTTCAGATGTATCTAATGTTTCCGCTGCACAACCTGATCATATTCTAATTCTAGATACACCCTGAATCTACAACAACAACCGTTGCTGGAGATGCACCTTCAATCGAATCTCTGATAACAGTAGATCAAATTGTTTCCAACAACAATGACACAACTGATGATCAACATAATGAACAAGTTCAGAAGTTTTATCAGCAATTGATTCTCACAAGATATTTATGGTACTTCATACCTCTTTGATTAATTGAACGTACACGGTTACGCTGTCTCCAATTTCATCATCAACATACGTGGTGTATGTTTCGATTCATCGAAAACATCGGGGGGAAGAGAGAGTATATGCCATGTGCTTTCTTTGCCTTCGTTGTGAAAACTCTTTTCCTTCATGAGTTTCTGCAATCAGGGGGAAGAAATGAGACGATATGTGGTTCAAACGTCTTACTTTGGTGTTATCGTTTCAAATTTCACTGGGTTATTTTGTGTGAAGTTACCTACATATGATGCTTTAACTGTATTATGATGCCTCGCACACGATCATTTTATCGAGTATTCGCATATACACAGTCGATTATTATGCCGATATACCGCAACAATCAGGGGGAAGTAGTATTATTTCATCTCTCAAGGTTTGTTTGGTGTGAAGTGTCTGCATACGTGAGAAGATCTTGTTGATTTCTTGCATGTTATCCCCGAACGAATTTTCCGCATTATGTACAACTGTGATTACGTGACAATTCAGATTTGTTTGATGTGGTTTTCTGTTCATCTGCAAATTCTGCTGTACACTTAAAAGTTAAAACTGTAAAAAGTCAGAAGACATGTTAACTACATCAAAGTTTTTGAATCTGATGAAGACGGTTGTCAGTTTGGGAGGAAGCTGATTCAGAAACTTCACCAAAAGGAAGTGTACGGAGAAGCTGCTAAAGACATGCAATGCGGATTGGGAAGATTGTTGAGAATTTCAGTTATTCACTTACGGTTTCTCAGGATGAATCGGTTTAAAATTCTTGATGTCAGGGAATTTGTTGAGAAACCAGATTGGGTCTATGTTATCAAGCTGAAATGAATTTGAAAAAAAAACAAAATTGAGACTAAAGGCACAGTGATTCGAAACAAATCTCAATTTTTCAAAAGAAATGACCCTATTGTACACTTCAGTGCAATAATCCTAAACTTAAGGAGCGAAAGCTTCTTAACTGTTTGCAACACAAAATCTTTGTTCAAAATCAAATGTTCTTGAAATCCGTTTCTTCCTAAAGGAATTTCAAACACCTCAAAAAGCATCTTTTAATCAACACGTTTTCAAAAACATCATACATATGCTATTTTTGAGGGGGAGAAATGTGATTAAAATTGTTGATCAGGAAGTTATGGAATCTCATAACGTGCTCGACTCAGATATCACCAATGAATTGACGAACTTTGAAATGTCAGTAATCGAAAAGATTTGTCTTCCAAGACTTATCTTAGTAGAATGTACCAATCCGAGACACTCTTGATTGACATGAACTTTGACGGGTCTAACCTCCTTTTCAAGGAGAGTTTACATCTTCAAGGTAGTTACTAGAGCTAGTTGTCACCTAAAAGCTGTAATAGAACTCTTTAACTATACAACGTAACCGTGTCTCGCGGGGAATTGTCTATCAAGAGTCGATCAATTCAAAAGTGCGAGCTATTCCCTCTCTGTGCAGATTTCAGTCAAAACTCATTAGCACATGTGGAGGGGGAGTATTTCTGAAAAACCAAAAACTCTCAAGGTGTTAGTAAAACATGTTTTTCATCATAAACATCTTGAGAGATTTTCAAGAAAAGTTTTTGTGGCAACATAGGATAGTCATGGAGTTAAAAGGTGACTAAGTTTAGGAATAAACGTCCTATGATCCGCCAGAGCCAGAGGGATCTACCCAAGGACACCACAAATAGTTAGTATTTAGAAGTCCTTAGGTATGATTGAAAAAGGAGAAAATGAGAATCGGAGAAAGAAGGAGTTGAAGAATTAAAAAGAAAAGTTAAAGAAAAGGGTGAAAAGAAATAGCCCTCTAAATTATTCAACTTAGGGCAGACACCGGGTTCAATTCATATGCTACTGGTTGTCACAAGATGACACCAGTATTGAAGACAAAGTCGTCATGGACCCAGTGACGCAATGCACTAAACCTTCTAAGCCACTCAAGTTCTCTCAAAAGAGCTTGTTTCATTCTCACAGGGAACCCTACGTAATCTATTGACTCTCTCTTAGAGATTGTTGGTATTGAAGAAGGAGACCCTCTCCCTAGTCTCCGTTTAGGAAAATCAAAGCGCACTAATCGAGTCTAGAGCCATGAGATTCATCAAAAGATCTCTTAGGAACACTTAAATATTTCATCACTTGTTGTTCAAACAGTAAGGACACAAGTGACACTTTTCCAGAGTCCTTCGCAGATCTTAGCAATCTGCCAGAAAATTTATGAGGGGATTCACAATTGTGATCCTCAGTGATTGAATGGAAATTCCTGCCAGGGTCAACATCAAACAGCCCTGACAGCAGGTCACTTCGGTAACTCCTTGTGGGTTACGCTTAGTGTGTCTCAAACGGTCTACAGTCGTGGGGTGATGCTTTGGTGTACCTCAGCGACTCATCTGAACTGTAGGTGTATTTCGGTACATCGCGTTATCTCACTTGTGGGACTCCAGTTCAGGAACAGCCTTTGTGAGAATTAGATATGTGTTTTCACACTATGCTGTTAACACTCTCGAAGTTCAAACTTGTAAGTGCTGGATTATTTCTAACCCATGTTTTATGTTTTCTTCTTATGGATGCTCACGGGTGGAAAAGATCGTGCAGACTCTTCACATGCTCATACCAACATCAACACTAATTGAAGTTCTCTCAAAAAGCAAAGAAAATTTCAGAAAGATTCTACATCAAAGTCAAATAATCTGCAAAGTTATGAGATAAAGATCAAAGTTAAAGAATGAGAGCTTCAAATATATGAATCACAAACTTCACCGTAAGTGTGAGCATGCTGGAAATGACTTTCATCACTAACAACAAAGATGTTGATAAAAGACAGATTTCACAACTGATCACAAAACAAGAACAAAGAACAAAGATGCAAAGAATCAAAAACATCACAAGCTATGAACGCCAAAGAAGTTCAAGACGTCAAACGACCTAAGCAAGACAACAAATGATGACCAACCCTTAGGGGGAGATTGTTAGGAACATGTTTTATTATCAAGTGTAGGTCATTTCATTTGTATTAGGTCGTTAATAATTATGGTTTATAAATGTTTGTAATTAGTTTCTCAGCTCATGTAGTAAGCCCATGAGCTGTGATAGAAGGTTCTTCTAGAACCAAGGGGAAACACCCCTACTTATGTAAACACTATAAATACCCCCTCCCTAGAAGGGAGAGGGTTGTTGGTTCTAATTGCAATTATCATTTTCATAATCACTTCATTAGTTCCTTTCACTTTCTCTCACTAAAACTTTCTCTCTCTAGAAATACATATTGATGTGATAAAATGGCGTCCTAACATATACTACTTGTATGTTTATTGTGTGTAAGACCATGAGTGGTATTGCCATGACCTAAACCCCTAAAACATGCTTACACTTGACATGTTCACAAAGACTACTCAATAACACCACAAATTGCACATGTGACTGTAAGACAAAGATATTTCACCCTTCGATGTATATCTATGCGAGCCTCATCCCCATGCACTTCCATATTTGTTTATGTCGGAAACGCTCCTAAATGTTATTAGCAAGTGTTAGTCATTTCTATGTAATAGGTTGCATTAATATGGCTTTTATGTTAATAATTAAGGCTAGGCTTATGTAGAAAGCTCATGAGCCTATGCAAAGGCCCAAAATGCCAAGGAATGGACTAGATGTGTTGCCTTAGCTCCCTTCCCCTATAAATACCTTGTTACTTCTCATTTGAGAAGGTGTTGTTCACTCTATGCAATATTACGCCTAACCTTTGCTTATTCATACGTGTGTATTGTGATCCAACCATCTTCTTCATCTCATTTCTATCATCTACATACTTGTGTTAACTTATGGTGACCTAACAGTGGTATCATATGCCATTTAGTTGGGTGAAACAATTTTTTTTTTTGAATTTGGTACTAGTACGCGTAAGGTTATCTCATGCTACATTTTTCATTTGCTTAAAAGTTGTGATTTTTTCACTTGTAAACTCAAGATTCTTATGGGTTAAGGTTTATTTAGTGTTAAATTTTTGTTTTTTGCAAAAAGTTACAAAGTTTACGTGTTTAGATTGGTTTTTGAACTTGGTTTTGGTTCGTGTCCTTGTTTTACGCGTAAGGTAAAATTTCACTTTGGATCATCAAGTTTCAAACTTTCTTGTTATTTTAGTGATTTTGAAGCTGTTTTATCATTAAAATCAAGTTTCCAAATTTTTAGTGCATAAAAATCAAGCTTGGTAAATTCTGTCACTTTTACGCATAACAAAACCCTAGTTTCTTACGCCTAAGTCACAGTTACGCCTAACAGTTTACGCGTAAGGAGTCTTCATCAAAGATCTTCAAAGCTGTTGGTTAACTCAATGTTTTCTTGCTTGGATAAGCCTGAAAACACTTCGACTTGTGGATATCTTTTACACTTGGACAAGTGTAAAGGATTTTTGGGTAAAACCCTAAGTTTACGCAAAGCTTAAACACTTACGAGTAAACACTTTACGCCTAAGATTATCTTATGCCTAAGGTTCTTACTTCTAAGCATTTAGTTTACGCCTAAGCTTTCGTTTAACCTAAAGCTTACGTGTAAGAAGGATTTACGCCTAAGCATCTTGTTTACGCGTAAGTGGAAGTTACGCGTAACATACTCAGTCTACGCCTAAGCTTGTTTACGCCTAAGAGTATGATAACGCTCAAATTGTGCATGTTTTTAGTAGCGTTATCCGTGCTTTTATGTGTGTTATTTGGCTATAATCATATGCTTTTGTTGCTTAATCGTATCAAAGTGTGTTTGCTAGTTCATTTGTAGCCAAGTACAGGAAAGTGGAGAAAAAGACGGAAAAAGAAGGAATATACGAAGATTTCTCCAAATATGAAGAATTCCCGACCAAAGCAAGACTTGCGGAGTATATTCGAGAAGATAAAGTCATCAAGTTAGTGGTCCAAAGACTCAAGAATAAAGTTCAAGAAGGAAAACGAGAAAGAAATGAAGAAAAGAAGCTTAAATGAAGACATATTGGAAGACTCGTTGTTCCCGACACACCTTCACCATTTTGACCATAACTTTTGTATACGGACTCCGTTTGACCCCCAGTTTGCGGCCACGGAAAGCTAAGAGAAAGATCTACAACTTTGGTGTTTATGATTTTTGGTCATTTTGCTCCAACCGTTTGGTCGAGCCCCGCAACCGGATCCGGTTGGAGAATGGTCAAGAAGACCAACCGAAACGGTTGGAGCTTAACCGAATCGGTTGGGAGGCCTGGTACAGCCATTTCTTCATCACTAAGGTTCCAAACTTGTTTCAAACGATTCTAGGTCATTCCTACATGTCTTCTAGTCCCTTCCAAGCTCCTTGGCCTCCAAGAAATGCATTGAATACCCCTAGCCTTGGTTCTAGTACAAATAGAGGCCTTTGCAACCTGATTTCATCATCCCTTCTCCATCCTTCTCATCCCTTTCACCCACCATCCATCTCTAGGTGTGAAATTCGATCCTCCACCCTTAAGGACGAATTTCCACCTAAAACAACATCCCTCTCTCAACTTACCTTCACCAAAGGTGTGAAATTCGATCCTCCACCCTTAAGGACGAATTTCCACCAATTACACCAACTTATCTTCCCCAAAAGACCTCAAACCTCTGCCATTTCCAGAAGTAGTGCTCATGTGTTGATGAAGGCATTTGGATATGATTTTCCGGCTTGGTAGAACTATTGTAGTCAATTGGAGACTTGAAGGAGTGCTATAATCCTTCATCTTTGCCTATTGTAATTCATACTTTGGGTAAACCTTGTTACTTTTATATTTCAAGATGTTTGTTATTGATATGATTGTTGAGATTTTGTGTTTGATTGAAATAACCATGATGTTTTGTTTACTTGTTTTGTTATTATGATAATATGTTCTTATATTGCTTTTCTTTGTGGTTTGATCCGTGACGATCATAACCATGAACTTGATACTTGCTTGTTCTTATATTGCTTTTCTTGTTGGTTTGATATGTGACAATCATAACCATCAACTTGTTACTTGCTTAAACAAACAAACGACACTTGTAGTGCAACCAAGTCTCTTGGGACGACCTTGATTTACCATATACTATACTACAACTTGACTAGGGTATACTTGCCCGAATGTGTTCCTAGTTAACCGGTAATTCTTGTTACAAATTTAAAACCATGTGAAACACATCAGATTACTTCATCAACAGCATCAAGTTTCATTCGACTACAAAGATCCATTATCTACACAAGTTTAAAGATGTCTCAACCACCATACTCCAACTACTTTCCTCATGAATATCCACAACAACAACAACTACAACAATATCCTAAACCACAATTTCAACAACCATCATTAATTTACTTTCCTCAAGGTGCACAACCTCTTCCACCACAAATCCCTCAACCAAACCCTCATCAACAATATCAGCATGCTAACTACTTCCAATATCAGTTTCCAGCTAAGTATGCTATGAATGTCACAACGCAAAAGGAACCTTCTTGGTTTGCAAAGATGTGTGAAGCTTTAAGCAGCCAACAATCCATTCATGAAGCTGGATCCCTTGATAGACCTCCAATGCTCACTCCTGGAAACTATGATCAATGGGTGATATGGTTTTTTAGGTTTTGTGATCTCAAGAAACCACATGGTAAGTTTTTGAAGAAGGTCATCCTCGAAGGTCCTTTTCAAATACCTACTACAACAGTCCCAGGAGATCCAACTACTGATCCACCAAGAGATGATGTTACCTCCACTCTCAGAGTAGATCAACTCACTACTGAACAACTACCTCACTTGGAAGCTGATGAACTTGCAATGCAATATATCCTTTTGGGTTTACCCAATCCAATTCTTCGCAGTGTTGATGCTCAGAAAACTGCAAAAGCTATGTGGGAACACATCCATCTTCTAATGGAAGGCACAAAACTCAATCAAGAAGACATGGAATCCAAACTTTACTTATCCTATGAGAATTTCATGATTGAACCAGGGGAATCATTAGAGTCATACTATCATCGGTTCACAAAAATCGTCAATGACTTGGACAGACACAACATCATTATGACAAGGATTGCAATCAACACAAAGTTCCTAAGCTGTCTTGGTCCTGATTGGGAGAAGTATGTTACATTCATCCATCAAGCTAAAAACCTTCATCAAGCAACGTACGGATTATTGTATGACTACTTGAAGCACCATCAAAAGGAAGTAGACAAAGATAGAGCTCTCCGTAGAGTCACAACAACTCAAACTCTACCGGATAATTAAACTCTTGCTTTGTATACTCAAGCTTGTTATCCTCAATTTCCAACATAGCCAACTGTCTTCACAAATCCACCACAACAATATGCTTAGATTACACCATATGATCCTTCACAACAATCACAAGAAACTCAACTGGTTCCATACAACAACAACACTGATTCAGCACTCTACAGTGAGACACCAAATGAGGATGCAGAAGCTTTCGATACGTTGAATCAAGGATTTTCGTTAATTGCTTGAGCCTTCAGGAGATTTGCTAATAAATCTAACAGCCGTATTTGTACCTCATCTAACACAAGGAATCAAGCAGTTGTTAACAATGGCAGAGTTGAGGTTCAGAACCGAGGAAATGGTCGTCATATGGGTAATGGTCAAGGATTTAATACTAATGGAAGGAATAACATGGGTGATCCACAACAACGGGTTCAAATGGTTAATCAGGGAAATGATCAGACTCGGAATAATGGTCTTCGATGCTACAACTGCAACGAAAAGGGTCATCTGGTGAATGCTTGCCCAAAGCCGAGAACAAGAGGCAGCGCTTATCACAAGGAGGCTTTACTCTTGGCTCTCAAGGATGAAGCTGGTGGAACACTTACCAACAAAGAACAGAGCTTCATGGCTAATACATAATATGATGATGACATGGAGGACTTGCAAGCTAACACAGCTGTGATGTTGATGGCTAACATGCAAGAGCTCCACATGAGTGACACAAGCCCAGTTTATGACACTGATGGCTTGTCTCAGGTACCGAATCCTAACATATGTCTTATACATGATATGATATCTCCGCCTGCATCTGCATTCGACGAGGCACATAGTATTCAACCTGAGCCATCTACATCTCATCACGAAGATAAACAAATGAATCCCGTAGTTACATTTGACGATCAAGATGACCTTACGGTTCACATTGATAATCAAGTTGACTCTGTGATTATATTTGAGGATCTAAATAATGATTATGTTGAGACTCAAGTTGAACAAAATGAGCCTTTTTCTAATCCAGATCCAGAGCTCATGACCTTATTTCAGACCACCCAATCTCAATTGGAGAAGTGCAATAAGATCAATAATTCTCTTCGAGAAAAAGTTGCACTATTGACTAAGGACATTGAATGCTATAAGTTACAACTCAACAATTTTGAAACTATAGAGAAATGTGAATATAGTTTTGAAGTCGCTTTTACTAAGTCATACCAAAATGAAAAATCTTTAGAAATATAGATACGTGATCTAGTTGAATCCAATAATGAATTGCTTTCTCAAATAGAACAACAAAAATTTGATCATCAACAACAAGTTAACACTCTCACTTCGGAAACTCAAAAAGCCAAATCTGAGTTGTTATCGTGTCAAAAAGAGTTTTCTGAATACAAAAAACATTCAAGGAGACGAATAGATCAGTATCTTGATGAAATTGTCGACTTGCAAAACAAAATCAAATAGTTTAGAAATGTTGTTTATAAACATGGTGAGTCAATCACAACAATTCAAAAATTCACATTTAAGCAAAATCCAGATGGATATGGGCCAATTCTTGCTGATTACAAACCACGTTTTTCACATAGAGCATTCAAACCAAATCCTCAAGTCTATAGTGCAGAACATAGAATTGATGATTCCATTATGAGTGTTGTTGAATATAATCGTGATGAGGAATTAGATGCAGAAGAAGAGAGTCGATTGAAAATGGAAAATGTTGAATATAACAAACCATTTGATTATTCAAAAGGCCCTCTTATAAATTTTGTTAAACAACAGGATAATACAAATACACCTTGGGTTATCACACCAGTTCCTGAGTTCTCTTTTAATGGTCCTTTACCTTCTTTGAGTAAAATCACACCATCACCCGAAAGATGTCAAATCCTTAAATATTTTGATACATTTATGTCTGACATTAATCTTTTGGAACAAGAAATTGAACGTAATTCAAAAATAAAAGTTGAAACTTTTCAATCGCCTTATGCGCGAAAACAAAGGGATATTTTTCAAAAATAACTTTTTCCCCATGTTCGAAATCTTCGTATGTGTGCAAAATGTTGGGAACGGGATCTTCAGAAGGAGATTGGGCACTTGAAAACAATTTTCCAGACAACGAGGCATGGACTTTGAAAACTAAACAGAAAAATAAATCTTTACGAAACAATGTCGGTCGACTCTTGGAAGATGTTATATGTGTTGATACCATGTCTTTTTTTTTTGTATCATACTGTTGTTTTTGCTTCTGATAATATTGCTATTAATTCTGTTGATTTTATTGATAATGTTGAGAATGTTGATAATGCGTCTCAAATCGAGTCTTTGAAAGCTGAAAACGAGCGTTTGTTAAATGAAATTTCGATTGTAAAACGTCGTCTTCAACGGTGTCAAAAAGATTGTAATAATCAAGAACTTGCTTTGCAAAACAAACTCAAATAGTCAAGTGCTAAATCTTTTGAACTAAAACTCAAACGACTGGATGAGGAAAACGTGTCTTTAAAGTGTCAAATTTCAAAATATGAACAAGAAATTGCCAAAGTTAAAACTGAATATGGTGTCATATTTGATTTGCTCAAAAAGACTTGTGCTAAAGCATCACAAGAACTTGATAATCATCTTGCATACACTAAATAGGTCTTAAACGTTAGTGGAAACATTCGCTCTGAAAACCAAGATTTGTTACATACTATCATAGAGTAGAAAGAGGAGTTGGTGAAACTTAAGAAAAATAAGTCTAGTAACACAAATGTCCTTGCACCTGGAATGTTTAAAATTAACACTAGGACACCTAATGATAAACCACGAGATACTAATGTGCTTCCTTCCACTTCTACAGGAGTAGGTGCCTCTAATCCTAGCATTAGCACTTCACAGCTTAAGAGCACAAACAAGAAGAATAGGAAGTTGCAACGTAAGAGAAGATCGGTAAAGACCCCTGAAGTAGAAGAACACACTAGGACTTTGAATAAAACACATGTTGCACCTAATTTAGACATTGCGTTAGAGAAATTTAATGGACAAAGTGATGTAATGAATGTTGAATCTTTAAGTACTTTGAATGTTTTGTTTGATGCATCTTGTATTGGTTGTCGTAAAAGCATGTTTTCTGGTTGTCATGATAAATGTGTTGCTAAATCTATCTTATCTTGTAAGCGGAAACATAGAAATTGAATTACCTCTAGGCCCACTAATGCTTCTAAGTCAGTACTAGGTAAACCGCCTTCTAGTGTTTCTATAGATATCATTGATGTACCCATAGAACCCACTTCACCTCCTAGGAATAAAATATCACCTAGTGCATTTACTAAGACCAAAGCACAAACTAGTTGGACTTGGCAGAGATGGTTACAAAATACACCTAGATTTAAATGGATTCCCAAAATCATAAACATGTGGGTTTCAATTGTAACTGTACCTGAACCCTCTAACTCTTCGGGTTCCACCTCTACTTCTATTCCACCCGTGTCGTCTATGTGTAATGCAGGTGATACAGATCATCCTTTGGATTATTGATAGCGAATGTTCCCGGCACATGACAGGCAATCTCGAACTTTTATCAAACTTTGTCTCAAAGTTCATCGGCACTGTCAGGTTCGGGAATGATCACTTCGCAGCTATCATGGGCTACGGAGACTACATCAATGGGAACATCGAAATTAGCAGGGTTTATTATGTGGAAGGGCTCGGTCACAATCTCTTTTCAGTCGGTCAGTTGTGTGATGGTGATTTGGAAGTTGCTTTTAGGGAGAAAACTTGTTTCATCCATGATCTACAAGGAAACGATCTTATGTCTGGAAACCGCACATCAAGCCTTTACACAATATCAATGCAAGAAATGATTGCTTCATCTCCCATCTGTCTACTTTCTAAGGCAACATCTAGAAAATCATGGTTGTGGCACCGACGTCTCTCACGTTTGAACTTTCAAACCATAACCAATCTTACACGACACAAACTAGTTGACGATCTTCCAAGGTTTAGGTATTCAAAAGACCACTTATGCTCAGCTTGTGAACAAGGGAAAAGCACTTGTGCTTATTTTCCTTCAAAGAGGGAGCACAACTCTCAGCATGTCCTTCATCTTCTTCACATGGATTTGTGTGGCCCGATGCGTGTGAAGACGATTAATGGCAAACATTACATTCTCATAATTGTTGATGACTACTTAAGATGGAATTGGGTCTATTTTCTTCGAAGTAAAGATCAAGCTCCACAGATGATCATCACCTTTCTCACGAAAATTCAAGTTCAGCTCCGGAACACAGTTAGACAAGTCAAAACAGACAAAGGAACTGAATTTGTGAACCAAACTCTTCGAGATTACTATGAGAAAGTGGGAACTGAGCATCAGACATCAATTGCACGGACACCAGAACAAAATGTAGTTGTCGAAAGACGAAATCGTACGTTAGTGGAAGCTGCAAGAACGATGTTGATCAATGCAAAACTTCTAGATTACTTATGGGCTGAAGCCGTGTCAACTGCATGCAACACTCAGAACCGTTTTATGATAACCAAACACCACAACAAAACACCTTATAAGCTTATCTATAACAGAAATTCGAATCTCAAACACTTTCATGTATTTGGTGCTCTTTGTTACCTGAATAATGATCTTGATGACTTTGGAAAGCTCAAGGCTAAATCTGACATTGGAGTCTTCGTTGGATACTGTGAAAACTCAAAGGGATACCGAATCTGGAATCGTCGTACAAAGGAAATTATGGAAACCATTCACGCTAATTTTGATGAGCGCACAGAAATGGCTTCTGAGCAAAACAGCTTAGAACCCGGACATAACCGTCTCAACTTCCCCCAATCATCAGCTAATCAATCATTTCAACTCACTCGTCGTCAAATGGAGACGTTTTTTCTCCATTGTTTAGTGACGATCTTGATCAACGTGCTCCAAATGTATCAAATGTTTCCGCTGCTCAACCTGATAATATTCCAATCCCTGATACACCTGAAACAACAACAACCATTGTTGATGCACCTCTGATTGAATCTACAACAACAACTGAACAAACCGCTTCTAATGACGCTGATCTAGCTGATGATCTTCTTAATCAAGATGTACCTGTACCAGCGGATTATGATGGAAATGCGTTCTTTAACCCTTTCGCTACTGAAACTGCAAATTCAGTTGTTGCTGAATCATCTACCAGCCATCTGAATCCACCAAATCTGCACAATGTATACCAACATCAACCCGCCACACACCGATGGACTAAAGACCATCCTCTTGTTAACATCATTGGCAACCCAAACCAACCAGTCGTAACTAGACAACGCCTTTAGACTGACGGAGAATATTGCATTTATGCACTCACCGTTTGTCAATCTGAACCCAAAAACATTAAGGAAGCAATGACTTATGACAACTGGATCGAATCAATGCAAGAAGAGCTGAACCAGTTTAAACATTTAGAAGTATGGGAATTGGTTGAAAGACCAACAGGGTTCTACGTCATTGGTCTCAAATGGATTTGGAAGAATAAGTTAGATGCGGAAGGTACGGTTATCCGAAACAAGTCACGTCTGGCGGCTGAGGGTTATAGACAGGAAGAGGGTATCGAATTTGAATAATCATTTGCTCCGGTAGCTAGACTTTAGGTTGTACGGATTTTTCTGGCATTTGCGGCTCACATGAACATCACTGTTTATCATATGGATGTCAAAACTACTTTTCTGAATGGTAAACTGAAGGAAACAATATATGTTAGTCATCCAGAAGGTTTTGTTGATCCAGATTTTCCTAATCACGTCTAAAAACTGAACAAGGCTCTCTACGGTCTCAAACAAGCCCCTCGGGCGTGGTATGATAAGTTGTCATCCTTTCTCCTTGCTAATAATTTTATCAAAGGATCTGTCAACCCAACACTGTTTATTCAATATCATGGGGCACATATTTTAATTGTTCATATTTACGTGGATGACATCATTTTTGGTTCTACCCACAAAAAGTACTCAAACGCTTTTTCAAAACTAATGAAAACAAATTTTGAAATGTCAATGATGGGTGAACTTACGTTCTTCTTAGGACTACAAGTTCATCAATCACCCCATGGTATTTTCTTAAGTCAGTCCAAATATGCTCTTGAAATATTGAATAAAAATGGAATGCAAAGTTGTGACACCTATGCAACACCAATGGCACATACTAACAAACTGGATGCTGACTTACATGGGAAATTGGTTGACCCTACCAAATACCGAAGTATTATTGGGTCTCTCATGAATCTAACAACCAGTATACCCGACATTGTATTTTCTGTATATCTTTGCTCCCGTTATCAGTCAAGGCCAACGGAAAGACACCTCTCTGAGGCTAAAAGAATCCTCGGATACGTAAAGGGAACCATTAACTTGGGGATCTGGTATCCGAAGGATTCTGGTTTTGAAATAATATCTTTTTCAGACGCTGACCACGCAGGATGCTTAGATTCACGGAAAAGTACTTCAGAAGGTTTACAATTTCTTGGTGATATATAGGTGTCATGGCAATCAAAGAAACAAGATTGTACATCGCTCTCATCAACTAAAGCTGAATATGTAGCCATGTCTGCGTGTTGTGCTCAAGTCATTTGGATGAGAACACAACTCAAGGACTATGGTTATGTATTAGACAGAATTCCGGTGTACTGCGACAACCGAAGTGCTATTGGGATCTCGTGCAACACCGTTCAACACTCAAAGTCAAAGCATATCAATTTTCGATATCATTTCATCAAAGAGCATGTGAAAAAGGGTACCTTTGAATTATACTTTGTAGGTACAGAACACCAATTGGTGGATCTTCTCACTAAAGCCTTGCCTCCCGCAAGATTTACTGATTTGATTCACCGAATTGGTATGAGGTGTTTGACTCTAGAAGAACTGGACGAACTTTTAACACATTCTTAAAAAGTCAAACACCAAAACCTCTTTTGTAAATAATATTTTTTTTTTCAAAAACAAAATCCAAAAATATAAAATCAAAAAATATTCTTCTATTTAAATTTCTATCTTCAAACCAAACATCGCAAGTACAAAACTTCCATCAACACTGTGTTCTATCAAACATCTCACAATTTTTCCCGAACAAGTGTTGAGGGGAGAAACTAAATATTTTTCAGTTTCATAAAACCTTGTACTTGCATGTTACCAATAATACGTTGTTTCTTCTAAAATGGTGGATATGTATCTTGTTAAATACCCTCCTCAGACTCAAATGTTGAAAACTTTCATCATTTCAAAAGTCGAGGGGGAGTGTCGTCAAGTTTCTTGCCAAAAATGGTTTTGTCTAACCAAAATGGAAGTTAATGGGTCTTGGTTGAAACATTTTGAGGTTGGGGGACTAAATTTGTCAATTTTCAAAATAATTTCAAACAAAACTCACAACCTAATTCATTCAATGCTACAACTACTATCATTTATTTCAAAAAACCTACTAAGATCCACGACTTGCATTCATTCTATAAATCCGTTCTACAAAATCAAAATCTGTAAGTGGCAAACGTTTTTGATCATGTTTATAAACATTGGTTTTGAAAATCTTTGAAATCTAATGGTTAAAACTTTCAAAACTTTGATTTTTAAGCTTAGGCGTATGTGTAGGTTTAGGGATTAAGCTTAAGTGTGTTTGTGATGAAATGGTTGGTGTCAAAACCCTTCTAAACGTGTTATAATGCCATTTCAATCATCTAATTTAACCCAGAAACACAAATTGAATCAGTTTGAAATATTAAGGTTTATGAACGAATTTGGGGATTTCTTTGTTTGTGAGTTTTGATATGATTAGATGCCTATGTTAGCTTTAGAACATGTTGAATTACATGAAATGTGCCTTGAATTCCACCCAGAAACATCAATATGTGAAAATTAAAATTTTAGGGTTCATAGGCTCGTTCACAATGAATTTTTTGATTCAGTGGGTAATTCATGTTAAAAGTTATTCTAGTACACTCATTAGACATCTAAGAACATGCAGGAACAAATCTTGATGAATTTCTATGGTTGAATCTGTTATGCGTTGAACTAGGGTTTAGGGTTTTAGGATTTCTTACGCCTAAGATGTTCTATGCCTAACTGTGTCAATCTTGTGCCTGTTTTGTGTATCTGAAGGTGTTAGGATTGCTTAGTAATCAATTTTTTATGTTTATGTCTCACAGGTTGTTTACACGTAAAAGATCAGACTTAAGGTGTTCATGACTTACGCATATGGAATACCTTTATGCGTAAAGGTTACGCATAAGAGCAATCTTACGCGTAACTCTTACGCATAAGGGGTCTACAGTGGGACTACACGTATCCTGGTAGGATATGTGTAAACTAAGATGTTTACGGCTAAGGGTTACTCTTACGAGTAAAACTTACGCGTAACTTCTCTTGCTAAAGCTTACGCGTAAGCAGTTAAGCCTTTGGACTAACTTTACACATAAGAATTTCTTACGCCTAAGGCTTCTCATTACGCTTAAGCTTACGCCTACGCCTAAAGCACATTTTTTACGCATAAACTTATATGTTTACGCTTAAGCCAACTTACCACCTTGTTTTGATATGTTACGCGTAGAATAACTTGTAATAGTTACACTTAAGTCGCAAAAACCAAAATGTTACTCATAAGCTCTCAAAAGTTATATGTTGTGTGTTTAAGTGATATTTGGACATTAAAACTTCAAAATTAACCTACTCACGTAACTTATCACATCAACTTCAAACAATAGGACTTAAAGTGACTTTGGACTCGTAACATTCATAAACATGAAAACTTCAATCAAGTAATTGGACAATAAAATCAAACTAAAACTAACAAAGTATGTTTCAATATGTTGGTTCTTTTGTCTCAATACCTTTCAGATCACGAAATGGCTGTCAATCAACAGAATCTTAATGCCCCAAATGAGCTCACTATGGCTGATATCCTGCGGGTTACAACAAAACCATTGGAAAGAATAATCTCTGTGTCAACTTCGACAACTTCACATGCTCATAATCCTCATACAGAGTTGCTGTTGAAATCCTCAAGAATCATCCTTTCCATCTCATGCTCACTAACTCTGCTATAGTACCCGAAATCTACATCCATCAGTTCTGGCACACTATGGACAAAATTGACGGTCAAGATGCAGTGAAAGTGACCCTTGGCACTAAGGAAGTCACAGTCACAGTGGCGGATCTTCGTGTCATTCTTCTTCTTCCGGTCATTCGGTCTACTGAATACGTTCCAACTCCAAGTGAAGAGGAAGTATTGGATTTCATGGTTAACATTGGATGCGACGAAGCTTCTGGTATCATCTCAAAGCACTCCAGTGTCGATCTCAAAAACATCCCACAACCCTGGAGGACCATCTACATCATGATCGCCAAATCCGTCTCAGGCAGAGATAGTGGTCATGAACACCCGAAGCTGATGCATCTTCAAACTTTTTGGGGAATGGTTCATATGAACCACATTGATTATGCGAGCTTAATCTGGGAAGACATGATGCAACATTACAGGAAGCTTGGTACCAAGATTCCCTTCATTAGATACACCAAGTTGCTGATCCACAATCTTCTCGGGAAGCACCAGGATATCCCACTGAGAATTAATGACCCCGACACATACTCCATGTTGTATGAGCCTACCTTGAATTCTGTTAGGTTCAAAGACTCCTCAACCCGTAAACAAGGTGCGGAATTACTTGCTTGCTTACTGATGAAATCAAGGTTGTTCCGTCATACCTTCGTTACAAGGAAGCAGTGCGTACGGGAAAATTTGGGTTCATGGATGAAAAGACAACTCCAGTGGCTACTACAAGGGCAAGGAGAGCGGGAAGCACGAGAAGCACAAACAAGTATAAGAAAAGACATCCAAGCCTAAAGTGGAAAGTCCCATCCAAGATCGTTCATCCCAAAGCAGAACCGGAACCAATTCCACAAGATGACGACTCTGAAACTGAGTCAGATGTCCTGACTGTGTACTATGAAGTATGTGCAGAAGACTCTTCTATCATGAAGAAGACGGAGGACAAACCTGTAAGTCCTTCATCTGACAAAGGAAAGAAACCTCTCGAGGAAGAAGAAGAAGAAGAATTTCAGGATGATCCTAAGAATGAAGAGAAACAATTCCAGAAAACTTTGAATCAACTAAGGATGGATAAAGCTGCTAAAGAATTCGAACATCAACAAACTAAAGGACCTGGAGGTTCCAGCGGTGGTGATCTTACTACATCCGTTCTTGATCCGGTTAATCAACTCGGTAAAAGAACCGATGCCACCACCAAGGAATCTACAGAGGATAAGCAGCAGGAGGATGAGGAAATGTTCGACTTTGGAGATGACGTGCAAGATACTGATGAGAGAATTACAGAGAAAGATGTTCTGGAAGCGGAAAAGGAGAGGGCTGCAGACGAAGTTGCTAAGAAGGCCGAAGAGGAACGCATAAGAATGGAAACAGATAACTACATTCTGGAAAATCCTGAACACAACCCTGAGCAATCTTCGGAACATCCCCATGACACTTTCAAAACCGAATCATCCTCTCACTCATCACCACCACTATCCAAAGAAACAACAACTAAATCATCATCAAAATCGATCAAGAAAAAGGCCAATACTTGGGCATCTCGCACCAAAGCCAAGATCCAGAAAGCATTGAATCAATCTAGAAAACGCAAACAAAGTCTTTAGGAATGAAGATTGAACATGCTGGCTGACAAGGTCAACGAGCTTTCTCAAGAGATGGACACGTTCGAAGGAGAAAGAGAACAGATCGAGGCACTTTTCAACAGAGATGTTCAAGGAGAAATAAATGAGCAGATCAGGAACTACACTCACCACTTTCTTCTCCAAACTGTCCCTGGGGTGACCAAAGAGATGTTCAAGGGTCAACTCTATCCAACACTCAAAACACTGGTCAGGCAAATGATTACTACAACACCGGTGGTCATGCAAACTCGACCAGTCCAGCCTCCAAATGTCACCGAAGCTTATTTGATCTCACAGTTGGTACTACAGATGTCTCCTCGAGCTCCTACTTTCACACCAGATGAATCGAAGATGTATGAGGTACTTCTTGCACATCAACTAAAGACAACGTGCAAGGAAGCTGCTGGTCAAGACAAGCGACCAAAACATGATGATGACAAGGATCAAGACCCGAATGCTAAACGTCAAAAGAAAATCGGCGGGTCATCATCATCCATGCCACCACCATCCCCTAAGACCACCACCACACCTATAAGACAAGCTTCTCAACAACCTCCTTCATCAGACAAACCTAGGGATGCAGATTCTCCACCACCACTGCAGAAAACCAGTGATAACTTTGCCTATACCGGTGGTGAAGATGAAGACATTCCTGAGCCCCAACAACAACCATCACCTCGACCATCACCACAACCAGAATCATCCTCAAGAACCAAGAAGAAGAACAAAGGTTCTGTCGTCTCATGGTTAGACGAAGACGATACAGAGGAATATGAATGGTTCAATCAGTTGGTTGATGCTACGCCCAGATTACTTGAAGGTCAAGAACCGGTAGACCGGTCGAACAATGGAGCAAGTAAAGATTATCCAAGATGAATTAAAAGTGAAAAAGATGACGAAACGGGAGCTTCGCAGGATAAAGAATGACGCATTCAACTTCTTAAAAGACAGATCCTGCAGCGCGGTTGAGGTCGAATATCATTTGGACAACATTGCCCGTGCAATGTCCAACAACATTGTCTGGCTGAATACCGAATCAAACATCGACCTTACAAGAAAGGATAAAACTCCATACTATACTGATTGGACAATGCCTCTAACTACAATTGGCCGACCCGAGCAACCTAAGATTCCATACTGTTTCTTCTTCAACAACAACCTAGAGTTTCTTCAACACGGCAGTAGCGTCAGCAAAAAGTATGCTACCTCTGTTACTTTCAACATTCCAGCTGCAGTCTTCTCCGATAATATTGCCATTGAATAAGACGCCACCAAATTGTACGTTGACAAGGTGGTGGACTACGACCTCGATGCTAAATACGGCATTCATCATTGGCCACCAAGGAGAATATTGTACTACAGAAGCTGTCAAGTTCAAAGGTCAAACAAGGAGGTAAAGAGTGATAAGAAAATTGTTGCTGTAATGAAGGTTACACTGGCGACAAAGTGGGGTTATTCATTCTTGTCAAAAATCAAGGTCAAGCTACAAGATAAACAAGAATATTATTTCACTGAGGCCGATTTCTCGAGATTGTCACTCAACGACATCGAAGATATGTTCCTCGCAAAGGTACAAGGAAGGATGAGACAATTCTCAATAGAGATTCAACTTCAGTTCAACACCGCCTTGCTGATCTTCATTCGCAGCAAAGTCATTCAAGAACGTGTTGAAGATCTTCAACTTGCGGTCGAATCTTACCAAAAGCAGATAAATCTTACAAAACCGTTGCTACACTTTCCCAACCTTATTCAACTACCTCAGTACACTATCTTGCACAAACCTAAGTTTGGGGTCGTCTACCGCAGTGAGCATCATCATACTTGCTTTATGGCATACGACGAAATCCACAAAATCTGTGATCATACGTTGAAAATGGTTCGTGATGGGTTAGCTTATCGGTTAAAGGATATTCGAGAAGGTATTGGTTCGAAGAAGAGATGGAATTCGGAAGAACGAAAGGAAGCTCGCAGGTTCATAACAAAGTTGGATGAAAGGTTGTTCCACCGGGATCAGATGAGAAGGCTGGAGAGCTATGTGGGAGGATGACAAAGTTTCTCTATCTTGACGTTTCAACGTGAAGATAAAGTCCCGGGTCGTATGTAATCGTTGGGTACTCTTTCAAACACTCTTGATTGTATTTTGATACTTGATTTATTTATTCATGATGGCTTGTACATATATAGCAGTGTACAACCCGATCTTGTAATGAAAGGACCCTGTGGTACGCTTCAGTGCCACAATCCTTATAAAAGGAGCGAAGCTTCTTACTTTTGAGTAAAATTTATCAAACTTTCAATATTTTCAAAATTTTGCTCAAAAGAATAAGTACTCTCTCTCGTGTTTTCTAAACCTCAAAAGTTAATATCACTTATTGAGGGGGAGTATTTGCAAACAAATTTGTTCTAACAACGTTCTTTGTGGAAATCTTCTCGTAAAACCCGAAATGGTCATATTCGATATCAAAATTTCATCAAAAATAACATTAATATGCCATTTTTTAGGGAGAGAAACAAATATGTTGGATTGTAATTGAATCTAAGTGTGCATAGACTTAACCATTGAATTGACGAGCTCTAAAATGTCGTAAATCGAAAAGATTTGTCCGGGTCGGGTAATAATTTCAAACTAGTTCGCTAGTGATGTAAACGTGTCTCGCAAAGGACTAGTCTTAGTAGAATGTACCATCAGAGAAACTCTTGGTAGACATGAACCTTGACGGGTCTAACCTCCTCACCAAGGAGTGTTTACAACTTCAAGCTGACCCAGTCAGTGATGTAACCGTGTCTCGCGGGGAATTGTCTATCTCGATTCGATCAATTCAAAAGTGTGCGCTCTACCCTCACTGTGCAGATTTCGGTTAAAACTCATAAGCACATGTGGAGGAGGAGTATTTCTGAAAATACAAAACTCTCAAAGTGTTACAAACATGTTTTCATTCATAAACATTTTGAGATATTTTCATGAAAATGGTTTTATGGCAACATAGGATAGTCATGGAGTTATAAGGTGACTAAGTTTAGGAATAAACGTCCTATGATCCGACAGAGCCGGAGGGATCTACCCAAGGACATCACCAATAGTTAGTATTTAGAAGTCCTTAGGTATGATTGAAAAAGGATAAAATGAGAATCGGAGAAAGAAGGAGTTGAAGAATTAGAAAGAAATGTAAAGAAAAGGGTGAAAAGATATAACCCTCCAAATTATTCAACTTAGGGCAGACACCGGGTTCAATTCATATGCTACTGGTCGTCACAAGTTGACACCGGTATTGAAGACAAAGTCGTCATGGACCCAGTGACGCACTGCACTAAACATTCTTAGCCACTCAAGTTTCTCTCAACAGAAGCTTGCTTCATTCTCACTGGGAACCCTACGTAATCTATCGGCTCTCTCTTAGAGATTGTTGGTATTGAAGAAGGAGACCCTCTCCCTAGTCTTCGCTTAGGAAAACCAAAGCGCACTATTGAGTCTAGAGCCACGAGATTCATCAAAAGATCTCTTATGAACACTTGACTTTTCATCACTTTTTGTTCAACAATAAGAATGCTAGTGAATCATTCTAGAGTCCTTCGCAGATCCTAGCAATCTGCCGAGAACATTTATGAGGGGATTCACAATTTTGATCCTCAGTGATTGAATGGAAACTCCTGCTAGGGTCAACATCAAACAGCCCTGACAGCAGGTCACTTTGGTAACTCCTTGTGGGTTACGCTTAGTGTTCGCGGTGGTCTCAAACAGTCTACATTCGTGGAGTGATACCTCGGTATACTCCAGCGACTCACAACGACAGAGTAACGATATTGAGTACGGGGACATCCCAATGACCATCCACTTTAAGATTCATCTAAAGCCGCGCCAGCGAACTAGGATATGCCTGTACAAAATATCCGAACTATTACGTCGGGAACTTTATTGCTAACTGTCTACATGTAGGATTGGAGATCCAAAGTTCCTGGGAGAAAAGATCGTGCAGATTCTCCACATGCTCTCACCAACAACAACACATATGAAGTTCTCTCAAAAGGCAACTCAAAATTCAAAATGATTCTTCATCTAAGCCAAAGAATATACAAAGTTTAAAGACTCGAGAACAACTTCACATCTGAAATCCAAAGTCAAAAGAAGTGTGAGCATGCTGGAGAAAGAGGCGGAGACACCTGAACGATGAAGCTAACCAATGGCAGACAACAACATACTATCACCACATCCACAAAAGAACAAAGAACAAAGAATACAACGACGTCAAAGCTGAAAATTTCAAAAGGAACAAGATCCCAACCAAGGGGAGATTGTTGGAACCTAAAGCATCTCTACTCACAAGAAAAAAGAGTGCTAGAAGACGTCGAGCAACCACTATTACATTATAACTATCACTTAGGGGGAGATTGTTGGAAATGCTCCTAAACGTTATTAGCAAGTGTTAGTCATTTCTATGTAATAGGTTGCATTAATATGGCTTTTATGTTAGTAATTAAGGCTAGGCTTATGTAGAAAACCCATGAGCCTATGCAAAGGCTCAAAAGGCCAAGGAAGGGACTAGATGTGTTGCCCTAGCTCCCTTCCCCTATAAATACCTTGTTACTTCTCATTTGAGAAGGTGTTGTTCACTCTATGCAATATTAAGCCTAACTGTTGCTTATTCATACGTGTGTATTGTGATCCAACCATCTTCTTCATCTCATTTCTATCATCTACATACTTGTGTTAACTTATGGTGACCTAACAGTTTCCAACTCATTTACTACAAAAACCTTTCCACCTTCATATCCCCATCGACCACAGTAGGCTCCAAGGACGAAATAAAGTTCAATTTAAGGGTTTAGACTAGTTCTAAGGGATTTTTGGGTTAAGCTAGGAAGTTATTTTGGGTACTTGATTGCTTAAAAAGGGAGTTCGGGTTGTTTTCTTTGCGTTCACGTTCGACTTACCACCTCGCAATCTCTTCACAACCCTAGAGGTGTAGTAAGCCACTCAAACTCTTTTCTATACACTTTGCATGCATGCTAGATAGTTAGTAAAATCTATCACGCGTAAAACGTGTTACCCCGACTCATTAAACTTTGTAGTATGTTTAACACGTTAAAACCAATAGAAACGATACTAGTATTGCATAACCAATTTCATAATTTACCATATCATATAAGATCATAATCGGAACATATCAACTGAAGCATGCCATATTATATTTAGGTTTTGTGTTGAAGCCTTTCCACTTCGTACTTGATATTATCGTTTCATAGACCCACTTTTACATACTTTTTATAAATCCCGTGGGGAGATAAATGCTATAAACTATATGTTTAAGTTAATCTTGCCGAAAGACCCCTTCTATCATGAACCATTAGTCACTTGTGAGTGAGCGCAGATATTGTGGATAGTACTATAGGAATTAACGATCCCACCCTTGGTTATCGGAAAAAACGGGGGCGCACTATATTTGAGAACAATAGGTAACTGGCAATTACCACTCTTTGGGGGTAAAACTCACAACCCTTAGCGGGTGTGTTCATAGTTGAGTCTTGGTGCCATGAGCTTAGTGCAATAATAATTGTTTTCATGATTAATTATCTTTGAAGCAATTATCACATATTATCTTGTGTTCAACTTATTGTTACAAACCTATGGATTCACTCAACATTATTGTTGATTTTTAAAGCATGTTTATCTCAGGTAATAGATGAAGAAGTTAACCCTGGGCACAGAGCGAGCAAAAATAAAACTTATGGTGGTGTATTTCAAGAAGTTTTCATTATTTATAAACTCAACTTTATCTTTGCAATCTCTTTTGGAAAAGTTTGTATCAACAACTATTGAGTTTTCATGAAATAACAACAGTGTTTTAATTAAAACGTCTCTTTGAGTCGTTTTCTATGATTTTAGACTGTGATCCTCTACGTAACACCCAAACTAGTCTTCCGCTGAAAAGTTGAGATTTTGGGGGTGTTACATATTGCATGTGAAAGATATTGGTATGTCAAGTATTTTGAGGTACAACTACACAAGATTAAGCTACTGGTACAGATTGCATGTGAAAGAGATTTGTTTTATAGAATCATAAAGAGGAAAATGGACTTTGGGATTTTCCATTTCCATATTTCAACCAGCTTAGAATTGGTTTATGGAAGGGATAAATCTACTGGTACAGTTGTTGAATGATTCAAATATGCGATTCACAACATGGAGAATGAGAAAAATGGTGAAACTAGAGGAGATAACGTTGGTGGATTTCACATCTCTTTGAGCGATGATGAAGGAATTGATGTGCAATATATTTCCCAAACAACCTCAAACTTTACCAATGCAACAAATATGGCTAGAAAGCAAAAGGCAATGTCTAATGGAAACAAGGCAGTCAAAAAAAGGAAGACGCGCGACATGGAGTGACAACTAGAAGGAATTAATCATTATTTTCAAATGTTTGTTCAATGATTTAAAGCTAGTTTCAGAACTATGGCGGATGTTGTTGCTAATGTTATGATAGATGATAACAATCGCAAGAAAGCTAAGTCTGAGCAATTAAAAGACGTACTTGACGAGCTCACAAAACTCAACATTTCTAGTGGCGATGTACTACAGGCAGCTGATATATTTGCCGCTAATAAAGACAAACTTGAATTATTTTTTAATCTTCCCCAAAGGCTGCGAGTGTCCTATGTGCTTAAGCTTACAAGCCTTTCATCAGGTAACTAGATAATCTAACAAGTACTTAATCAGGTAACCATATAATATGTTAAGTGCTTGTAGTTGTAAGATATTTTGTAATGAATTATGGATTTCCTGGTGATTACCTAGATTTTTGGTGTATTTCTGTCTAGGTAAAACTTAAGGTCCTATGTAGTAAGCCCATGGGCCTTAGGATTTGTTCTAGAAACACATGGATAGGCACTGCCTTAGCATTCTACTATATATATATACTTATGTAATGGCTCACTTGAGCCTTGGTTAATTCATTTTCACAATAACATTTAGTTTCTCTTAAGCATGGATCATCCCATCTCCTTCTCTCTTTATATCTCTCTTTCCCTCTCTAGATTAGTTATCATTAGTTGGGAACCTACAGTAAATAAATGTGGAGTCAAGCTCGAGACTCAAACAAAAACAAGCACTTCGTGGGAGGCACCCCATGCCTATCTTTTTATTTTAATTTTAGTTTTATAGGATTTTATGCTTGGTATGTTTGTGCACCATTATTACAGGTTTCTACGACAAAGAAATACAGGAGAAATGCTTGAGGGACCTCTTAGTGGTCTAAAGAAGTCGAGTAACACTTAAACAAGAACCATAAATGCTATGAGGCAGTATTTGCTCAAGTGTGTGAAAACTTGTGTGATGTTGTATATTGCTCTCCTTTTATAAAAAGGCTTGTAGAGTTTAGAGATAAACCCTTTGGGAGTAATCGACGGCTGCCAGGGTGCCAAGTGTTGATCATCCAAGAGCAGACAAGAGGGACATATGTCATTCGCCCTTTAGCTCGTAGTGGTGCTTGTCGTGCGTTCCAACTGTGCGATGTCAGATGGAATACCTTAACCGCTAGTGACAGTTGGGGAACAATGGTTTTGTTCTTACTCAGTCAGGCATGAGAGGTCTTTCCAGGCCCTACGTGGCCTGGGATTTAAGCCGGGTCTTTATCATGTTTTGATTGGGTCTTGGTGATGGTGATTCGAGCGTGTAATTAATGGACTTGGGCCATTAATATTGATACGCTATTAGTGTATAATTCGAAACATCACCTAGTATATGGTGCCATATACTGTATTTATTATTTAAAACACTTAAAGTAAATGTATATGGTACATAAAAATTTGAAAAGAAGGAGTACAAACTACAATCGTCAAGAGCAGAAACAACCATAGATGAAAGCTGAGCATGTATTTGGCCCAATGGCAGATTTAGCAGATAGTACAAGCATGCCTTCTTCTTACCCAAGCCCAATACCTTCTTGGTTTTGACATCCTGAATGACACATAATTGTTCATATAAGGTGACAAAGCACTGAGAATCCTTTGTCAGTTTTGAGACAGACAAATGTCTAAATTTGAATGAAGGAACAATTAAGACATTTTTTAGTTCTATTTTGTTTTGTAAAACAGCATACCCAGCTTTTGAAATTATTGAAGTATGACCATTTGGTAGATTAATCTATTGCTTGGTTTTAAGTGACTGGAAATCAACCAAATCATCACTATCTGGTGACATATGATCACTAGCTCCTGTATCTATGATCCAACATTCAATAACCCCATTCACACATGAAAAACAGTAAATTGCACCTGCACCAAAGAGATGCTCCATTTGAACAGTAGTCTCATCATTAGCTTGGATGAATTGAGGAATACTTTTCATCAATTGCTCAAACTGTTTAGAGGTAAACACTAAATTCCTGTCATTTTCAACCAAAGTTGTAGTCCTGCTAACATTAGAAGCACCACTTTTTTAAACTGCTTTACCCTTCTGAGTCTGCTTGTACTTCTAGTGCCAAGTGGATAACCAACCTTATCCCAACACTTATCTCGTGGATACCATTAGAAGCCACAAATGTTACACTTTTCCTTGACTTCACCCTTATTATACAAAGCAGCTGATTCAACACCTAAACTGTCTTGACCCAAACACTCCCCTTTGAGACTCTTCTTGTTGTAGTAATGCACAAACAATCTCAACACTATGCAGAGTTGTGTTCAACAACAACTAACTTCTTTGATGTAAGAAATGATCATCCAAGCCATTAAGAAACTGAAACAACCTTTGCTCCTCCTTTTGAGTGTTCAAAGAATTCAAGAAGACCACAATTTCAGAAGTTATGTTCACATTTTTTGGTAACTCATTAATTGAATCCAACTCCTTCCACACACATTTCATACTAGTAAAATACTCACTCACATATCTCCCTGATTGCACAGTCTCATAGGTTTCCCTGTTTAACCTGTACTTTTCTGAACCATTACTGAGAGCAAATTTTGTTTTCAACTGAATCCAAATTGCATGAGCTTTACCAATGCACATGATAGATTTTTCAATTGATTCAGACACTGAATTCATCAATCAACTTATCACCAAATTATTACAAGTGTTCCACTGTTCTTGCAGACACACATCATCGGGTGATCTTGGCACAATACCTCTTATGAAACCCAATTTATACTTGGTATAAAGAGCAATCTCAACTGATCTCCTCCAAAATCGATAGTTTTGTGTTCCTAACAACTATTCATTCACAACCACAGTTTTAATACAAATAAACCATAAAAACGTTTATTTATATTTTACGATCTTCTAATGTTTTGTCGATAACAAACGCAAAATCATTTTAACAAAATAATTAAAATACGTAAAAGCTTTGAGCCAATATTTTACTAACATACTTTTACAAAACATATCAAAATCATCAAAACATGTTTAGTTAAATATGTTATATAAAACCAAAGACATTTTTATAAAATACTTACAGGTAATATTGTTTACTTACATCTTATGAAAGTGTATATGTACTTTGTATATGTTGTAATGGGTAAGTAATGGGTAAAAACCAAAGTCCATAACCCATGACCCAAGACCCATGATCCATTGACTAGGTACAATGAATCTTGTTGGGTAAGAACCAAAGTCCATAACCCATACCCATGGAGCATGATCCATAACCCATGACCCATTGCATGACATCATGCATGAAGTCATGTTGATATTATCCATGATCCATGACCCAAAGTCCATGACCCATGACCCAAGATCCATAACCCATTGACTAGGTACATTGCACCTTGTTGGGTATCCATGATACAAAGTCCATGACCCATGGTCCATAACCCATAACCCATAACCCGGTTTACAACCCAAAATCCGGACTAAACTGACCTAGTAGCCGGATCCCAGGAATTGCACTGGTCAGATCCTTTTGGTGAGGGATCCTTCAGAACCGTGGGATAGTAGGCTTGTTTTGCCTATAAATAGTGAGCCATTTCTCTCATGCTAACTATCCCTTTTAGACATACTTTCTCTCTATGTTCTAACCTCTCTAACCACATATTCAAAGGATCATTCTATGTAGTTTTATCTTTGTGTGATTCTCTAGGTTCCTCTTAAAGGCAAGATCACCACCTCTTGAAGACGTGCAAGCTCAAGGTCATGAGTTGCTAAGCTTCGTCATCATCAAGACCACAGAAGTGGATCTTGTTGATAGTTCTTTCCTCCCTCCATAGAGTGTCATGTTGAAGGCATTAGTGAATGGTGCCGAAGGTGTACATTCGATATGGTGGGTCGATGTACAAGTTGTGTAGTTTGGGTTAAAGGATATTGATATCCTTTATAGTATTGTAAAAAGGAGTGTGTCTCCTTTGGGTAGTTGTGTTGGGTAGTAGTGTTGGTAGTAGTTCCTCCTTTGTAATGGAACTCGGTATCTAGCCTTGTACAGGATAAAGTGTAGGCGATGTTGTGATATGTTTGGTTCTACCTCGTGGAAGAACTCGGTGTCTAGCCTTGCACCGAATAAAGAGTAGGCGACGTTGTGAAGGCTTCTCCGCCACATTAAGGAGCTTGTTTTGTGTAGTGCTTAGAAACTCTCGAGTTGGGTACTCGGGGAGTGGAGTAGGGCAAGGAAGGTGTCCTTGTAGCCGAACCACTATAAACACTCGTGTTGTGGTTTTGTGTTCCTTTACTCTTTATCTCTTGCATTACTTACTTATATGTTTATCTATCAATATCCAACACACGATCTAAATAGATTGACATAAGTCAATCTAAATACTTTAAAACAAAGTTTTAATCGGCAAAACTATTCAACCGCCCTTATAGTTTTCCACAATTGGTGTCAGAGCTTCGTTACCGAGTTTCTTAGAGTGTATTGTACTTTAAAAACTTGATACGATCCGTGTATGTTTGAAAACTACAAAGAAGGAAATTTCTTAAAACAAAAATTCATGCTTTAGAATTTTTTATATTTTAACAAATATTGGATTGTGATAGATCATTTTAACATTTTCTTTTGAGAAATATTCATGCTAGGATTCTTCCAATGACTTCACTCTGTCCGAAGAAAAATGAAGTAAACACCCAAAGAAGAATCCAAAGTAATCACAACTTACTTTTACAAATTACGATTGAGTACCTTAAAATTTCATGAAGTATTTCGCGTCTATGGCTTCTAAAAACCATAAAAAGGGAATATAGCAAATGTATGTTCTCTTAACTTCAACTAGTTGATCTATAAATGTAGTAATCGCATGTGGATAAAATGATGGGGTATACGCTTCTCTCTCATAATAAGCATCTTTATAAAAACTTTACATATATGAAATACTATGTGTATATATATATATGGATTAAGCATTTGACATCAAAGTCAAAAGTTTCTAAAAGGTCTCTCTTTACTACTTTCCATCTTAACATATCATCGGGAATGTTGGGATATGAAAGTGCTGAAGACATGAAAGTACTGAAGATATGAAAGTACTGTAAGCTGCAAAGTACTGGGAAAAGTCAAAGAGTCAAAGTACTGCTAAAGACAAAGTCAAAGTACTGCACCTAAAAGTCAAAGTACTGCAAGAACAAAAGAACTGTTATTCGTTTATGGAAAGTATTGTATTCTATGTTTAGATTACTTGTCGTACAAGGCTATCAATTGTAAACCGACTAGGATATCCTTGAGCCTATAAAAGGACTCCTAGATTGGCATTAGAGATATGAGTCTATGAGTTTTAGAGTTTACGAATTCACAAGTTAATTAGTGTTTTAGAGAGAAGTTCGATTATCTTAGAGTTGTATTAGAGTATCTGCATAATAAGCAGATTTAGAGTTTATAATAAAAGGTTATTCTTCTTAGCTTTGTTAAGTAAATTCCGCGTACTTGATAAAGATTGCTCAGTGTTTCTTTGTTAATAACTTAGGATTTATCCGAGGATATTAAACCTTAACAAGCTAGTTAAGATAGTTTGATTAAAGTATATCGATCCAATAAGTGGTATCAGAGCTTGTGTGGAAACTCTGACTAGGAAGAAACTCTACTTCAACAATATTCAAGATGTCGACTGAAGCTGTTCCACCACCCTCAATCACCTCACTCCGAATTCCAATAATCAAGAAGGGAGAATATGATCTCTGGTGCATGAAGATGAGGCAGTACATTGCCATTACAGATCATGCTCTATGGAATGTAATTGTGAATGGGAATGAAGTTGTACCTGACCCCATTGATATTCCTGGACAACCCAAGGCACCTAAACAAGTATTACCAGCAGCAACCTTAAGGAATCAAGAGAAGGCACTCAACATTCTCTTATCTGCCATTCCAGTTGGTCATCTTCTCAAATTTCATGATGCTAAAGATGCTAAGCAGCTTTGGGCTGCTCTCAAGACCAGATTTGGAGGGAATGAAACCTCTAAAAAGATGCACAGAAATTTGCTAAAGCAACAATTTGAAACTTTCACAGTTGGTGAAAGAGAGAGTCTTGATTCTGCATATGATAGGTTTCAGAATCTTCTCAACATGTTGGAGCTATACAAGGCCGAAGTATCAGTTGAAGATGCTAATTTGAAGTTTCTAAGGAGTTTGCCATCTTCATGGCATGTGATTGCTACAATGATAGAGGACAACAAGGTTTGGATGTCATGGACTTTGATGATCTCTATCATCAACTTAAGGTGTATGAGCATGAGATGAGTGGTCAAACAAGTTCTAAGTCTCACAGTATTTCTTTTCTATCATCTGAAAAGAAGGCCAGTACTTCCATTAAAAGTACTGCTTCTCCTCAAAGTATTGTTTCTCAAAGTACTGCTGTCTATACACCCCCCTCATATGTTCAACAGGCCCCACCAACTACCACAATGGCCTCAGATGAAGTTATGTGCTCCTTCTTTGCACAACAAGCTAGTTTACCTGTCACTTATGAAGAAGATCTAGCACAGATTGAAGAAGATGCACTTGAAGAAATTGATATCAGGTGGCAAGTTGTTATGATCACTGCAAGGATCAAAAAGTACATGAAGAAGACAGGCAAAAGCATTGATTTCAAACCAAAACAGGGCATAACTTTTGACAAATCTAAGATTGAATGCTTCAATTGTCAAAAGACTGGTCACTTTGCAAGGGAGTGCAGGTTTGCTAAGTATAAAGCAAACAGGACATCTGAAAAGCCAAAACTTGAGCTTAAGGAAATTCCAATTACTGAAACAAAGGCTTTGGTTGCTCAAGAGAAGTTATCCGAAGTTGACTGGAGTGAAGAGTTTGATGATGAACCAGTAACTTATTGCATGGTAGCAGTGGAAGAAGAAATTGTAGATTCAGTAGAAGCAATGGATTAGAGCATGTTTTTGCTTTGAAGAACCTGAACATGCTGTTTTGGAATCGATGATGGCTTTGGAGGATTTGACTGGAGCAAGGAAAGTGAAGATGATCCTGTTCAACTTGCATTGGTGGCTACTTCACCAAATCAATCTCCTATCTCTGAGGTATGCTCAAATTGCTATGATTTTTATCATAAATTACTTAGCATTTATGTGATTGAGAGAGATAATTGTGTTAAGGCTAGGTCTGAGGTAGCAGGTTATCAAATAACCTTAGAATCTATGGAAGCCAAAATCTTAGCACATGAAACTAATGAAGTAGCTTGGGCTGAAAAATATGCACAACAGGATTACCAGTTAAAACTTAGTGAATGGAAATTAAACTGTAAAATTGCTGAAATTGAGAAATTAACTAAGTAAAGAGATGATTTGTTAGCTAAGTTTGTTGCTTGGGGTGAAGCTGGTCTGTCACATGTTTCTTATGTTCAAAAACAGCAAAGAGCCTACCTTAAAGCTGGATTAGGTTTTGGAATGGATTTTAGTAAGATAGAAGAAAACCAATCTAGTAATCGGGATGAAGGTGAGTATGAGGATATAACCACTAGTGATGAAGAACTCATTAATTATGTAGATACATCTAGTAATGATGGTTCAATAAGTGACTCACCTCCTGAATATAAGAAAGCTAATGATTATCATTTTGTTCCACATCCCACTGGCATTCATCAACCCCTTAGGCCTGATGTTTCTCGTTTTGGAGTAGACAGTCTAGAGTTTAGGAAAAAGCTAGTTGCTCAATCTAAGTCTGAAAAACCCAAAGAACCTGTTGAAAACGATGTTCAAAATCAAGCAGTAACTTTAAATCAAAGTATGCTCCACAAGCGATACCTTCTTCAAAACCTTTTCAAAACAGATCTGCTAAACCTTTTGGGATAATTTTGGTCAAAACAAGTTTAATCACTCACCAAGAAGGCAAAATAATTTTGGGCATAGACATAGAAGATGTCAATTTGACAGTATGGGTCGAAAGCGTGTTTTGTGTGTTTTAGTTCTACTCATCTAATTAAAGATTGTGAACATCATTCAGAATACCTTAGAAAATTTTCAAAGAACGGGGACGCCAACCAGAAACCTAGAGAGCACAAACCAGTTTGGAATAATTCAAATAGGGACAATCACAGAAATTTCTCACCGGATCATAGATACCCACACCAGTGAAAACCTTTTTCAAAACCTTCAGTATCTCACAGTACTTTCCAAAGTATCTGTTAACTCGCCCAGTACTTTCTCAAAGTCTTGCTCAGACAAAACAAGATACTGATCACAATACTTGGTATAGAAATTCTAGGAGATCTCACTATCAACCTAGAAGGTATTACAATTCACATAGGAGATTTACATCACAGGAACCAAGTGTTAAAACAGAATGGGTTAAGAGGGAAAGTACTGCAGAGGGACAGACAGTACTTTCAACCAAAAGTGAATATGATGTTTATGTGCTACAAGAAAAAGAGATTTGTGTTGAAAAACCAGAAAGTTTTGAAAAACCACATGATAAAGATCAAAAGATAATTCTGGATCATCATCTGAAAGATAGTGGAAATTACATACTCAAAGAATTTGAGTTTGTAACTCCACAAGGGGAACACAAGTCAGTAATGGCTTGGGTTCCTAAAAGTTACTAACTCTTTTCTTTATGTGCGGGGCAACCCGAAGAGGAGCTTAAAGATCATCTTATTGTGGATAGTGGTTGCTCTGGAAGTATGACAAGAGACAAAGAGATCATGTCTGATTTTAGGAAGATTAGTGGAGGAAGAGTTGCATTTGGGAATGATCCCAATGGAGGAAAGATTACTGGAAAAGGGACTATCAAAGCAGGGCTTATAGATTTTGAGAATGTTAGATATGTGAAGGAGTTAAAGTTCAATCTATTGTCAATATCACAAATCTGTGATAAAAAGCATCCTGTGTTATTCACTGACACAGAATGTCTTATCCTTTCCTCTTACTTTAAGCCTGTTGATGATGAATTAGTAGTTCTTAGAGTACCAAGGACAAATGATGTGTATAGTTTAGACATGAAGAGTCTACATTCCTATGGTACAGCCACATGTTTGGTGGCTAAAGCAACATCTGAAGAGGCACATCAATGGCATAGAAGATTGGGCCATGTTAACTTCAAGAATATCAATAAACTAGTCAAAGGCAATCTAGTTAGAGGTTTACCTTCAAAGACTTACAAGAATGATCAATCATGCTTGGCATGCAAGAAGGGTAAACAACACAAAGCTTCCTGCAAGAAGCTTGAGGAGAGAACTATTAGAGAACCTTTGGAGCTGTTACATATGGATTTGTTTGGACCTGTTTATGTGGCAAGTTTAAACAAGAAAAAGTCTTGCTTAGTTGTAACAGATGATTGCAGTAGATTCAGTTGGGTATTTTTCTTGGGTTTTAAAGATGATACTTTTGATGCTATTCAGACACTGATTATTGCTCTTGAAAACCAATTGAGACTCAAGGTTAGAGTTATTAGATGTGACAATGGGACTGAATTCAAGAACAAGCTTATGGATGAATTTTGTGCAAACAAAGGTATAAAAAGGGAGTTTAGTATTGCAAGAACACCACAACAGAATGGTGTTGCAGAAAGGAAGAATAGGACTTTGATTGAAGCGGCAAGAACAATGTTAGCAGATTCTCTCCTACCTATTCAGTTAAGGCGGTAAAATCTGCTTGTTATGTACTTGAGTCTCAGTCACTAAACCACAGATGAAGACACCTTATGAATTGCTGATGGGCAATAAACCCAATATTCGTTTTATGAAACCTTTTGGATGCCCTCTTACTATTTTAAACACTATTGATAATCTGGGGAAGTTTGATGGCAAGTCAGAAGAAGGATACTTATTGGGTTATTGCACTAACAGTAAGGGCTTTAGAGTATACAACAAGGTTTCTAAGAAGGTTCAAGATTGTCTTCATGTTGAATTTTTAGAAGATCAAGACAATGAGAAAGGTAAAGGTCCTGATTGGATGTTTGATCTTGAGGTTTTAACTCCATCTATGAACTATGTACCTGTTAGAGAAGAAAATCAACCAATGCACAGTGGAGAAGATTTACAATATGTTGTTCATGGAGTTCATATTAGACCGATCTTTGTTCCTAATGAAGATCCTGTTAGTCCAAAACAAAGTACTTGAAATTCCAAAACAAAGTCTTGTTGCCCCACAGCAAAATCTTGTTGCTTCAGAATCTTCTTTATCTGGCTGAGGATCAATCTATTCAAGAGGAACTTAATCAGATGCTTCTTCAAGATGTTTTAGCACATTCTTACACTTATGAACAAAGGAGAACTTATGAAGAGGCAAAGAGGAAAAACAAGACTGCAGAGTACTCTCACAGTACTTTGGACAGTACTTTCGAACAAATTACTGCTGCACCAGTTAAGATACTTTAGAGGATCGGATGATCATACCGTGCACGGATTAGAAGATATTGATGATGAATTTGAAGATGAAGGTATTTTCCCAAATTCCAATGAAGGTGCTGATGTTACTAATTTAGAGGATAATTATGAAGTTCCACAGTCTCCAAACTTAAGAACTCATAAGGATCATCCTTCTGATCAAATCATTGGTCCTTCTACTTCTGGAGTGCTGACTAGACACAGAGCTAAGACTTTTTCTACACCTCACAATGCTTTACTTAGCTTTGTGTATAAACAAAACAAGCTGAATCATAAGGACCATCAAACCTGTCTATTTACTTGTTTTATCTCTCAAGAAGAACCCAAGAATATTGCTCAAGCTTTGACTAAAGAAAGCTGGGTTGAAGCTATGCAGGAAGAACTTCTTCAATTTAAACTTCAAGAGGTTTGGGTTTTATGTGATCTTCCGGATGGGAAGAGAGTTATTGGAACCAGATGGGTTTTAGGGTCAAAAGAGATGAAAGAGGTAATGTTATCAAGAATAAGGCAAGGTTAGTAGCACAAGGATATAGACAAGAAGAAGGAGTAGATTATGATGAAGTGTTTGCTCCTGTAGCAAGAATAGAAGCTATTAGAATATTTCTTGCTTTTGCTTCTTATATGGGCTTTCAAGTTTACCAGATGGATGTCAAAAGTGCCTTTTTATATGGCAAGATTACAGAGGAAGTTTATGTCAAACAACCTCTTGGTTTTGAAGATCCTAAGCACCCAAACAAAGTCTACAAGGTGGTTAAGGCTCTTTATGGCCTTCATCAGGCACCTAGAGCTTGGTATGAGAGACTCTCCACATTCTTATTGCAACATGGATATAGAAGGGGCGCTATTGACAAGACTTTGTTTATCAAGAGAGACAAGAAAGATATCATGTTAGTTCAAGTTTATGTTGATGATATCATTTTTGGGGCTACCAAACAGTCCATGGTTAAGGAGTTTGAGCAGCTGATGCAGAAAGAATTTCAAATGAGTTCAATGGGAGAGTTGACTTTCTGGTATATGTAAAAACATATACCTTTTCGTTATCAAAACCGGACCAAAAAGACCAAAAACTAACCCCTAAAGCCATAAATATTTGTGTTTTTGTGTTTATGTATGTGCAGGTAACGGATATTGTAAAATGGACAAAAAGAAGACAAGTGGACAAAAACGAGCACGAGAAGGGAAGGAGCACGAAGTTACGGGACCAATGATAATTTTATTTGAAGCATCGAGACAAGAGAAGAAAAATTTAAAGACCAAACGAAGAATTAATTAATTAAGAAGAAAAAGAAAGAGAAGAAAAAGAAAAATAGAAGAAAGAAAAGAAAGAGAAAAATTCAACTTGGGGACCAAGTTTTGAGGGTTTTATTTGTGCAAAGATCTAAATAGTTTAGAGACTTTTATGAAAAATTATTAGGAGTCAAATTGTAACTAGTGGGTCTATAAATACCCACCTCCCTCACCTCATTTTATCATTTTTATTTGTATTTTGTACCCAAACTCTTGTATTTTATTTTTATGCTCTTTAGTTTTATAAAAGTTTTATTTATTTCTTGCATCTCTATATTCTTCTCATCTCTTAATCCTTTTTATTTCATTTTATTTTTATAAAACTTTTTATAAAAATATGCCATGAACAGTTGAGTTATAGTAAGATTGTGTGAGTGTATTTTATACGCTCCGTGCACACGCTCAACATATCATATTTATATTTTTATAAAAGTTTAGTTTTTTTTTGTTTTTTTTTATTAAAGCTCACGTTTTTATTGTTTTATTTAGCTTAAAAATAGTAATAAGTCTCTACAAATCTTGTCCTTTTCACAAAAAATCCAAAAATATATTTTATTTTCGTCATAAAATTTTTGTAATTTTCTGAGCTATTTTAGTATTTTTAAAAAATCAAAAACTGTTTCTGTTCTTTTTCTTTTAAAAAATTGTTTCGAATTTTATTTTTAAAAAATAGTAAAAAGACGTAAAAAAATATTTTTAGATTTTCTGGTAACTTCTCATAGTTTTCTTAAGATAGTGTGAATTTTTTATATTTTTTTGAACTAGTTTACTATTTATTTTGATTTATTTGCTATTTTAAACATAAAAATCGAAAAAAAATACTTATTTAATTCCAAAAATTCTAAAAAGTTTTCTGTGAGCTTCTATCAGTTTTCTAATGTTTCTAAAAAATATTTGGAATTTTCGGAGTTCATTTGATATTTTTCCTTGATTTATTTCGTTTCTATTAAAAAAAAAAAAAAAAAAAAAACTTATATTTTAAATCTTAACCTTAATTACCAAATTAGTTTTTGTGGAAACATATCTCCTTGAGAGAGTTTCGTGGTTAAGATTTGATTTATTAAGATTAGTTTATCTTTTATTTTAGCTTTTTATTATAAAAGTTTATATTTATATAATTGTGCTAACCCTTAAAGTTTTGATTTTGTTTGTGTAATCCCATCCTACCTCATAAGGCGTGGAGCTTAAGGGTCATTAAGCATTTTTAATACATAAAGTTTGAAACTTTAGTAATTTTTAAGCTTGTTAGTGAATAAAGTTTTAAACTTTACTTACTAATTAGTTGATAAGATTAATAAAGTTGTAAACTTTTGTGTTAATTTGTGCTTATTTGATCGGGTGGTTTTATTCCTCTCGTTTCATCATCGGGTTCTATTCTCTTACTTTTTTTAGCTTAGATTCTTAGTTTACCGTTACGTTTAATTTTTCGTATGATGCTTGTTAAGTCTTTTTAGTATCATTCTCTTAGCTTAATATTCATCGTCACTAGTTGTAGTTTGCCATTTGAATCTTAGTTTAAACTTTAATTAGTTAAATTAGTTTTTAAAAATCTCTTAAAAAAAATAAAAAGTCAAAAAAAATATATTTCGCTATTTTCAAAAAAAAAATCAAAAATCAAAAAACCAAAAAAAAAAAAAGTTTTAAATTTTAGATAATTTTTAGATCACATTTTTAGTTGTAGAGAAATATTAGATCACTTTTAGGGGTTAAAATAGATTAATTTGCATTTTAGAATACGCTTTTTTTTTAGCATAAAGTAATTTGCGTCTTTAGTTCTATTTACGTACTTAGTTGAGATTACTTGTTTGCACCTTAGGATTAGTAGATTTATATGCCTTTTATTATTATTGCTTGCCCCGTAGTTTAGAAATCCTCAAAATCCTTTTTAAACACATTCAAATCCCGATTATCGCGACGTGAGTTGGAAATTCCATTCAACCCTCGTTCGGAACGATCTCGGTGCTCAAACCTAACACGTTTGAGTTACCCCGTAATACTACACACTTTTCTATATTATTGATTTTTATCGAATCAATTTTTGGCGCCGCTGCCGGGGAGGGCTTGTAGCGAGTTTTCGTATTTCCATCTCGAATCGCGTGCATTTGAAGATCCTTCCCCGAGTGAAGTTACCGTCATTTTTGTATATATATCTTTTTCAAAAACCCAAAAAAAACATCTAAAAACACCAAAACATTCTTCCTAGAGTGTTTACAAAACCATAAAAATTAAAAAAACCAACAAAACAAACCCGAACGTTAATTGTTACGTCGGCTCACCTCAGAAGTACAACCTATACACGGGGTATAAGGAAAGTCTTGACATTAAATTGCAGACTGAAGAATGATCCACTCTTCGTTCCCGCTCCGCTGCGAGTACTTTTGGGAGCTACCGAGCACCGGTTGACGCGAAGGTTACAAAAATATTGTGTTTTCAAAGTTTTCTAAATATAAAAACCAAAAAGATTTTCCTTTTTCAAAATTATTTTTCACTTTTTGATTTTTTAGTTTTTAGTGCATGCGCACTTGTTCTCAATCACGACGTAATCGCAATCGTAGAATAGACGTACCGAGTTACGTACTATCGTTGAAGAACCCGTCGTCATGGCAGACACTCGAACGATGATCGAGTTACTTCAAGCTCCGTGAGACGCTACGGTGATGCTATCGTTATTCCACCACTTGATACCGAGAATTTTGAACTAAAAACGAACTTAATTCAATTGGTTTCAAATAAACCTTTTTGTTGTTTAGACCATGAGGAGCCCCACGCACACCTCCGTTGGTTTAATCAAGTTGCTTCTACGATAAACTTTCGGGGCGTCACTCATGAGTCAGTTAAATTGACATTGTTTCCGTTTTCTCTTGAAGGGGCAGCCCGGACTTGGCTCGAAAAAGAACCCCCTCAATCTATTACAACATGGGCCGATCTTTCTAAGAAGTTTGTGAATCAATTCTTTCCTCCTTCGAAAATTACAATGTTACGAAATCAAATCATAAATTTTCAACAAAAATTTGATGAAAGTTTTGGAGAAGCATGGGATAGATTTAAAGAACTTTTGCGAAAATGCCCAAATCACGGTTTTACCGATCTTCATCAAATTGATACGTTCTACAATGCTTTAACGCCGTCCGATCAAGATTCGCTTAACGCGGCCGCCGGTGGTAACATCTTGAGTCGTATGCCCGCCGATATTAGAACTATAATCGAAAATAAGTCAAAAGTTTTCTCGTCTAGAAACCGTCCGGTTGTTTCTAAGATCGCTACTAATGATAACTACGTTCAGAAGAGTGAGTTGAGTGGGCTGACTGATGCTATTAATTCTATGATGAGAGAGTTTAAGATTCAGAAATCCGAACAAGTCAAAGCTGTTACCGAAACATGTGTTATTTGCGGTGGTCCTCATCCATACTATAATTGTCAAGCCACGGATGGCGATCTCAGAAATGCTTCCGTAGCTTCTGCTAATCAGATTCAAAATCAGAACCAAGGATACCGTGCCAACCAAATGGGACCACCCGGTTTTGCACCCGTTCCTCAACAAAATCAAAACCGTTATCAAAACCAATCTTACAATCAAAACCGAGGAGCTAATCTCAATCATGGTAATCAAAACTACCAAGCTCCTCCACCTCAAGTTTATCAACAACCGTATCAACCGCCTCATCAAGCTACTCCGAACAACGAGTTTCTAACTTACATGAAGAATTCCGATAATACCATTAAAAGTTTGCAAACTCAAATCACCAGTATGAGGAATGATTTCAAAAGGGAAATGGAAGCTACTAGTAACAAGCAGATGAGTGAAATGAGGAATATGATGGCTAGTTTCTTTCAAGCTAATCAAGCTTCTACTTCTTATTCTCAACCCTCGGGTTCTAGTAATCTTCCGAGTAATACGATTCCTAACCCGAGAGGTGACATGAAAGCTATCACTACCCGAAGTGGTGTTGCTTACGATGGACCCACGGCTCCTACCACTTTTTCTTCTTCTCCGTCTCGTGTGGTAGACCGTGAGACCGGGGTGACAAAGGACCCGGTGCTTTCTACTAATAAGGAGAGTACCGAGAATGTCCAACCCACGGTTGTCCCGACGTCTGAGCCCAAGGATGCTCCGGTTAGTGCTCAAAAGACTAACCCAAAAACAACACTTCCGTACCCGTCAAGGATGAATGATCAAAAGCAACGCGAACAAGAAAATCTTCAAATGGAAAAATTCTTTCAAATATTTCAAGATCTTCACTTCGAAATTAGCTTCGCGGATGCTCTTCTTCTCATGCCTAAGTTTGTTTCGACACTAAAGGGATTATTAAGTAACAAAGAGAAAATTGTGGATTTGGCAAAAACGTCTTTGAATGAGAATTGTTCGGCGGTTATTCTCAAGAAACTTCCCGAAAAGTTATGTGACCCCGGCAAGTTTCTCATTCCGTGCGATTTTCAAGGAATTATTCAATGCTCCGCCTTGGCCGATCTTGGCGCGAGTATCAATTTGATGCCGAAATCAATCTACAAAAATCTTTCATTACCCCCACTTACCCCAACATGTATGACCCTCGAGCTAGCCGACCGTACTACTTCAAAACCAAAAGGTATAGCCGAGGATGTCTTTGTCAAAGTGGGGAAGTTCGATTTCCCCGCTGATTTTGTTGTAGTTGATTTCGATGCCGATCCTCGAGTACCCCTCATTCTCGGAAGGAGTTTCTTAAGAACGGGTCATGCGTTGATTGATGTGTATGAAGGAGAGATCACTTTACGAGTAGGAAATGAAGCCGTCACGTTCAATGTTAACCATACTTCCAAATCTCTAACCAACCAATATGATGTGGCCAAAATTAATGACACCGAGGTGACAAAGGACCCGGTATTTCCTACTAATAACGGAAGTACCAAAAACATCCAACCTCCGGTGGTTCAAAAAGTTGGGCCTAAGACATCGAGAATTGATCCGAGTCTTTCACGTTTTACGGTTAAGAGTTTGTCGACGATACGTGCTGAACAAAAAAAGAAATTAGAAAAGGAGTCTACAACGGTTGTGGTGGAAAATGCTAGCTCTAAGAGCACACCACTTGTCCCACCTCCGCTTTCTGTTTGTTGTGTTGAACTTAAGAACGTCGAGTTTTCTTTGAGTGGCAATCCCACTCCTTCTTCTGAAAATATTGAACTTTCTTCTAAACAAATCATTTTTGATTCTTCCTCTTCCCTCACAAAATCTGAAGAGGATGATTCTATCATGGAAGAAATTGAGGCTTATTTGAAAAGTGATTCAGTCTCACCGGAAATTGATAATGCCGACATCGACATCGAGGGAGATATTCGTTTAATCGAAGAAATGCTCTATTCACTCTCTCCGAAAGAAACTGAAATTAAAGAAGTCAAGCCGTCTACTAATCCTTCGGAGCCCGAGCTCAAGGATTCTTCCATTGATTTACTTCTCGAGGAGTTCGCCGATGAACTCGCTCGCATGGATCCTCTTCCACCGGGAAGTGAGGATGATGTCTTTGATTTTAGAGCCGACTTACGCGAAATTGAATATTTGTTATATCAAGATCCGTCGATTTACTTCGAGAAGTTCACCGATGAACTTGCTCCCACCGACTCGATTCTTTCCGAGAATAAAGAAAATGAATATGATGATCCATTCTACCCGAAGAAAGATAAGAAAGTGAAGATTTCGACTGATGAGCTTATTGATACTGAGGTCCCACACTTTTTTTTATCCGAGAGTGATTCCTCTTCTCGTGAGGATTTTCACGTAGATGATACGTTGATTTCGTTCCTTTTCGAGGACAAAATTTTTAACCCTGGGATACTCATCGGAGCGGATATTTATATCACAAAAGTTAACCGGAAAAAGGATCCTTGATGAGTGTGTAAATACTCATCATTTTTAGTCAAATCTGAACTGCAAAACGTTTAAAAATGCTCAGAAATGCATCAAAATACTGAAAATATTTCAAAATTGCATTTTATATGTTTCAGATGCAAAATGTTTAAAAACAGATGAAAAATGAGCAAAGTTTGCATAATTGGCAGTTTCAGTCCCCCAAGTTTCAAAGATTGTCAAAAATAGTCCCTGAGCCTTAATTTCAAAAGAAAAATCACCAAAGGTCCTTTTAAATCATAACTTGTCAAAATTAGTCCTTTGGTGAAAAATATCAAAAGTTTGAGAAAATTACAAGATTAGTCCTTCAAGTTTGAAATTTGGCAAAAATGGCCCCTGAAAATTGGAAAATGTCAAGTTTGGTCCTTGCACTTTTGCAGCTTGTCACTTTTAGTCCTTGGAGCAACTTTGTTGAATTGGCAGCTTTGGCCCTTGCATTTTCAGATATTACAACAAAGGTCCCTATGTATTAAACCTTTTTAACCTTTTTGGCCTGGTCAAAAGCCTTTGGACCCCTGTCATTTATCCATTTTGAACCCCCTTTCAATAATACTGCCTTGGTCTAATGGCTAGTCAAACCACCATTGGGGCCAAAAGTCTCATCTCTTCACCTGCTTCTCTGCAACAAGCAAGCACCCATTCCCCCCTCCTCTCATCCACTCAAACTTGTTCCCCCCACTTCAACTAACTTCCAAGGATCATTTAATGCACTTCCCCCTCACTCAACCTCTCCAAATGTTAATCCAATTTTGGCGCCAAAACTTGATTTAATGGTTAGGATCATTTTAAGCCATCCAATGGTGAGGATATTGGGGAAACAATCGAATAGAGAGAAAGACTTTGGATATAAAAAGGAAGCAAGAGAAGAAGCAAAGGGAGTCTTGTAGTTTTTATTTTATCTAAAAATGTCGTTTTTATCTTAAAGCTTTTAGTTTAGTATAAAATCTGTAATCTTTTGTTAATTTGTATCAAACTTAAGTGTTTAAGTGTATTGAAACTCATTTCAAGCATCAATATCAGTTTATGTTTACAATTCAAGTTTCATGTTCATTGTTTCAAATTGCAACTTCAAAATATTAAGTACAAGTATTTAGTAGTTTATTTCAAAGCTCAAATAAGCTTGTATAAGCTTATTACAGCTTTTCACAAGTTTACATTTAAGTTTCAATTCATTTTGGTTCTTGGTCAACAAAAGTCAAACTGGGTCAAATGGCAATGGAAATGGTTAAGGGTTGATGCAGCATGGAAATGGGTTGATTTAGATTCATATGGGTTGATATTTAGGATAGTGGTTCTCTGTTTCACATGTTTCAAGCCATAGTGGCTAAGGACCTATGTGTAAGTGATTTTCTAAGTTTCATAGCTTAATCTGTTTTAGTAGTTTTAAGTAGTTAAAATCTGTTTGAATAGTTGTATTTAGAGTAATTAAATTCATTTGGATCAGTATCATGGGCTAGTTAAGTGTTTGGATCAGTTTTGAGTCTTAAACAGTCAATAAAGAGGTGTTTGGATCAGCTTGTTACTCTGTATTAAAGGTTGGCTCAGTAATGGATACCTGTTGAGTTAAGTTTGTTTAGTTAATATTCACTCCTTGCTGTCTTAAAATTGTGACCTGCAACACTGAAAGTCAAAATCCCATGAAATCTGTCCTAATCAGTTAACTGTTGGATTTTTGCAAAATCAAAAACTCATTTTGTGTTTAAATATCATAGATATAGCTTGCTCTAGCCTCATTTCATCCATTAACATCAATATCAGTCTATAAATCAAGTTCAAAGTTCATAAAAGTCAAGATTTCATTTTTTCATCAAAAGTCAAAAGTTGCAAAGTCTGTTTTTAGCCCAACTGAAAAGATTTTTCTTTGCTTCAATTCTGGACCAAATCAATTGAAATTGTGGGTGTATAAACTTCTCTTGGTCTATTTCTTTATTACCAATTTTACATATTTTTGTGATTTTTCTTTAAGCTCCAAATGAGCTTGGCAACAGGGGCTTATATGCCCTGTGCACACACTCAAGATTAACTGAGTGTGTGCATGCCATTTGCAGAGCTTGCAACAAGCTCATTTGAGCTTGTCCAAGTCTCATTGTGGATTTCGAGATAGCCAACCAGGTCTATATTTAGTTCCAACTTTTGTTTTCCACTCTCTGCTTATCAAGTAGCTTGTGTATAAGCTCTAAAGTAGCATCTGAAAACTGATTTAGCACATTTACTCAAAACATTAAATCTGTTAATCTGGCAATTCAGTAGCTATGGCTTGTTGTTTTTAGTTGCATTTGAGTTAATGTAGCATAGTTTGGCTTCTGTAAACAGTTGGTGCTTGTTGGTCTTCATTTAGCTTATTCAAGTGCTTATTTATAAGCACTTGACACATCAGTTTCGAATTCCTCCACATAAGTACCTGTTTTTCCAATTTTCCTAGCTTCCTAATATTATTTTAGAGTTTTCCTGAAATTTCATATTTTTCCAAGCTTGTTTGATATTTTTCTGCATTTAAATCATTTTTTAGCACTTTTTAAATAGCATTTAATACAAAAAATTAAGAAAAGTTTCAAAAAAATAATTTTTCATTTTTCTTAAGTTAAGATAAATACAAAAAGACAAAAAAATATTTTTTTCATATTTTTCTTAGTTAAATTTGTATTTTTAAATAATTTAATTAGTTTTTAATAGTTTTTAATTCCTAGAAAATAGAAAAATAATCAGAAAAATACAAAAATAGTTTTGAAAATTCTTTTTTGTCATTTTAGATTTTTCCAAGTCATAATTTTATTTTTCTAGCTTTATTTCCTAATTTCTTGTATTTTAGGTAATTATTAAATAGTTAAAAATAGTTTTTAATTAATAGTAATTAGATAATTAGTTATAAAAATAATTTTATTTTTCTAAAAATTTTATTTTATCATTAGATTTGTAAAAATATCATTTTCATATTTTTAGGATTGATATTGTGTAAGTTTCACATTTTTATTTGTACGTTACGTAGTTTTTAATTCAGTTTTATAAAAACTAAAACCAAAAACATCATTTTGCAAATAGTGATAGCGTTTATTTAATAATTTTTTATCTTTTTGATTTCCTTTAAATTTGCATTTAAGCCGTTGTAATTTGTTGGCTTTTCTGTAGTTATAATCTTATCAGATCCCTTTTTCGTTCAAATTCTCGATCACTTTACGTTTGATAATCCATTGCATAGCTCGCTGGGACATAACGACCCGGGGAAACACTATACTCCCCTGATCTTCATTGCATTCGTGCTTAACCTGTTTTAAGTTTCTTACAGTTGGCCATTCACAAGTGGTCAGCTTGCGTGAGAAAACTTGACGGTTTGGAACGGATCAAATTTTTACGCCCGGGAGCTGTGCTGATTATCCTCCTTTTAGCAGATTAGTTGTTTGAATACTCACTCATTTGTTTATATCATCCATCTCTATCTGTATATATATCCATATTTTCTTATAAAAAATCCAAAAACCCAAAAACAGCCAAAAACGTATAAAACACAAAAATATTTTTCCTTTTGTTTCTATATATGTATCAAAAATAAAAATACAAAAAGTTTTGTCGTTTTCTTTAATAATAACAACATAAAAGATTACCACCGCAAACCAAGGCAGTGCACTACCTAACTGGGGGTGCGACCATAATAAGTTCCCGAACTAAAGATTAAAACTTGCCTTTGTGTCCTTGTGATTGGTGTACCTTTTTCAAAGAAGCCATTCATCTTGTGATTATTGGTTTAAGTTCACTGTTGTTTTGCCTCGATTTTGTTTTACTTGGATTTGTTGTGATATCTACTTGTCAAAAACATAAAACCAAAAAAAAGATTCTTCTTTACCCCATTTTTATAATTCATCTTCATAATTCTCATTTCTCTCCTTAACTCTGAGTCTCTTAGAGTTAACTCTAGTGCATGCGCACTCGTTCTTCTAGATCATTGAGTCCTTTGCGTGATCTAGCAGAAATTCCTAGACGACGTTCTCGTAGACGTGCTGCCCAAATAGTCGAACCCGAGATTCGTACTATTTCAAGCAACAATATGGCAGACGAACGAACTATGGCGGAAATGCTCCAGGCACCCACCGAGGGTTATGGAGATGCCATCGTTTTACCAGTAATCAATTCTGATCACTTTGAATTGAAGACACATTTGATCCAACTTGTGTCTACGAATCAATTCCGCGGGTTTGATCGAGAAGACCCGTATGCACACATCCGTTGGTTTAACAAGTTGACCGCAACGATCAATTTCAAAGATGTGCCACAAAAAGTGATCAAGTTGATGCTTTTTCCATTCTCTCTTGAGGGGACAGCCCGGATTTGGCTGGAAAAAGAACCCCCTCGATCTATCGAAACTTGGGAGGATCTTGTTCAAAAGTTTGTCAATTATTTCTTTCCTCCATCAAAGACGACTAATCTAAAAAATGAAATTTCTGATTTCGTCAAAATTTCGATGAAAACTTTGGAGAGGCATGGGAGAGATTCAAAGATCTCCTCAGGAAATGCCCCCATCATGAATTCACGGAGCTTCAACAAGTCAATATCTTTTACAATGGGTTGAACGGTAACGATCAAGATTCCTTGAATGCAGCCGCAGGCGGCAATATCTTGAATCGTAGACCTAAAGATGTGATTGAGATTTGCGAGAAAAAATCAAAAGTTCCTATTTCTCGCAACAAAGTCAATACTCCTAACATTCCTTCTTCTTCATCCAGTAACTCTTCTGAGTTAGCAGCTCCGATAGCCGCTCTAACGGATGCCATCCGTTGTATGATTAAGGATGTTAAGGAGATCAAAAGCGAAATTCATAAGCCGGAACCAATCAAAGCCATAAACAAGGTGTGTGAAACTTGTAGTGGTCCTCACGCGTATTATGATTGTCAAGCAACCGATGCTTCCTTTTACCAAGCTCCCGTAGCTTCGGTAAACCACAATCAATACCGACCACAGGCTGATCCTCACTACCGTGCACCTAGCGGTATGACACCACCTGGTTTTCCTCCTGTGCAAAACCACGGCAATCAAAATCGCTTTGTTCCGAATCAAGGACAAAATTTCAATAACTCTCAAAATTTCAATCAAAACCGGAACAATTTCAACCAACCATATCAAGCTCCTAATCATCAGAGTTATCAACAACCTCCTCAAGCTCCCATGCCAAATGACTTCATGAAAATGACTGAGTCAAACATGCGTTCAATGCAAACTCAGATCAATAACATGAGAGTTGAGCTAAGAAAGGAAATTGATACCACATTGTCTCGGCAGACAAATGAGTTGAAGAATATGATGAGCAGTTTCATGAACATGAATATGAACAAAGCTTCGTCATCTTCTGGAGGACTCCCAAGCAATACAATTCCTAATCCCAATGCCGAGTTGAAAGCCGTCACCACTCGTAGTGGTAAGACGCACAATGGACCTTCGACTCCAATGCCCCCTCCTCCTGTAGCATTGAGTCAAGTCACCAAGGATACAACGGACAAGGTGCAATTCTCAAGCCCACGAAGTACCGCACACGTCCCACCTTCGGTAGTCCAAGCTTTAAGTCCGGAACCCGAAGTTCCGAAGACAAATTCTGAGCCTGAAAAGTGAAAACACTTCCATCCCGGCTCAAAAGTCTAGTCAGCTTCCTTACCCATCAAGAAAGAATGATGAGAAGCTCAAAGACAAAAACAAAGAGCAAATAGAAAAATTTTTCCAAATCTTCAATGAGCTACACTTTGATATAAGCTTCGTTGATGCTCTCGTTCTAATGCCTAAATTTGCATCCACGCTTAAAGGCTTACTCACCAACAAAGATAAGCTATCTGAGATGGCTAAAACTCCTCTCAATGAGCAATGCTCAGCGGTCCTTCTCAAGAAGCTTCCCAAAAAGCTTGAAGACCCCAGCAGGTTTTTAATCCCTGTGATTTCTTGGGGATGGTTCAATGCTCCGCCTTGGCCGATCTTGGCGCTAGCATTAACCTCATGCCACTCTCAGTATGGAAGAAACTGTCTCTTCCTAAACTTTCATCCACTTGTATGACACTCGAGCTAGCGGACCGTACCATAACTCGTCCACTTGGGATAGCCGAGGATGTCGTGATGAAAGTGGGAAAGTTTCACTTTCCTACTGACTTTGTTGTAGTAGACTTTGATGCTGATCCTAGAGTTCCCCTCATCTTAGGGAGAGCTTTCTTGAGAACGAGTCGTGCTCTGATTGATGTGTTTGCTGAAGATTTGACCATTCGGGTTGACAACGAAGAGCTCACATTGAATATCAACCAGAACTCCAAACCTCTGTCCAAACAGAGTGTTGCCACAATTGATCACAAATCTGAAAGATTCAATGCAACACTCTCAAATTTCACGGTTAAGAGGAGTTACCAAAAACGTGCTGAGCTCAAAGCTTTGAAAATCAACCCTGGTTCAAACAAATGGTTTGAAAGCTGTACCAGGGAAGTCAAGAGTATTCTTGATGATGATGATCTTGAATCGGAGACTTCATCGGAAGTGGTGGAAACTGCTAGCTCTAAGAGCACACCACTTGTCCCACCTCCGGAATCAGTTTGTCGCATCGAGTTTGTTAACTCTGTTGATGAAACCAAACTCTCTTCAGTTTCATCTGAATTGGATGATGATGTTTGTGATCCAATGGGAGACATTCTTCCCATTGATGAATTGCTCAAAAATGATCCATCATCTTCTAGTCTTATTCCCGACTCTTCCATCCCTTCTCTCACTCCTGATGAGGAAGACGACAACTTTTGGAATGAAGTCGATGCATTTCTTAGTGATGAGTCAATTCCAACGGGAATTGACAATACTTACTTTGATCCGGAGGGAGACATCCTTTTTCTGGAAAATCTGTTGATTGAAGAACCATTTCCCACCCTCCCTCCCGGACATCTTCTTGACAATCACCATCTAAGCTTCAAGTTTAAGCTTAAAAATGTCAAAAATGGTGATTTGCTTCTCTCTGATGAGGAATGGACATGCATTCTCATGTACGTCTTTATTCCATTCTTCACAGATGGTGTGGTTGCTCTTTCCCTTTTCTCTTTCGGGAATGAGGACACCATCTTTGACCCCGGTATCATCCTTTATAGATTCTTCTATTAACAATACCGCGGTTATATCTCGTCGGTGTGGAACTTTCTGATGTTCATATGTTTATTAACATTGTGAACGAAAGTCCGATCGAGATTGGTTTTCCACGTTACTTTCCCCATGAACAAATGAATACGGGGTCGAGTCAAGCTAGCGACTCGGGAATCAAAAACAGTAGCATGCCATATGGGTTTTCACCCATATTTCTGACTTCTTTCTATCTTTCTACCACCCTAGTGTGGGGAGGGGGGGTTGCCCCACATGTTGTGTATATATGCAAGTTAAAAAAAAATCTTTCAAATAATGGCCGTAGTATTTCCCTTTTACGTTCTCAGTTTCGGCATAACCGCCGGTACTTTGAATATTGAGGGCAATATTCATTTCTAGTGTGGGGGGGAATTCTCACGAATTTAATCATGTAATTATACGCCTAATTCCCCGTTTTGGCCAAAATTTTTTTGGAGTAAGTGTTTTGCACTTACTCATTTGGTTATCAGTCCGCCTTGTCTAATAAACAAAAGGATTGGCTAATCCTAGAGCAAACGGCTCTTGGTAAAGATATCTCAAATCCGTTGACGGCTTGCAATTTGCCCAAAATTGTATGGTATTCAGCTCACCATATCCTAAAAGTGAAGAGTTGGCTAGCCCGCAAGTTTATGGCTTGTGGTAAAGGCAGTGGAAAAACCATAATTGGTAATCAGCTCACCAAAGATAATATTGATAATTTATCTAAGAGTTGGCTAGTCCAGAGCAAACGGCTTCCGGTAAAGACAAATCAAATCCGTTGGAAGCTGGTGGTTTGCTCAAAATCACATGGTTATCGGTGTACCATGGTTCTTACTTGAACTGAAACATTTGGCTACTCCAGAAGTAATGGCTTTTGGTAAAGAGTTTTTCAAATCCATTAAGTTTTCTCAAATCATTGCTAAGGACTAGCAATAGTTTAGTGTGGGGGATTGATGAGTGTGTAAATACTCATCATTTTTAGTCAAATCTGAACTGCAAAACGTTTAAAAATGCTCAGAAATGCATCAAAATACTGAAAATATTTCAAAATTGCATTTTATATGTTTCAGATGCAAAATGTTTAAAAACAGATGAAAAATGAGCAAAGTTTGCATAATTGGCAGTTTCAGTCCCCCAAGTTTCAAAGATTGTCAAAAATAGTCCCTGAGCCTTAATTTCAAAAGAAAGATCACCAAAGGTCCTTTTTAAATCATAACTTGTCAAAATTAGTCCTTTGGTGAAAAATATAAAAAGTTTGAGAAAATTACAAGATTAGTCCTTCAAGTTTGAAATTTGGCAAAAATGGCCCCTGAAAATTGGAAAATGTCAAGTTTGGTCCTTGCACTTTTGCAGCTTGTCACTTTTAGTCCTTGGAGCAACTTTGTTGAATTGGCAGCTTTGGCCCTTGCATTTTCAGATATTACAACAAAGGTCCCTATGTATTAAACCTTTTTAACCTTTTTGGCCTGGTCAAAAGCCTTTGGACCCCTGTCATTTATCCATTTTGAACCCCCTTTCAATAATACTGCCTTGGTCTAATGGCTAGTCAAACCACCATTGGCGCCAAAAGTCTCATCTCTTCACCTGCTTCTCTGCAACAAGCAAGCACCCATTCCCCCCTCCTCTCATCCACTCAAACTTGTTCCCCCCACTTCAACTAACTTCCAAGGATCATTTAATGCACTTTCCCCCCCCCTCACTCAACCTCTCCAGCTGTTAATCCAATTTTGGCGCCAAAACTTGATTTAATGGTTAGGATCATTTTAAGCCATCCAATGGCTGAGGATATTGCTGGGAAACAATCAGAATAGAGAGAGAAAGACTTTGGATATAAAAAGGAAGCAAGAGAAGAAGCAAAGGGGAGTCTTGTAGTTTTTATTTTATCTAAAAATGTCGTTTTTATCTTAAAGCTTTTAGTTTAGTATAAAATCTGTAATCTTTTGTTAATTTGTATCAAACTTAAGTGTTTAAGTGTATTGAAACTCATTTCAAGCATCAATATCAGTTTATGTTTACAATTCAAGTTTCATGTTCATTGTTTCAAATTGCAACTTCAAAATATTAAGTACAAGTATTTAGTAGTTTATTTCAAAGCTCAAATAAGCTTGTATAAGCTTATTACAGCTTTTCACAAGTTTACATTTAAGTTTCAATTCATTTTGGTTCTTGGTCAACAAAAAGTCAAACTGGGTCAAATGGCAATGGAAATGGTTAAGGGTTGATGCAGCATGGAAATGGGTTGATTTAGATTCATATGGGTTGATATTTAGGATAGTGGTTCTCTGTTTCACATGTTTCAAGCCATAGTGGCTAAGGACCTATGTGTAAGTGATTTTCTAAGTTTCATAGCTTAATCTGTTTTAGTAGTTTTAAGTAGTTAAAATCTGTTTGAATAGTTGTATTTAGAGTAATTAAATTCATTTGGATCAGTATCATGGGCTAGTTAAGTGTTTGGATCAGTTTTGAGTCTTAAACAGTCAATAAAGAGGTGTTTGGATCAGCTTGTTACTCTGTATTAAAGGTTGGCTCAGTAATGGATACCTGTTGAGTTAAGTTTGTTTAGTTAATATTCACTCCTTGCTGTCTTAAAATTGTGGCCTGCAACACTGAAAGTCAAAATCCCATGAAATCTGTCCTAATCAGTTAACTGTTGGATTTTTGCAAAATCAAAAACTCATTTTGTGTTTAAATATCATAGATATAGCTTGCTCTAGCCTCATTTCATCCATTAACATCAATATCAGTCTATAAATCAAGTTCAAAGTTCATAAAAGTCAAGATTTCATTTTTTCATCAAAAGTCAAAAGTTGCAAAGTCTGTTTTTAGCCCAACTGAAAAGATTTTTCTTTGCTTCAATTCTGGACCAAATCAATTGAAATTGTGGGTGTATAAACTTCTCTTGGTCTATTTCTTTATTACCATTTTTACATATTTTTGTGATTTTTCTTTAAGCTCCAAATGAGCTTGGCAACAGGGGCTTATATGCCCTGTGCACACACTCAGTATTAACTGAGTGTGTGCAGGCATTTTGCAGAGCTTGCAACAAGCTCATTTTAGCTTGTCCAAGTCTCAGCTGTGGATTTCAGATAGCCAACCAGGTCTATATTTAGTTCCAACTTTTGTTTTCCACTCTCTGCTTATCAAGTAGCCTGTGTATAAGCTCTAAAGTAGCATCTGAAAACTGATTTAGCACATTTACTCAAAACATTAAATCTGTTAATCTGGCAATTCAGTAGCTATGGCTTATTGTTTTTAGTTGCATTTGAGTTATTGTAGCATAGTTTGGCTTCTGTAAACAGTTGGTGCTTGTTGGTCTTCATTTAGCTTATTCAAGTGCTTATTTATAAGCACTTGACACATCAGTTTCAAATTCCTCCACATAAGTACCTGTTTTTCCAATTTTCCTAGCTTCCTAATATTATTTTAGAGTTTTCCTGAAATTTTCATATTTTTCCAAGCTTGTTTGATATTTTTCTGCATTTAAATCATTTTTTAGCACTTTTTAAATAGCATTTAATACAAAAAATTAAGAAAAGTTTCAAAAAAATAATTTTTCATTTTTCTTAAGTTAAGATAAATACAAAAAGACAAAAAAATATTTTTTTCATATTTTTCTTAGTTAAATTTGTATTTTTAAATAATTTAATTAGTTTTTAATAGTTTTTAATTCCTAGAAAATAGAAAAATAATCAGAAAAATACAAAAATAGTTTTGAAAATTATTTTTTGTCATTTTAGATTTTTCCAAGTCGTAATTTTATTTTTCTAGCTTTATTTCCTAATTTCTTGTATTTTAGGTAATTATTAAATAGTTAAAAATAGTTTTTAATTAATAGTAATTAGATAATTAGTTATAAAAATAATTTTATTTTTCTAAAAATTTTCTTTTATCATTAGATTTGTAAAAATATCATTTTCATATTTTTAGGATTGATATTGTGTAAGTTTCACATTTTTATTTGTACGTTACGTAGTTTTTAATTCAGTTTTATAAAAACTAAAACCAAAAACATCATTTTGCAAATAGTGATAGCGTTTATTTAATAATTTTTTATCTTTTTGATTTCCTTTAAATTTGCATTTAAGCCGTTGTAATTTGTTGGCTTTTTTTGTAGTTATAATCTTATCAGATCCCTTTTTCGTTCAAATTTCTCGATCACTTTACGTTTGATAATCCATTGCATAGCTCGCTGGGACATAACGACCCGGGGAAACACTATACTCCCCAGATCTTCATTGCATTCGTGCTTAAGCTGTTTTAAGTTTCTTACAGTTGGCCATTCACAAGTGGTCAGCTTGCGTGAGAAAACTTGACGGTTTGGCACGGATCAATCCTCTCTTGGATGCCTTCATTGTTAAACCTTCAAACTACATTTCTCTGTACCATGGACTCCCTTCTTCGATGGAGTCATTTTTCTTTGATCCGTCATCCCGTCGTCCACCCGCAAAACCACCGGATGATGGATCATTCTTTCTTGATATACCTTATGTGAGTTTGGGAGAAGTTATCCCTTATGTGCTTGAGCCCGACATTTTCTTCCCCTCCCAACCCACCCATTCTCTTTCCCTCCGGAGTGAGGATACCATCTTTGATCCGGGTATCCCTTCCGCTTGTTTCCCCAAGGACAAATGAATTCGGGGACGAGTCAGGCTAGCGACTCGGTGACCAAAAACAGTAGCGCTTCGTGGGAGGCACCCCATGCTTATCCTTTTATCTTATTTATGTTTTCTAATAAGTGACGTGAGGAGGTTCGCCTCTTCCATTTCTCGTGTTTCGTGTTGTTGTTGTTTATGTCCAGGATTTTTCTCGATACATGAAGACTCTCGTGCTCGAAGCTTTGTCTTTTCTCCGCTCGAGTTTCATGATCGACGCTTTTATGGAAATACGATATCCAAATCTTTATCGATTATCGTTTATCTATTAGCATAACTAACCAATGGCTTTAGATTTACGTTGAGAACCCTTACCTTTAAACATTGAGGACAATGTTTGATTTTAGTCTGGGGTGGGTAATCTTCGATTTGATTTGACCGCACTTGCTTGTTTTTTGCCGTGTACTCTCGCAACCCCGTTTTTCCTTAGAAATTGAAAAAAAAATTGTGCAAAAATTGTGAAAAATTTAAAAATTTTGAAGCTTTTGTTAAGTCTTTTTGATTGAAAAGTTTGCTAGTCTCTTAGACAAGAAGCTATAAAATGCGAATTCTAGCTCACAAGGCCAAGAATTTGCAAGTTTCCCTGAGTGACTTTAAATATGCATGACTTAATTTCATTAGACGAAGCATTTGCTAAATTAATATATGTTTTGACACCTTGTTGACTTTCCGCTGGTGAGGGTAGGAATAGAATTCTGACTTGACCGGGCGTGTTGAGCCCTAGCTTGTTCCCTTAACCATAGATAATCTAAAAATTATCGGCTAAGCATCCGCGGATCTCATTATTTGGGATTTTAAATTTGCGGAGATCGAGGAATGATAGAGTTACTTATGAGTTTAGATGCTAAGCGTGGAGTAGATGGTTCTCTTTAGAGCCCATCGAAGGTACTTATGGCTTTTTGTTCCCACAAGATTGTTTCACCCCATATCTGTGATATAAATAATTAGAGATGTTGAGTTTTTGACGATAGTTAGTTCTTTATTCTTCTTTATAGAATCCTTGCCCATGAGAGTTGGGTACACATCAAGGTACTGTCAGTGTTGCAGTGTAATAGACAACTGATTCCTGATAGTTTGCTGCTATTGTTTCTATTGTTATAAAAGCCGTAGGATTCGGAGTTTGGCACAAAAATTAACATGAAATAAAGCCCAAATGTATTAAAGTTGAAAAATCCAAAGCCATAAAAGTTGTCATAGACTTCTAAAAAGGTTGAGGAAAATCTAAAGTCATAATAAGACTTCTGATAAAACGGTAATCCCGTTGAGTTAGTGGTTGAAAAGACCAAGGGCCTAAATTGCAAAAATGCAAATGTGCTGAAATAGTGTTAAGCCAAACTTTGAATCCGGGAGATGTCTAAATAAAGCCTCTGTCTCTGGACTCGTAGATGAGTTGTCTCGGTCGCCATAAAAAGGATATTCTCCCTAAATCGTGTGAAATTAGGACCTTGATGTGGACCTCATTCTTGTGTGCAACGGTTTTCGAGGGAAGATGGATAACTAATTATCGACTTAGCTTCATATCTTTATCGGAATAAAACCTATCGAAACGAGAAACTTGAAGAAATTCAGTTCTCACAAAAATAAAATAAATAGAGGAAAATAGGAAAATGGGAGCAAACGGTAATTACACAAGTAACTTCCATGGGTAGTGTTAGCATCTAAAGTCATATTTAACAATGATTTCGATTTTACGCTTAGTTTGGGGACTTGTGAAAAATCAGGGACGATGTATTCTATCCGTATGGTCACTTCACGCTGTGTTGTGTTTCTTACTTCGTGATCCTAACGTGTCGTTTGAAAAATGTTGGAGTTATTGATCGACATGAAAGTTCAACAAACCGTCACTCATAATTGGAATGTGCTTAACCGTAATATCTATATGTGAATTAAAAGGTAAACGGGGCGTTTTTAGAAATAAGGGTTTCTTAATCTCTTTTGAGGAATCTTTGCTACTTTTCATAGGTTAAGTAGAAAGAGATTGAAATCTTTGTTTTTAGAAGCGTGAGTTGATTACATTGCGTGAGGACACGGCAATCTTCTCGTCTGGGGTATTTTGGTATATGTAAAAACATATACCTTTTCGTTATCAAAACCGGAACAAAAAGACCAAAAACTAACCCCTAAAGCCATAAATATTTGTGTTTTTGTGTTTATGTATGTGCAGGTAACGGATATTGTAAAATGGACAAAAAGAAGACAAGTGGACAAAAACGAGCACGAGAAGGGAAGGAGCACGAAGTTACGGGACCAATGATAATTTTATTTGAAGCATCGAGACAAGAGAAGAAAAATTTAAAGACCAAACGAAGAATTAATTAATTAAGAAGAAAAAGAAAGAGAAGAAAAAGAAAAATAGAAGAAAGAAAAGAAAGAGAAAAATTCAACTTGGGGACCAAGTTTTGAGGGTTTTATTTGTGCAAAGATCTAAATAGTTTAGAGACTTTTATGAAAAATTATTAGGGGTCAAATTGTAACTAGTGGGTCTATAAATACCCACCTCCCTCACCTCATTTTATCATCTTTATTTGTATTTTGTACCCAAACTCTTGTATTTTATTTTTATGCTCTTTAGTTTTATAAAAGTTTTATTTATTTCTTGCATCTCTATATTCTTCTCATCTCTTAATCCTTTTTATTTCATTTTATTTTTATAAAACTTTTTATAAAAATATGCCATGAAGAGTTGAGTTATAGTAAGATTGTGTGAGTGTATTTTATACGCTCCGTGCACACGCTCAACATATCATATTTATATTTTTATAAAAGTTTAGTTTTTTTTTGTTTATTTTTATTAAAGCTCACGTTTTTATTGTTTTATTTAGCTTAAAAATAGTAAAAAGTCTCTAAAAATCTTGTCCTTTTCACAAAAAATCCAAAAATATATTTTATTTTCGTCATAAAATTTTCATAATTTTCTGAGCTATTTTAGTATTTTTAAAAAATCAAAAACTGTTTCTGTTCTTTTTCTTTTAAAAAACTGTTTCGAATTATATTTTTAAAAAATAGTAAAAAAACGTAAAAAAATATTTTTAGATTTTGTGGTAACTTCTCATAGTTTTCTTAAGTTAGTGTGAATTTTTTATATTTTTTTGAACTAGTTTACTATTTATTTTGATTTATTTGCTATTTTAAACATAAAAATCGAAAAAAAAATACTTATTTAATTCCGAAAATTCTAAAAAGTTTTCTGTGAGCTTCTATCAGTTTTCTAATGTTTCTAAAAAATATTTGGAATTTTCGGAGTTCATTTGATATTTTTCCTTGATTTATTTCGTTTTTATTAAAAAAAAAAAAAAAAAAAAAAAAAAACTTATATTTTAAATCTTAACCTTAATAACCAAATTAGTTTTTGTGGAAACATATCTCCTTGAGAGAGTTTCGTGGTTAAGATTTGATTTATTAAGATTAGTTTATCTTTTATTTTAGCTTTTTATTATAAAAGTTTATATTTATATAACTGTGCTAACCCTTAAAGTTTTGATTTTGTTTGTGTAATCCCATCCTACCTCATAAGGCGTGGAGCTTAAGGGTCATTAAGCATTTTAATACATAAAGTTTGAAACTTTAGTAATTTTTAAGCTTGTTAGTGAATAAAGTTTTAAACTTTACTTACTAATTAGTTGATAAGATTAATAAAGTTGTAAACTTTTGTGTTAATTTGTGCTTATTTGATCGGGTGGTTTTATTCCTCTCGTTTCATCATCGGGTTCTATTCTCTTACTTTTTTTAGCTTAGATTCTTAGTTTACCGTTACGTTTAATTTTTCGTATGATGCTTGTTAAGCCTTTTTAGTATCATTCTCTTAGCTTAATATTCATCGTCACTAGTTGTAGTTTGCCATTTGAATCTTAGTTTAAACTTTAATTAGTTAACTTAGTTTTTAAAAATCTCTTAAAAAAAATTAAAAAGTCAAAAAAAATATATTTCGCTATTTTCAAAAAAAATCAAAAATCAAAAAAACCAAAAAAAATAGTTTTAAATTTTAGATAATTTTTAGATCACATTTTTAGTTGTAAAAAAATATTAGATCACTTTTAGGGGTTAAAATAGATTAATTTGCATTTTAGAATACGCTTTTTTTTAGCATAAAGTAATTTGCGTCTTTAGTTCTATTTACGTACTTAGTTGAGATTACTTGTTTGCACCTTAGGATTAGTAGATTTATATGCCTTTTATTATTATTGCTTGCCCCGTAGTTTAGAAATCCTCAAAATCCTTTTTAAACACATTCAAATCCCGATTATCGCGACGTGAGTTGGAAATTCCATTCAACCCTCGTTCGGAACGATCTCGGTGCTCAAACCTAACACGTTTGAGTTACCCCGTAATACTACACACTTTTCTATATTATTGATTTTTATCGAATCAATTTCTTTTTAGGACTTCAGGTTAAGCAGTCAAAGGAAGGTATTTTTATCAGTCAAGACAAGTATGTTACAGACATACTTAAGAAATTCAATTTTGATGATATGAAGGCTGTTACTACACCCATTAAATCTATCAATTCATTGGGCAAAGATGAAGATGGACACCCTGTTGAAGTCAAGCTTTATAGATCAATGATTGGCTCTCTTATGTATCTCACTGCATCAAGGCCTGATATTATGTTTGCAGTTTGTCTATGTGCTAGATATCAAGTCTCACCAAAGATCTCTCACATGAATGCAGTAAAGAGAATCTTCTGTTATTTGAAGCAACAACCAAAGTTGGGGTTGTGGTATCCTAAAGAGTCACCTTTTCACTTAGAGGCTTTTTCAGATAGTGATTATGCAGGTGATAACTATGACAAAAGATCAACCACTGGAGGATGCCAATATCTTGGAAGAAGATTAGTCTCCTGGCAATGCAAGAAACAAACAATTGCAGCAACATCCTCTACTGAAGCTGAATATGTAGCTGCTGCAAGCTGTTGTGGACAAGTTTTGTGGATGCAAAATCAGCTCTTGGACTATGGATTCAACTTCAAGAATACTCCTATTAACATTGATAATGAGAGTACTATTTGTATTGTGAAGAATCCAGTTTATCATTCCAAGACCAAGCACATCCAGATTCGGCATCACTTTATCAGAGATTGTTATGAGCACCGGCTTATTAATGTGATTAAGGTTCACACAGATGATAATGTAGCTGACTTACTCACCAAAGGTTTTGATGTTTCTAGATTCACTCACTTGGTGGTGAGCATTGGCATGATTAATTACTGAGCTACATTTAAGGGGAGGACTATTTAGTATTTGTATAGTCCTGTGTAATGCTTGAGGGGAGGATAGTTATGTATACTTAGTTAATACTGAAGAAATTGGAAAAGTACTGTTTTTTGTTAAAGTACTGCTTGGAAAGTACTGCTTGGGAAAGTACTGCTTACGTGGAGGTACTGTTTGTCTTATTAAAGTACTGTTCCAACGGTTATCTTGAGGGGTAATTTAATGTTAACGGTAACAATGTTATTTTAAGCTGTGATTTTTCAAATCTCACCTATAAATACCTACTTTCCGATTTTCCCTCTCATATTGATACATTAGAATCTTTTCCATCTTTCTCTCATCATATTCATATTCTTCGCGTTCAATTCTTTTTGCTTACATAATCAACAATGGCGAATCGTCCTATTGTTTCTAAGCATAACATGGTTGCTAATTTGGATAAGACTGACGCGAATATACTCTTTCATGATATCATTGATTATCTTACTGGTTCGCCTATCAGTTATGCTCTTTTAGTGGAGCCGGATATTATTGAGCCCTGGATTCAAGAATTTTGGGCTAATGCTAGAGATAACATGGAGAATGACGAATATTATATTAGATCAACAGTTGCTGGAAGAACTATTAAGATTATTGAAGACTCCATCCGAGAAGATTTATTGTTCAATGATGCAGATGGGGCTTTAAGGTTTGATAAGCAGTTGATATGGGATACTTTTCGACATATTGGCTATGAAGGATCTTTGACTGAACAAACGTTTAGAAAACAATTATTTTGTCCGCATTGGAAGTTTTTGGTTCATGTGTTGCTCCATTGCATAAGTGCTAAGAGTACCTCTTGGGAGCAATTTGGGTCAAATATAGCATCTGCTATGGTTGGGTTAGCTACAGATAGAGTTTTTAACTTCTCAAGGCTAATACTGGATGGAATGCTCTCACATATTTCACATGGATCTACTTGGCTGATGTACCCAAGGTTTATACAGGTTTTCTTAAACAAGCAACTTTCTGATGTGCCAAAACCTACAGCTTTATTGCCTATTCTTGTTCAACAATCCAAGATTTTTACTTTTATGGCAAAAAGGAGTGTTTTATTCAAGGGTCAAGATACTCCTTTAACAACTTCCATGATGGATGTTGTTCAGGCTGTTAGAGCTGATACTGAAGCTGATACTAAAGGTACTGTATCTGAAGGTACTGCATCTGCAGGTACTGCATCTGCAGGTACTGCTTCTGCAAGTACTGCTTCTCCACAAGCTACATCAAACGAAGGTACTGCATCTCTACAAGGTACTGCTTCTCCTAGTACTGAACTTCAAGAAGATGTTGCAGTTTCACCTTCTCCATCTCCACAAGGGTCTGTTCCTGTTTCTCAACCAGAGGATCCTTCACCTATTCAAGGAGAGGATTCACATACCATACCTCCTGATGAAATCACATTGGATAATTATGTTTTGACAAGGGAGTTGGTCAAGTTGAAAAAGACTACAGAGGTCCAAGCCAAACAGATAAAGAAATTAAAACTGAAGTTTCGAAGGCTTAAGATGTTTGTGTGGCCATTAGTTCAACAATTTCGAATCTGGGTTAAATCCAAGAAAAAGGCGCAAAAGCAGTCTAGGAAAAACAAACGCCACCAGGTTCATCAACAATCTTCTGTCAACTTGGGGAGGAATTTAGAAAAAGATAATTTGAAAGAAGATGTTGAGAAGAAGAAACAACCTGAAAGTACTGATGAACAAGAGGAACAAGTTCAAGGTACTGAACAACAAAGTACTGAACAAGTTCAAGGTACTGAACAACAAGGTACTGAACAACAAAGTACTGCTTTTCAAGAAGTGATAACTCCAAGAGTTTTGAATTTTGAAGAAGAAGCTTGTCCTTCTACAACTGTTATACAAGAAGAGGAGGAAGCTATTCTCAAACCAATTCATTCTGCAAGTGATGATGAGTTCATTGCTACAATTTTTCAAGAATTATCACAACCTAGAGGTGGTGTTACTATTAGAGAAGTGCAAGAAGATGAACAACAAAGAACTTCTCAACCTGCAATTGATCCTAAGGATAAAGGGAAAGGTGTTTTAGTAGAAGTAAAGAAGAAGAAACTTTCTTTGGCAGAAATTAGAGAAATTGAAGTTGCTAGGAATGAAGCTGCTGCTAGAAAACTTCAAGAAGAGTTAAATGCTAAAGATAGAGCAGTTCAAGAAGCTGAAGAAGCTCAAAGTAGAGAAGCGGCTAAAAAGTTGCAAGAGCAATTAGATGCTGAAATTGATGAACCATTACAATCACCCACTCCTGTTAGATATATGCCTAGAAGACCTAATTTAGCTAAGGACAGGAATGCTATGATGGCATATTTAAAAGGTCGAGGGTATAAAGGATTGCAGAAGTTGAACTATGTTGACATGAAAAGACTCTATGATGCTGAGACAGAAGCTTATAAGAAGAGTGTTGCAGATATCAAGGATTTTAGAGAAGAAGCTTTTTGGACTGAAGCTGAAAGGAAAAAGAGCTTAAAAAGAAAAAGAAAAACTGAAGTTACTGATAGACAGTTTTCAAAGAAAGAAAGAGTTGAATTGAGATCTGAGTCTAAAGATGCATTAAGAAATTATCTCAGAGTGGTAGATTTTGATTATTCAAAAGAAGATACAGACATGAAGATGAACATATCTCATATTAGTGCTTTTGATATTGTCAAATCCAAAGAAGGAGATTATATGATTTTTCATAAGGAAGATGAAAGCTTCAAAGTTTTCAATAGGTTATGGGATTTGTTACATATTATAGATAGAGTGGATTTATTCTATCTATATAATGTGGTAAAAGCTTATTTTGGAGATATTCCATCAGAAGGAATTGGTCTGGTTTTGCTTGGAGATCTTATAACCATGTGGGAAACAGAAGAGGAAAGCACTGATGATATATGGAAAAATCAAGAAAACTGGGAAATTGTTTGCTGGAGATTCTTTGAAGAATCTGGAGTTCATGTTTTGGAGCTAGAGAATGGTAAAATGATACACATGTTTGTAAACAGAAGATATCCTCTCACAGTTGAGCTCATGAGAAGAATGCTAGAGCATGGATTGGAAGTAGAAGAGGATAATGAAACTGCTTGCATGGTTATCAATCTATTTATCAACTGGACTACCATTGCTGAAGATGATGAGTAAACTGGTATGAGTTTTATTGAATAATTTATTTTTGATAAATCAGTACTTTATTCAAAGTACTGCTGATCAAACAGTACTTTCATCAAAGTACTGCTTGCAGCTTTTTAAAACCAGTTAAGTAATTTTTCAATGAAACCTTTTGCTAAGTAACAAAATTTTTGAAACAAAGGTTAAATAAATGGATTTTGAGATGGCAACATCAAATAGGTAATCAATCCACCATGGTTACAAAAGGATTGGCTAATCCATGAGCAAACGGCTCTGGTAAAGATATATCAAATCCGTTTTTAGTTGACAACTTGCTAATAAGTTGTATGGTAATCAACTCACCATATCAGTTAATGTGAAGAGTTGGCTAGCCCACAAGGAAAATGGCTTGTGGTAAAGGCAGTGGAAAAACCATTATTGGTAATTAGTTCACCATTAGATAGAAGAACTAACTAGTCCAGAAAGGTACAGCTTTTGGTAAAGACAAATCAAATCTGTTGATAGCTGATGATTTGCTAAAAATCATATGGTTATCAATGTACCATGGTCTTACACACCAAAACATTTGGCTACTCCAAAGATAATGGCTTTGGTAAAGAGACCTAAATCCATTAAATTTTCAATGATTTACCTCTCACAGGAGTTAACATACCTGGAAGTGATGAGAATAGTATGCAACTTAAACTGAATTAATGTACAAATTGTCATATGTTGCTGTGTTGCTGAAAAGATGGAGCTTGCTGAATGCTGCTGAGAAAGAACAATTCTAAGAGATACTTTGACAAGCACAGACACTACAGAGATATATTGAAAAGACTAAGAAACAATCTGATCTTAAAGATGAAGCTGTTAAAGATACATTCACAAAGGAACTTGAAGTCAAGCAAGTAGAATTCAAGTTAGGGGAGGATTGTTGGGATATGAAAGTGTTGAAGACATGAAAGTACTGAAGATATGAAAGTACTGTAAGCTGCAAAGTACTGGGAAAAGTCAAAGAGTCAAAGTACTGCTGAAGACAAAGTCAAAGTACTGCACCTAAAAGTCAAAGTACTGCAAGAACAAAAGAACTGTTATTCGTTTATGGAAAGTATTGTATTCTATGTTTAGATTACTTGTCGTACAAGGCTATCAATTGTAAACCGACTAGGATATCCTTGAGCCTATAAAAGGACTCCTAGATTGGCATTAGAGATATGAGTCTATGAGTTTTAGAGTTTACGAATTCACAAGTTAATTAGTGTTTTAGAGAGAAGTTCGATTATCTTAGAGTTGTATTAGAGTATCTGCATAATAAGCAGATTTAGAGTTTATAATAAAAGGTTATTCTTCTTAGCTTTGTTAAGTAAATTCCGCGTACTTGATAAAGATTGCTCAGTGTTTCTTTGTTAATAACTTAGGATTTATCCGAGGATATTAAACCTTAACAAGCTAGTTAAGATAGTTTGATTAAAGTATATCGATCCAATAGGGAATAGTATTCCTCCTTGATTCTCCTAAAATCTTGTAAGTTCGTCAAATCTACGCTTTCATCACAAAATAAAATATTAAAGTTTGGATACACCATCCTCCGTTCCATTTTCGGTAAACAATTCTTTCCCAAAACATCTTAGTTAAACGTCTATTCAAATAGGACTATAACCAAAATCTCATTCTACAAGTTATTCTCAAATAAGTTATTGTATAACTTATTACAAGTGAAAGAATACGCCAAATCACTCCAAACTTGTCTGCAGTGCCGGATCCTTCAAGTTGTACTAGCCGGATCCATAAAACAAGGGAACCGGCGGAATCGTGTAAACAGACAAACATGACTCGTTTTTTTAAAACCCAAACTACTCCATTTTCCTTCTCCCTAAACCTAGAACGACCAAAACTCAACTCCTATCATTCTAGGGCTTTATACTCTCAAGCATCTCAATCCTAAACATCATTGTAAGTAATTACACTCATATTTTCTATTCCTCATCATCTCCATCCTAGAGTTTATGGTTATAAACTTTTCAATTGGTTTCAATTTTTCATATCATCAATTGGCAAATTGTTTATTGCAAAATTGTTTTCCATAAAAAAGTTCTATATAATTAAGGTTTTTCAAAACGACATTGTTAATACAAAATAAGCTCATAAACCCATCTTGACAAATTTTACGTAATTGGAATATCATTTTTTTTCTAGGATCAAACATGCCTAAATCCACCCAACAAGACCATCATGACACCGTCCACTACATTCCTAGATATTATCGCAAAGAAGGGTTATCAAATAGTGATCGCAAAACCTTCAAAATGCTTCAAAAATGACTCATCCACGAAGGTCGTGTAATTGAGGAATGTTTCCTTGAAAACACCGATATTCCTCAAGTCTTTTCCTTAATCAACTTTGATTTCCTCCTCAAATTTGATGAACAAATTTGTCCGGTCTTCATCTTCGAATTCTACAAGAGCGTTAGGATTATCCAAAACAATGATCAAAGTATTTCAATCGCTTTCGTCATAAACAACCAAAGCATCACCTTACCTCCCACCACATTCGTGCAAATCCTTTACATACCATGTGAAGGAATTTGTATGTATTCCAAAGATTGGTTAATTGCTTGTCAATCCTTCGCATTAGACTCTAAACCTATCTATCACACTCCACTTGATAACCCTATTGTTGTTCGAGATACCATCTTCACAAAGAGAGTCGACCAATCTCGTTATAACCACAACAAATAACTCATTCATCGTGATCCCTTTCAAATGGAACTCTTTGAAATGATTCCCATTTACAAAAAGTGGGACAAAATTCTTAGAGAGAATGTCATTTGTTTGGTTGAAAACAAAGACCATCCCAATGCTTTTCTTGTCCAAATGATCTATTGTCTCATCCACCAAAAGCCTTTGAATCTCCGTTATTACATTGCCAAAAGAATGGTTGGTGTTTTCAAAACCGAAAAAATGGTTCTTACTTATGGTATGCTCCTAACACGTCTCCTTGAGTATGTTAGTACAATGCAACCTACTCATATTACCGATAACCACTTTCTCGCAAACCATGTTATGGTACCTCTCACCAAACGACCCATCAAACGATTTATGATCAATGGGAAAAGGCTTCATCCTCTCTCAGACTCTTCGGATGAAGAAGATGATGATGAAGTTGACCTCGTTTCCAATTATCAACTCGATCACATGACTTACTTTGAACAACTTCCCACTCTTCCAAAGGAAACAGAAGAATTCAATCAAACAAAAGGAATGTTCAAGTGTCTAACTTATTTCATCATCAACATGGGAAAGAAGAAAAAGTGAAGAGATTGACAAAAGAAATTATGTACCCTATGTCTTTTGTATGATTGTTTTGGATGTTTTATGATTGTTAAAACAATGTGTGATCATGACTTTATCTACTTTATGCAAGACATACTTGATTGTTCTTATATCAAAATATGGTCATTATCTAGTTTGCTTACCCATATGTTGTTTTTACATGTTATACTTACTATGTCTTACTTGTATACATGTATGATTACTGAACAAATCATTAGTTTCAAAATTTGATACCTAGAGCAAAAATTTTCAATCTTACTGTTAAGGAATCTGTCTCAGATGCCGGATCCCTGGGCTATAACTAGCCGGATCCCTCAAGTGAATGATCTATGGGATCCGGGTGGACAAAAATGCATTTTTAGCTTCGTTAAATCAATCCAACCTTCCAGACCTTATTGTACTAGTTAAACATAATACATTAAGATCACTTAAACTTTCCTTAGGCGAAGTTGATCTCACATTCACTCATGGATGACTTAGGATCACATTCAAGGTGTTTTTAATTTATCACTACTTTAAAACTCACCATCTTTCCGCTTCAATATTTACACATTGTTCATCTCATTTCAAAACACCTAGTTTGATATTTCTCTCAATATTAGCAAATTGATTTTAGTCATATTTACCTTAAAATGATATAAAAACTAGTTTTTTATTTCTTGTGACTTTTAAGGAATTTTATAAATTTTCCTTTGATCATGATATGTTCTCTATGATCATTTGCCACCCTCAAAACTCTTAGTGTCATCCTTGATCACTCATTGGTGTTCATAAAAACTCCATTTCTTTCCATAAAAGTCATCATTAGCTATCTTCACTCATTATGCTTGATCATTTAAGTCTTATACCATTTAAGATACCTGAGGAGACTAAATCACTCAAGATATGTAGGTGCTAGACCTTGCTAGAACCTCATCACTCTTTTTCTTGGCTTCTGAGAGCAGTATCCCTAGATTATAACTAGATGGACCCCTCAAGAGAGGGATTCGTGAGAACCGGTTGCACATACTGCCTAATCTCACTTGATATAATCATTTCAGACCCTATTTGTTAATCTAAACACTCCACATTGTCTTAAATGACTACCTAGATCAGAACAACACTATAGTTGACTCTTGTGCATGCAAATCATTGCAATTTGAGAATTTTAGTGGTTTAGGCTTTAATTTACTTCCCTAATTTCTTCCTTTATAAACCACTTGTGTTTTTGCTTCCAAATCACCATTCAAACACTCATTCTAAGTAGCTAAAACTTCATTTTACATTTCCTCACTTCTACCATTTCACCATGAGAAAAGCACCTAGTGCAAACTCATCAACCAAAGGACCTCCCAAGAAAATTGCTCGTGTTGTTCAATTTCTTCACCACCGGTAGCAATAAATTCTAAAAAGAAGCTTCCTTCACAGGAAAGATATTCTAGTAAATAGAAAAGTCGCCATTCATTCATGAATTGTCTTGCCCGTGTCATCAAGAGCTACATCTTATGAAATCTCCTCAACCAAGTCATCACCCATCAAAGCCTCAAACACTAGAACTCCTTCCCAACCAACTTTACCAATCAAACCAACTTCCAAAAGACTTGTTCCCACTAAACAACCTTTGCCAAACACTACCATACCTCCTAAACCAAACACCCATATCTCCACTAAAACAACCAAACTATCACCTCTAGAACCTAGAGCTATCTCTTTCACCACACCTCTTTCATCCCCAAACCTTTACTCCTTAGAAGACTTGCCACCTAGGCCTTCTCATCCACCACCATTGCCTACATTCTCATCACTTGAGAAAGTGGTACCACAACAACCTCCTCACCAAAACTTTGGTGTTGGAACTTCACTAGCACCCGTATCCTACTCTCATCCACCCTCAAATGGTCCATTTTGGATTACGAGGAATCACCAATCTCAACAACCGGATCATATGGAAGTAGACACTACTTTACCTCCACCACCAACACATATATCACCACCTTCATCCTTAGTAGAACTACCTCATACTTCATCAAATTTACCTCTACAAGTTCCTCCATCCTTTGTGAAACCTCCACCTTCCTCATCAAACTTTCCACCTCAAACCGTTCCATTCTTACCACCACTATTTCCTAGTCATGACAATGATTGTTTTCATTGTCAACATGTCCAAGGGTTAGTTCATGAAGTACGTGATGAATTACATTTCATGTTTTATCACCTTCTTGAACATTTTGATGAAGTCAACAAATCTAATCATCCCTAAACATAGGAATATGAGCACAAGTGGTGTTTCCTCTAGTTTTAAGCGCAACTTAGAATTGTTAGGAATTTTACTTTAATACATGTTTGTATCATTTTTTAGTTTTAGATATATGTATATCATTTCCCTTGTTTTATTAAATGAAACTACATGTTTGTATGCTATATAGTTATGTGAATATGTTTGGTGCAACAATGCATAACTCATTTGGACGTTTACGTCGCTACTTATATCTACATTGCTGCCACTTAGTTGCAGGTACATGGTTCCCAAACTTTTTCCTGGACGGATCCCTCACATGAAGGATCCGACAAAACCGATGGACAGATTCTAATTTTTGAGCTAATTTGAAGCTCATTTTCAGAAAATAATGCACCATATACTTGTTTTCTAACATTTTTTTGTAGTTTTTTAAAATACACATGAAGGCTTTGACACCCTCAACAAAGGGGAGCTTTCCGTCAAAGCAAAGCATTGAAAAACACTTGCAATACATTCACTTAGGCTTCCTAACTACTTGACGCCCTCATCAAAAGGGAGCACTAGTCAAGGGGGAGCATTTCGTCAAAGTTAAAACCATTGCAAAAATACTTGCAATACACTCGTTTAGTCTTCCTAATTACTTGACGCCCTCAACAAAGGGAAGCGTCCGTCAAGGGGGAGCTAAGACGAGAACCTCCTTCTCACCTTATTACTTCTCTTTACTTTTCTTTTTCCAACTCTCTCATTTTTCTTTTCACAAGTTTTTATCAAAACATTTTCCACTATGTGTTAGTTTCTTTTCGACGCTCTTTTTGTTTCGACAAAAGGGGGAGAAGAGAGTAAAAACTCCAATTTAATTTTTTTACGACTTTTATTTTTTCCTTAAAATAATCTTATATTTTGTCATCAACAAAAAGGGGGAGATTATTAATACAAATAAACCATAAAAACGTTTATTTATATTTTACGATCTTCTAATATTTTGTCGATAACAAACGTAAAATCATTTTAACGAAATAAATAAAATACGTAAAAGCTTTGAGCCAATAGTTTACTAACACACTTTTACTAAACATATCAAAACCATCAAAACATGTTTAGTTAAATATGTTATATAAAACCAAAGACATTTTTATAAAACACTTACAAGTAATATTGTTTACTTACATCTTATAAATATATATATGTACTTTGTATATGTTGTAATGGGTAAAAACCAAAGTTCATAACCCATGACCCAAGACCCATGATCCATTGACTAGGTATAATTAATCTTGTTGGGTAAGAACCAAAGTCCATAACCCATACCCATGGAGCATGATCCATAACCCATGACCCATTGCATTACATCATGCATGAAGTCATGTTGGATATTATCCATGATCCATAACCCAAAGTCCATGACCCATGATCCAAGATCCATAACCCATTGACTAGGTACATTGCATCTTGTCCATGACCCACGGTCCATAACCCATAACCCATAACCCGGTTTGCAACCCAAAATCTGGACTAAACTGACCTAGTAGCCGGATCCCAGGAATTGCACTGGCCGGATCCCTTTGGTGAGGGATCCATCGGAACCGTGGGACAGTAGGCTTGTTTTGCCTATAAATAGTGAGCCATTTCTCTCTTGCTGACTACCCCTTTTAGACATACTTTTTCTCTATGTTCTAACATCTCTAACCACAGATTCAAAGGATCATTTTATGTAGTTTTATCTTTGTGTGATTCTCTAGGTTCCTCTTAAAGGCGAGATCACCACATCATGAAGACGTGCAAGCTCAATGTCATGAGTTGCTAAGCTTCGTCACCATCAAGACCACTGAAGTGCATCTTGTTGATAGTTATTTCCTCCCTCCATAGAGTGTCGTGTTGAAGGCATTAGTGAATGGTGCCGAAGGTGTACATTCGATATTGTGCGTCGATGTACAAGTTGTGTAGTTTGGGTTAAAGGATATTGATATCCTTTATAGTATTGTAAAAAGGAGTTTGTCTCCTTTGGGTATTTGTGTTGGGTAGTAGTTCCTCATTTGTAATGGAACTCGGTATCTAGCCTTGTATAGGATAAAGTGTAGGCAACGTTGTGATAGGTTTGGTTATACCTCGTGGAAGAACTCGGTGTCTAGCCATGTACCGGATAAAGAGTAGGCGACGTTGTGAAGGCTTCTCCGCTACATTAAGGAGCTTGTGTTGTGTAGTGCTTAGAAACTCTCGAGTTGGGTACTCGGGGAGTGGAGTAGGGTAAGGAAGGTGTCCTTGTAGCCGAACCACTATAAACACTCGTGTTGTGGTTTTATGTTCCTTTACTCTTTATCTCTTGCATTACTTACTTATATGTTTATCTATCAATATCCAACACACGATCTAAATAGATTGACATAAGTCGATCTAAATGGATTAACATAAGTCGATCTAAATACTTTAAAACGAAGTTTTAATCGGCAAAACTATTCAACCCCCTTCTAGTTTTTCACACAGTGTACCAGGGCCATTAGAAGGATGCAAATACAGGGGATCTTGAATCATAAGTGACTGGTTGTTTTGAACGTTTGCAACAGCAGAAGAAGATGATGCCATTGTTGAGTTTTGCAGAAGCTTTACAATAACATAAATCAAGAACCGTTACACTGACAAACAAATGATTAACGAATTCAAGTTTTCCAAGAAAATTGAATTCAATCAGTTAAAGTGAATAATTGATAATTTGGTAGAAAAGTGATGATTAATGGTGTTAAAATGTTGATTTAGTGGTGGTTTAATGATGGTTTACGGTGGTTGAATGATGATCGGTGTAATTCAGTTACGGTAGTTTAATAGTGGTTGTAACGGTTTTAACAAATCAAGAACTCACCATTGAGCTCTGATATCATGTTGACAATGATGAGTTGAGAGAATACACATTAACACACGCAAACACGTAGTGAGAAATGATTCTCATTGAGTGAAAATGATATGGTGATGATACATAGTATATATACAGAGTTTAACTAACTCTAACAGAAATATGAAATATGAAATATTTACAATATAAGTCCCTAAACTATTAAAGTTGTTGCATTCCAGTCCTAGTAGTTAGTCCACTCCTCTTTTACAGTATACTAAAGTCATCACAGTGTTTGTGATATATAGATGTCTGTTTGTTTAGTTTCATTGATTCATATTTAGTTGTTAGTTTTGGAAATGGAATATATGATTTCCAAAAAACATGGTTGATATTGGATGGAACAAGTGACAATTTTGTTAAACTTTGTTGAACTAGCTACAAAAGTAATGAGTAATGACATTCTGCTTGTTGAGAATGTTGGAAATGTATATATTTACAAACATGTGAATGTCCGGATTCGAACTCGTGACCACGGGATTGCACACATTAGCGAATGAGAATTAAAGTTAATAATTAATGTTTATGTTTACGATTAATTATTGCACATTAAGTCCGGTTAACGATCGTTAAGTATTTAACGGAAAAATGACTAACGACCGTTAAATGAAAAGAGAAAGGACTAGAAATGGAAAACTTGGAAAAGTTATGGGTTTGGCTTTGGGCTTTCAATAGTGACCGGCCATAGGGGCCTCTCCAAGGCCTAATTCATTAACTTGTTCCCAAAGTTTACCTACTAGTATATAAAGAGGGTTAGGTTCTAGGGTTTCATACACTTGTGCATTGAATTAACCCTAGATCTCTCATCTCCTCTCTCTAGTCTATATTTTGCCGAACACCCCATTTATAAGGGAGTTTGGTTTCGTTTTTCTTAAACGAGGACTTGTGTTAGATCTAGCAATCGCTTGATTCGTTTGGTTAATTCGTGTGTACAAGAACATGGTTGTAAGACACTATTCTTACACCAATTGGTTTGAGTTGTAGAACGGTAAGGGACAACTCTTCAAACCACTTCTTTGGTTTTGCTCAAGAGATCTGACATTCGCAAGAGGTACGTTACGCATACTTTCAGTTAATTATTTATTTGTTATGATATTTAGTCTTCCGCTGTGTACTCTTGATGTTTACATGTTTATTGTATGTTATATATATTATAAACTCAACAGTGGCATCACGAGCCTTGTATAACAAGTAATTAATTACTGAAACACATAATTAAAATAAACATGAATGTGTTATTATTTGTATGTTTAGATCTAGGGTTTGCAAAACCTAAACCCTAATTTTAAGGGGGGCGTTTGATTTTGGTGCCCTAATTAGGGTTTTGTAAACTATTGTTTTAATTGGATTAGAAACCCTAAGATGCATGCAACTTTATGTGTATATGCGTAACTTTGATTTAATTGCATTAATTGTTAAGTGTAATTTTATGTCCATGATAATTATCTGCATGTTTTATCATGGATCTGCTTTTATTGTATGTCTTTCTTGTTTAAGTGATATACACTAATTTTTGATAGATCTAAAATTGGAGAAGACCTCAATAATTATTAATTTAATCAATTATGTGCTATGTGGTATGTATTTAATTTTGACTTGCGCAATCGATGAATCGATGCATGTGGTTCACCTTGTACATAGATGAAAACGGGTGAAAGTCTTAATTAAATATATGCATATTGTCAAATCTAGAATTGGTTATTAATAGGATTTATCAAAACCGTTTGCATGTGGCTATTTGATATGCATGACTTTTTATTTGTTATGCATTCATTGTTTACTTGTTTATTTTTTACAAATACTTGCTTGTTTGATATATGTAACAAGGGTATTTTTACAAGAAAAATAAACTGACCTAAACAATGGTGAAACATGTATTTTTAAGAATAGTAATCATAATCGTTTAATTGATTGATGACTTTGGTACAAATGGTCTGAAAGGCTCACCCATGAGAATGAACTAATAAAAGGGGTTTAAAGAAGTGCGCACAGTCACACTGAAAGGATGTCTAAGGTTGTGCTTTAGCGCGTACCTGGTCCTCTGCCCCCTGTAAGTTCGAGTGGAGCTACTTAATAAGCCATTAAATGTGCAAGCTCATCTTAAGGGCGAATTAGTTTTAATTCCATGCGCCACTTCGGTGGTAATTATCCGAAACACTAAGTGTTTACACTTATGCAAAAGTACGGTATAATGGATGATAATTAACTCTAAATTCCTTGATTGGTGAACCCAATACCTCAATTAAAGTTTGATGATGAAAAGCTTATACATTAAAACAAGATATAAATGTTTTAATAAAAACTATGCTACGAAGATGAATGCATGACATCTTTGTACATATTTGATTTGACATCAAAACTATTACTCTTTAATTTAAGTTATATGCCATCCAACGAAAGGGTAAAATGTCCACGTGTCGTGAGAGCGGGCATGGACGATTTTGCAGTGTCTTAAGTTGGACAACTTAATTGAGTTTTGTAGTGAGAGCTGGCAACTCAAGGCATAAGATGGGATAAAACATGTTTACATGGCGATTGATATTGGCTATATGTAAATCCCATAAATCTAGGAATTGCAATTGAAATTGGCAATTGAGCAATAGCTCTACAATTTTGTATAAGGTTCATTACTAGCAGATCAACTGACGTGATGAAATTATGACAATTTGGATCATAGTTTTCAATAATAATTAATTGGTTATATGAATATGAACCTTGGGTATTTAATTGTTTATTGAAAAGGTTAATTATCAAAAATACTAAAATTGAATTTTGTAATTCTTTTGAATGTATAAATGCAACATTTAGCCGTAAACGTGGTTTAGTCTTTGATTAGTAAATTGATCCATTCTAGCATTCAAACAAATGTTTGATCGAGAATAATTTACTGATAAGACAAACGAAGTCTCTTTTCCATGAGAGAAGCATGAGACTCAATCCTATTTCTTTTCATGAATGAGAAAGGTATAATAGGAACATTTGAATTGTCTAAATTCTAATGTAACTCTTAGCAATGAATTGCACAACTTATTTTCCATAAAGATTTCATTACCCTCATTTGGTGGATGAATCCTTTGTAACAACATGAATGTTGGTTAACTGGAAAACATGTATATGAGTTACTAGATTAGAAGCTAGACTAATTACCGCAAAAATTGGTAAAAGGCAAACTAGCATATTTTTATCTAGTTGTTTTGCTTTAGCCTTTAAAGGTACTACATACCAGTATGGGGATGGTAGGCCTGTCGAGGAAGAAATTGCATACCCAATTTTTCGAGTTAATAACATTGATGGATAACCTATCATTCATATAGTAGAATACACCTTTTAGTACCTTAGTAATGATTACGTATGGTTCTTCAAAGGTGTAGGTAAGTAAAAAGCAAGCAAGTTGTTTTCACTGGTTATGCAACACTTACAATGTTGTCAGATTCAGTGGGAGCATTTGTGTTGCATTACTGAATAAGAAGTTGTTTTAATGATTTCTAATTCAGTGGGAGCTACAAGCCTTATTTCCTGTGTAGTAACCCAGATTATCTTCAAAGATAATTACTTTCCAATTGTAGACACTTATGTTTTTAAGGATAGTCGTGTACGTTTCCTTACTAAACAATATAGTTCTACATCTACTTGTTATATCTATGACACAAATCATATTAATCAAATAAACGAACGTGTATCGTGTTGTTTATATGCTACATGATGTTGTTCCATGCACAAGTGGGAGAAATCTTATTGTGTGCAAGGTACAACACATATTAATATGATTTAAAAGGATTCTCTTGACTGTAAAGTAAGAGAATAACGTTCTAATAGGAAGTATACATTTATATATGTATGATTGCCCTATTAAGAACATGTGTCAAGATGATAACAAAGACTACTTTATTTTAAATATTTATGTCATTCAATATTTAAGAAACACTTGTAGTTACAATTTATGTTACGTGAGAACGTGAACTAGATTGTAGCCCAAGGTAAAATATCCACGTGTCGTGAGAACGAGCATGGATGATTCTGCAGTTTCTTACATGGAACATTTCATAGAATGACATAATTAAATGAAGTAATCTAATACTACCTTGAATTTGAGTATTCGTTGAATGACTTAAATATATGTAGTAAATATTAACTTGAAATATTAATTGAAACCTGAGGTGGTGTTCATAATTACTTTAATTATAAATGTTTATGATTTTGTAAAGTCACAAACATGAAGTCTTTTAAAGACTTACAATATAAAGTAAGACGTTAACTTGCTATGTTTTAAGACATATGCATGAAGTCAATGAGTTGATCAATGACTTATAACGTATAGTGGGATTATAACTAATATGTCTTTTGACTTGGTCAAAAATATTTGTGTTATAATACATGCAATTGACTTGGTAATTCTATTGTACCATTAAGTTTTACTTTGTTGGTAAATAGGTAAGCCAAAAGAGTAGATGGTTATCTAAAATATTGTTAGATTTTCTTACAATATTAATTCTAAGGAAATACCATAGTTTTATGGTATGTTCTGTTAGAAGAATCAAAATCTGTTGGCATTATTTGATTCAAGATAACTATAGTTTCTTCCAAAAGTTATCAAGGTTAGTAGATTGAGTATAGATTGAATATACTCAATAAGACTCCAACCTAGAAGATTGATAAGACACCATTTGTTTATGGAATGTGATGAATCACATTAAGTCTTATAAATGAAGTTCTGAATTTGTTAAACTACTTATAGAGTGAGTTGTAACAAACTAATGTCAGGAACTGTCAACGTTTTTGTAATATCCCAAAAGAGAACAATGTATTGTTGCTCTACTTACTAAACTATTTAAAGGTAATCTTTAAAATTGTTAAAGGCAAGTGGGAGTTTTTGTTTAGATCTTGAAAGATTGAATTACAAAATACACAATCTTCTAAAATGCACTAGCAAATATCATGATGAGGCTAAACATGTATATGATAGACCTCAATATGATGAAATTGTCATTCATAGATCCGTAAGGATATCTCAGATATTTAATATGCTGAGGATTATGAGTTACAGGATCATGGTAAGCCTGTTAATCATGATGATGAATTTACCAAATGTTGAATTGTGGTAAATCAATCATACTATGAATGTTGAGATGCTGTCCATAAATATAATCAATTTTAGATACTTGGTTTATCTAAATGAAGATGATTTTCTTCAAAGGATGGAAACCCTAGTGGTTTAAATCTTTATGTAGAAATCATATGGACAATATTGTACACATATTTAATGCATGTCTAGTGATAATAATATTAATTATATTTAAGCAATTAACTATGATTGAATATTCTTTTCTAGATACATTAAATAAAAGTATAAAGATTATAATTGTCATACTTAGTTTCATTGATATGAAATTTTGACAATGAATGTCAAAACTCTTTGTTGTGAAATTACTTTTGCGAGGACGATAAGTAATACAAAGTAGTTTTATGATTTCAAATAATCTTTGAATATGTACAAACTACAAGAATCCATGAATGGATATATGCATGCATCTATGAGATGATTCTTATGTTTAATATTAAATCAATGTTTGATTTAATAATTAAAATAAGATTGCTCATAAGTATTCCTGAAAGCTAGTGGGAGTATTATTTATTTATCTTAAATCTTATATGTTGTATGGGCAACTACATTCCACTTAAATTAAGTTTTAGTTGGGAATGAAACTTCGTTTGTAAGATTTGGAAATAATATATAAAATCTTGGAATATATGTTTATTATTATAAACATATGCGGTAAATAAATGAGTCAAAAAGAACATGATGAATACATATCTTTGACAAGATAGATGAGATCTTAAAGTTTAACTTGAAGATTCATCATGAACATCATGTTGTGTATAAAGTTGTTGTGTCATGCTTGATTACAAGATGATTTGACAACATTGAAAGTTGTTAGTGTAATAAATATTTTAAAGGAATATGTTTGGATTTAGAATCACATTCCACAATCTGGAGATGCTCCTAGATTCTATGGATGATTATATGACAATTGTTTCATAATTGTCATTGCCAACAAACTTGAGTTTTGGTAGGCACCAACATTACACTATAACTGTTCAAAAGTTTACGGATATTTAAAGAGCATATTGTTGTACACAATGATGCTAGTATAATTGAGATGACACTCATATCTAGTAACGGTATCCTTGATGATGACCATGTTGACTAGTTATGCTCAACTAAGAGCATAGTTGCATTATACATTAAAGAATAAAGAATACTTTAAACTTTAAAAGTTTTGAAAGATGATTGTCATATAAAGGTGGTTCAGGTTATCACGCACCTTATGGAATGATATGACAGTATCAAGATATGTGTAAACATATACAAGAAATTCACTTATTGAATTCTTGATATAAGTATTCTCAAAATTCCTATAGATCAAAGTTAGTTGAAATTATGCCTTGTCAACAAGTATGAGTTGCATGACTTGTGGCAAAATTCATTAACTAAGAATTATCATGCATTGATCTATTTAGTATTTGGATAAAGGATGTTAAACAATTATTATTTATAATGAATTAAAGTACGGTATACGTTTAATTTCATTTATAATATTGTGTCCTATATTTGCATGTTTAAATCCATGAATAACTTAAGTTATTCTAAATAGTCCGTTGTCAATCAATAACATGAGAATGATATTGAATTAAGACAAATCTGAGTATTAGTTAGAATATACTTGAAAGTATATTGATGCGTAGCATGACTAATTTCAGATGATATTCAATGTATTGAGTATAGGACTTATCCCACCCGCATGATAATACTTTATGGATCTTTGTCATTAAGTATATCATGGATATTTATCCTCTGACTTAAGATACAAGAGATATGTCATGGATGTAGTGCATTTTTGTGAAGCAATCTAACGCTACACGTAACTGGTAGTTATAAGGGTTATTTTCAGAAGTGTTGCGAAATTTATGAATCCTGCTTGTAGTCAAAATGGGATTTGTTTCCTTCAAATTTATTTTGAAGTATAATACTACTGGGCCCCTCGTAGGATTGTTAAGATGTTTGTATGGCCATACCCAAGGTCTTCTGTTCAGAAGAATTGGTAATCTTAATAAATCACATAAAGCGAGAAACAGAATAGTTAATTAAGAAATGAGTGAGATCCATATTCTTATTAACATGGTATAAGAAACAAAAGGATGAATATGATGATGAATCATCAAACTTGGTTTTTCTCCAGAAAACCATACACAAGTTGTACCGGGGGCATTGGCGTGTTGCTAGACGCTAACCAATGTCATTTCACGTTTTGTAAACATATCCAAGTGGGAGCTGTTGGAAATGTATATATTTACAAACATGTGAATGTCCGGATTCGAACTCGTGACCACGGGATTGCACACATTAGCGAATGAGAATTAAAGTTAATAATTAATGTTTATGTTTACGATTAATTATTGCACATTAAGTCCGGTTAACGATCGTTAAGTATTTAACGGAAAAATGACTAACGGCCGTTAAATGAAAAGAGAAAGGACTAGAAATGGAAAACTTGGAAAAGTTATGGGTTTGGCTTTGGGCTTTCAATAGTGGCCGGCCATAAGGGCCTCTCCAAGGCCTAATTCATTAACTTGTTCCCAAAGTTTACCTACTAGTATATAAAGAGGGTTAGGTTCTAGGGTTTCATACACTTGTGCATTGAATTAACCCTAGATCTCTCATCTCCTCTCTCTAGTCTATATTTTGCCGAACACCCCATTTGTAAGGGAGTTTGGTTTCGTTTTTCTTAAACGAGGACTTGTGTTAGATCTAGCAATCGCTTGATTCGTTTGGTTAATTCGTGTGTACAAGAACGTGGTTGTAAGACACTATTCTTACACCAATTGGTTTGAGTTGTAGAACGGTAAGGGACAACTCTTCAAACCACTTCTTTGGTTTTGCTCAAGAGATCTGACATTCGCAAGAGGTACGTTACGCATACTTTCAGTTAATTATTTATTTGTTATGATCTTTAGTATTCCGCTGTGTACTCTTGATGTTTACATGTTTATTGTATGTTATATATATTATAAACTCAACAGAGAAAACACGCAAAGGGAAAGGACAAATTACTACATCTGAACGGGTCAAAATGGTTTGGTTTAGGCAAGGTTGACCCGCTAAAACCATTTTGGTATTTTCACGATTTTTTAGCACGTTAATTATGACCCGTTTGAGCTAAATATTCCGGGTCATAATGGTTCCGATTAGATAAGGATGACCGTCTAAAATCTTTTCGTTCTTTTACAGGTGTTGTCTTTTACTAATATGTTGTTTATGAACCGTTTCTCTTTTAGCTACTTATTTTAATTTCACACTTTAGATACAACACACAATTCAATCGGGACTCTGTAAAAGAAGTTTCATCATATACAATGTAAATGTGAAGAAACTAATTAATGGTCATTTACATTGGATAAGTAGTAAGTGGTAACCGAGTAGCATTATAATTTTGAAGCTGTTAAACCTTTAATATCTTGGTAGCTCAACATATGGTCCAACTTTTCCATTAAAGAGTTATGAATAAATACATAATGCAATGTTAGAGTCGAATCATAGAACTACTTTATCATGTTTCAAATTTAATACTCGTATAAGATTATAGTTGGCCAAAATTCAGGGACGGATCTACATGGACGTCATGTGTTGTACGGGCTACATTCAATTTTGAGTCACGCAATGTAATTTTTTTTAAATTGTGTCATTTTTTAGTATGTGCAAGTGCAACCTCTAATATTTGTGGTATTTTCTTTATAGTGCAACTGTAACTTGGCTAAAAGATTCTTAGTGGTGAGAATTTTAATAATGATGATTAAAAAAAAATTGTGCAACACTCTCTCGAAAATTCTAAGTCCGTCCCGGAAGCTAAATTCTTATGTTAATATGAACACATTATTATGTATTTTTTGTGAGATAAGCTTTGTATGTTGTTATGCATATTTCATCCAATTTTATTGAATCGTTTTTGTCTACGTGCGGTGTTTTTTCTACTATTAAAAGTTACAAACAATCGTAGATATGATATCTTAGACTTACATATTTACGAGTATTAAATAGATACACGTGTGTGTAGATGCACAGCACTATCCATGTGTTTAGCTTATAAGATGATTCACCAATCTACTACTAGTCTTGCCTTTTAAAATCCGAAATCTTTAGATAAGCATTACTAGATATGTAACTTATTGTTTTTCTAATATTTATAAGTTCTTAGAGCATTAGGTGTAAAGAGAGGCATCCTCTCTTTATTAGCGTCACGTCACCTCCACATCATCATAACAAACCTTTACAACTAAACACAACTAACTCTTCTCATTCACAACAAACCTCAACCTTTTCATTTGAAGCCTACCACTACAACTTTATTTATTTTTTTCAATTTTCAAATAAACTAAATTTATTTATTAAAATAAAAATAGAATACAATATACTTAAAAAAAAGTTATAAATTAAAAAAGAAAAAAAAATGTAAAACGTTATTAAAAAAAGAAAAAAAGAAAAAAAAGACTTCTTCTTCCCTAAAACCTCATATAGTCACACACTACACACACTACAAACACACTTGAACAAAATAGTTTTGGTTTGTGCTTGTGTCAGAGGAGAGAAACTCGTTGTGCAGACGAAGAGCAAGACCACGACGAGCGATGACGAGCTCCGCCGATGTGACGGCGAGGGTCCACATCAAACGACGAGGTTGCATAACGAGATCGCACCTAATGCTCTTATATAACACTATGGGTATGTTTGGCAAAAATAGATTGTGCTGGTGCTGGTGATGTTGCTGATGATGGTGCTGTTGTTGTTGCTGAAAAAGATTATAAAAAGAGATTATTTTTATAAGCTACATGAAGTAACCTTTTATTTTCAGAGATTATGAGAGATTATTTTTTTTATAATCTCTTATAAGTTATGTTGCCAAACAAGGATTATTTTTGAAGTAGTTTATTTTTTGAAAAAATAAGCATAATCTCTTCATAATCTTGTGTGCCAAACATATCATATATTAAGCTCAATAGACCCATAACACCAGATAAACATCACTAAACACACTGATAATTTTGTAATTATCATATTGCAATAAGAATATTTCAAAAGTCAATATATGATAAAGTTGGATGCTATTATTGGGTGTCAAGTGTTTAATTTACTAAAAAATGAAACTTTACTAACTAAATACCTTTTGTTCATATGTGGCTTTTCCTTGTATCTTTGCTCTTTTTTGCCAAACAAAAATTTTCATGTATTTAATCAAAATTTTATAATTTTTCTAACTATTGTTAATACTTAATACTAAATTAGTTATATGACTTAACATAAAAAGTAAAAACTATAAAGTCGTCTAAAACTTACAAATAACATCTAATACAAGTATCTTTAGAAGGAATATATGTTGTCTTATGGTAGTCTAATTTAGTTTCTTTACAAGATATTCGTTATTAGTCACTTTGATCTCTCAAATATATATTTAGACTTTAAGTTTAATCGTTATACAATCAAGACGGCATTCATAACTATTACTTGTAGTAGTTATAAAAGATTTAGCCCCCTTAGATTTATTTTCTTATGTATTTTGATGGTAGGGGTAGCAATTTGGGTCAAGTTCGGGTTGGCGGGTTAGCGGATCAGAATATTCCAACCTAAACTTGATCTATTTAAATCATCGGATTAGTTATGTCAACCCTAACCTATTTAGACATAACTCGAACTTAACCCATTTAACCCGCATATGTACTTGGGTTGGCGGGTTAGATTAGTTACACGGATTGAATATATTAAACGAGTTGAATCGGTTCAACGGTTTCCGGGTTGACCCACTTAACCCTTTTTATATACTACTTCCGTCCCAAAATTTAAGTCCATTTGGACTTTTTGAATCCAACTTTTACCTTAAATATTTTGGTTTGTATTATATAATACTTGATGTAAAAAATATATGAATGGATTTTGTTTAAAATGTATTTTTCATTGGTATAATTTTCATTAAGTATTATATAATACAAAAAAAAAAAAATATTTAAGGTCAAAATTTGATTCAAAAAGTCAAAACGGACTTATATTTTAGGATAGAGGGAGTACAAAAGTTGGCACATTACATGAGTTAAACAAGCTGTCAGGTCGACCCGTTTAACATATTTAACTCGCATAATAAAATATAAATAATTTTGAGTTTATGAAAAAAAAAATTAAACGGGTTGGCGGGTCGACCTGCAACCTGAACATGATATGTTTAATAAACGGATTAGATAAATCGACCCAAACCTGATCCGAAATCTATTTACCACAACCCAAACATGTTAATTTTTATGTCGATTTTAAATCGAGTTTCGTGCTAGGTCAAATATTATCACCCCGAAAAATTATAGCAAAATAGACTACAAAAGTTATAGTCAACCTATTCCCATACAATTTACCTTATACTTTTTATATAACCAAAAGAGTAAACTGCAAAATACATTCCTGTGGTTTACAGTTTCTGAGACCTTACATCCCTGTCAGAAACTATTGGCTAGTTACATCATTCGTTAGCCAAACGTTAGCCATTCTACATCCCTGGTCACTAACTCCGTTAGTTTTTTTCGTTAACTGCTAACGGCAGTATAGAGGAGGGTTGTTTTGGTCTTTTTACTCATATAAGGGATGTATTTTGCAGTTTACCTTTTTACATATAATAGGGATGTATTTTGCAATTTACTTTTATACTTTACTTTATTATTATTATTATTATTATTATTATTATTATTATTATTATTATTATTATTATTATTATTCACTCATATTTATTTTCTAACGTTTTCATTGTTTTTCGTCCGTGTTTTTTATACATTTTCGTCTGTTTTTTCGTTTCGTCCATTTTTTTCCCGTTTTAGTATGATTTTTTCCGTTTTCGGTCGTTTTTGTACTTTTTCTTACGTTTTTATCCGTTTTCATCAGTTTTTATATGCTTTCATATGTTTTCCTTGTTTTCGCCCATTTTTTTTTCCCGTTTTCTTGTGTTTTGTACGTTTTTTTTCCGTTTTTCCTGTTTTCTTATGTTTTTATACGTTTTTGTTTGTTTTTGTACTATTTCAACATATTGAAATTTTTTTTCAAAAACAAAAAAATTTTGAAAAAATTTGAAAAAAAGATTTCCAAAAAAAAAAAATTGAAATTTTTTCGCAAATTTAAAAAATAAATTTCAAAAAAATTTAAAAAAAATTAGAAAAAAAAAATTCCAAAAAAAATTTTGAAAAAAAAATCCAATTTTATTTTCGTAAATACTTTTTTTTGTAAAAAGAATTTCGAAAAAAACAATTTAGAAAAAAACTTCCAATTTCTTTTCTTTTTTTTGAAAAAAAAAATATTTACGAAAAAAAAAATTGGAATTTTTTTTTTCAAATTTTTTTTTTGGAAATTTTTTTTCCAATTTTTTGTTTTAAATTTTTTTGGATTTTTTTTTTCAAATTTGCGAAAAAATTCCAATTTTTCTTTGGAAATCTTTTTTCCAAAAATGTTTTCTTTTTGAAATTTTTTTTCAATATGTTGAAATTGTACAAAAACAAACAAAAACGTATAAAAACATAAGAAAACAGAAAAAACGGAAAAAAAAAAAATTCAAAATACAAGAAAACGGAAAGAAAAAAACGGGCGAAAACAAGAAAAACATATGAAAGCATATAAAAACTGATGAAAACGGATAAAAGCGTAAGAAAACATACAAAAACGACCGAAAACGGAAAAAATCGGACTAAAACGGAAAAAAAATGGACGAAACAAAAAAACAGACGAAAATGTATATAAAAAACGGACGAAAACAAATGAAAACGTTAGAAAATAAAATATGAGTGAATAATAATAACAATAATAATAATTAAAAAAAGTAAAGTATAAAAGTAAATTGCAAAATACATCCTTCTTATATGTAAAAGGGTAAACTGCAAAATACATCCCTTATATGAGTAAAAAGATCAAAACAACCCTCCTCTATACTGCCATTAGCAGTTAACGAAGAAAACTAACGGAGTTAGTGACCAGAGATGTAGAATGGCTAACATTTGGCTAACGAATGATGTAACTAGCCAATAGTTTCTAACATGGATGTAAGATCTCAAAAACTGATGTATTTTGCAGTTATTTCCTTCACTTTCTTCCTACAAACATTCCCACATTGAAAAATTCACCACAAAAGGAGTTAACACCCGCGAAAAACAGGCATAGGCCCCAAAAACAAAGCACATCTTTTTTGACCCTTAAAAACCAATTTTACCACAAAACACTTTTTAACACCCGGTAAACTCTCCCGCCACACATGACACCAATTTTTTCACAACCCGACACGTGTCAGTTTCCACATCTCAAAAACACACACAAACAATATTACCCTCTTTTCATCTCCCCCCAAAATTTTCACACCACTTTCTCTCTCTAAAAATAATCCCACTTTCTCTCTCTAAAATTATCCCAATATTTTCATAATTCGAATCAAATTATCGTTTAATTCGTTTTATACAATCTGCATTGATAACCAATTTCATCAATTGGGTCAAAAAAATAAAATAAAATTCGGGTTCTTGAAAAAAATTGGGGGTTTTGTTTGATATTAATTGGGTTTGTTATTCCACGTGTGAATTGAACTGGGTGTTTTTTAAAATTTGAATTTGGTTGGTTTTTGGTGTTAATTTTAAAGAATTAGGGTTTTGATCAATTGGGGTTATTGTAATTGTTAATTGGTTTGATTGGAGATGGATTTCAGTGATTTGGGGTAATGGGTTATTGTGTTTTGGGTTTAATTTGATTGTTTTTAATGTTTTTTAATATTAGGGTTTTTAATTTTTATGATTTTTTAATTTGTATATAAAAAGTAGCCTGTGAATTTTTTGGCGCGTAATTTTTAGTTTTCCCTCCAAAAACATTTGAGGGTTTTTTTTTTTTTTCTTGTTGGAAATATCTGCTTAGGTCATCATAAAGAAAAAAAGCAAAAAAAAAAGTGAAAAATTAGAAAAAAAAATGATAAAAAAGTTAGGGTGTGTTTTTGGTCTTTTTAGTGGGTTTTAGGTTTTGTTGAATTCGGATTAGTATTGAAAAAAAGAAAAAAATGGCTTTAAATTTCTCGCAGCTTCCGGTGACGCCGATTTGGTCCCGAGAGAATGGGGGTGAGGGTGATAGGTTTGGTCACAGCCACAGGAGAGAGATAGCTGATAAGAGTAGTTCACAGGATATAATTGATTTATTGCCTGCCGATCCGTTTGGTATGGATTTAGATATTAGTACCACGTTTAGCGCGATTACTGAATGGCTAGGTGATTTAGATTTGGAATACGGTGATTGGAATAAGTTTGTGAATTATAGAGAGGAGTATAGGTTGTTTGCGGGTTTTAACGTTGTTTGGAATAGTGCTTTGCGGTTTCAATCGTGTAATGTGACATGTCATGATCAGCGAAATAAGGGTACTATCGTGACGAAAAATGATGAGTTTGTAAATAATGTTATTGGTGGTGAGCCTCATGAGGCGTTTGTTTTAGCTCTTAGTTATTTGGGGATCAAGGATCTTTTTACGGTGGAGCGTGTTTGTAAATCGTTGTGTAATAGTGTGCGTAATGATTCTCTTTTGTGGAGAAATCTTTCTATTGATCAGCCGTTGAACGAGAAGATTACTGATGATATTCTTGTTAAGTTGACTAATCGGGCTGAAGGTAGTCTTCAGTGCTTAAGTTTAATAAAATGCCCGAAGATAACTGATGATGGTCTGAAACGTGTACTTGAAACTAACCCGAAGTTGACCAAGGTAAAAAATCTGGTCCTGCTTTAGTTTTACCTTTATATTTTATCATATTAATGCTTTTTTGTGTGCTTATAATAATGGTTTGCTTTTATTGCAGTTATTCATTCCGGGATGTACAAGACTTAGTATTGAAGGTATTATGAATAACCTTAAGGCGTTTAATTCAAATACGGAAACTGCCGGTATAAAGCAGATAAGAATGGGTGGGTTCTTCGGTATAACACTAGATGATTTTGAAAACTTGAAGTGTTTGTTGGGAATTCAAAAAAGTGATGCTAGTCCACGTTATTATCATCGGGCAAATTTATATTTTCAGTCTGATGATGATCGTGCGATTGATGTTGAAGTGTGTCCTAGATGTAAGCATTTGAGACTTGTATATGACTGTCCAGCTGCCGGTTGTCAACCAAAAGAGAAATGTCCTGATTTATGTAGGGCGTGTATAATCTGTATACCTAGGTGTGCCGAGTGTGGGCGGTGTGTGCATAATAGTGAATATGAAGAAACATTTTCTTTGGATTATCTTTGTTCGGAATGTTTGAAGCAGTATCCAAGGTGTCAAGAGACACAGGAGATGCAAATTGGTATTGTTGGGGACGCGAGTGACTCAACTAGTCTTCATGGCTAGGTGGCAGGTCCCACATTTGATTGATGGATAATGTGTTGTTTCGTGCTTTAGCATATGGCTTGTCATGTTTAAAGTGCCCCTGAAGGTCTGTTGTTTTTAAGATTAGAAAAATGAAAAAAAAAAGTCAAAACATATCAAGTAAAGGAAGTGTTGATTGGTAAATGATAACAAGGGTCTGTAGGGTGTACTTGCTCACTTGTTGGTATGGTCGAGGGCATATTTTGTTGCCCGTTGTTGACTGTCAACATGACTCGGGGTCGAAGAAGAATGTTAAAAAAGTGTAGAAGCGTATAGAAGAATTTGGATAAATGAAGTGGTGATTGCTAATGGCAGTAAGGATGCGGATAAGTTTTTGGTTGTACTTGTTCACTTGCTGAGATGGTCGAGGGCAATATTCTGTTGCTCGTTGTTGACTCTAGGTCGACATGATTCGTGTTTTGGAGAAGAATGGTAAAATGTTCAGAAAAGATGTTTTCTTAGCATCTTTTGTGATCGGGTTCTAATGTGTCGTTATGTGGAAGGTAATATGATGATGAGGGTGTGGATAAGTTTTGGTTTGTACTAGTTCACTTGCCGAGATGGCCGAGAGCAATATTCTGTTGCTTGTTGTTGACTCTAAGTCGACATGATTTGGGCTTGGAGAAGAATGGTAAAATGTTCGGAAAAGATGTTTTCTTAGCATCTTTTGTGAGTGGGTTCTAATCTGTCGTCATGTGGAAGGTAATATGATGATGAGGGCGTGGATAAGTTTTGGTTTGTACCTGTTCACTTGCTGAGATGGTCGAGGGCTCGTCGCTGGCTTCAAGTCGACATATTTGGGTCCAGAGAAGAATGGTATATTGTTCAGAAAGATGATATTATTAGCATCATCTGAGATCGGGTTCTGAAGTGTCTCTACGTGGATGGTCTACACTCGTGGTCTTCATGGTTTAACTTTGCGTCTATAGTGACCTAGTTTGGTATTTGGAGCCATGGATACCATCATGGACCGGTTGGAGCTCTTTTTTCATGCTGGTGTTGGTCTGCAAGACTGAGCTGTTGGGGTCGTGCATGTGGACTGACTTGACCCAAGTTTGAAGGTTTTTAGACCCTCTGGTCATTTCATGTTGGTTCACTATGTTTAGTTTTACTTTTACATCTAGTTTTAGTTTCTCAACTGAACTACTGTTGGAATGTGTTGATGTTTTAAGTTCATATTACTGAAATGTTCTGTTATAACGAGTACACGAATATGTTTTTATCGTATATCTAGTTATAAGTTATGCATTTTATTACTACTGCATAGCTGGTTTGAATTCATAGTAACTCATGCAATGTGCAATGTTGCATGGAATACCCATTATTACCTCACATTGGATTTCATCATCCCAAAAGTGTTGACTTGTAACTTTTCACAAATAGATATGATTTGTTATGTTGTTTATTTAAGTACATGAGTACAAAGATATGATGACATTATCATTATCTTGTGTGTAGGATATTAGGATGTGACAATTGCATCATCATGTTGTGACATCATCCAGAGGTGTTGGAATAAAATGCCAAACTATTGAACTTTACCAAATTTCAGATAACTGTACAATGTGACGGTGGTCTAAATATGGGAAATTTGGCTGGTGGCTTAGTTGGTTAACAACTCAAGCACTTTCCGGTTACTTGCAATGGGTAACCGATACTGTATGAGATTTGCAATGGGTAACTGATACTGTATGAGATAACTTTCAATCGAAGTTATACAATCAATAAGACTGTAATGCATAGATGATTTTGAATTCCATCTACACTGATACAGCAAAATTCTAGTTCTTGTAATCCACAAGTTTTACATTCCGTGGATTAACGCTGATACAGCAAGACGCACTGATGAAAACAAAACAAAAATGTGAGACAGAAAAATGAATGTAATTTATATTGGATGTCGTTTGAAATCATCCAAGAAACGTATCATATATAAATGAACTAGGAAACACAGTTTACTTTCTAGAGTAACCTGGAAAACTGGCTTTATGAAAACTACAATGATTTCTAATTATATGTCAGATTCCTTTGCAAGATTCTTCGTACAAGCAAGGGTGAAAACCGATTTCGTAGCACCTTTGCCTTTAACAGACCCATTTTTTGCCTTCTTATTCTTCCCATTACCGAGGGATCTTGCACAGGGTCCTATTAATCAGCCTACGCCCTACGAGGTGCCTCTGAGATGAAAACTTCCATCTTCAGTTCCTTTTCATTCCTTTTTACCTGACAAAATCATGTAAATGATGCAACAGTTTAGGATTACAATTTGAATCTATTGTATAATATCCTTATAAATTTACTCCAATTATTCCACCGTCTCCTTATTATGGTTCTTGGGACTTTGACTTGTTCTTAATCAAACTCGTAAGGTCAACATGGGTCAAACTTTGTGATCTAAATACATGCTAAAGGCCTCAAAATTCTGTGCCACTTTTCACAATCGTTAAAACGTTTATAGTAACCAATGTCATTAATACTAGGAAAACATAACTAAACAGAAAAATGAACATGCATAAGCAAAAAAACGTTAACAAGGGGGTGTTTGGGGTTGCTTATGTAAGTGGTTACTGCATTCTGAACATCAAACAGACAGGGTGTTTAAAAGTCCTTATCTAAGCCATCAATCAGATTATTTAAGCAACGAATAAGCAATTAGCAGATAAGCATCTCAGATGACTTTTAAAAGGATAAATATGGCCTTTTGGATGACGAATAAGCAATTAGCAGATAACTCATTTGACCCATTAAAGATAAAAGATAACCCAAATCGACCAATCTGTACGTAATGAGGTCAAAATAGCTACCTCTAATCAATTACAGAAGCATGGTACCATAAAATGAAACAATAGACATACCTGAAGAATTCAACGTGACCCGCAATTTCCCGACACAAAAGCTTCGACCCACTCGCCAGGTCCCTACTCTTACGGATCACTAACCCTGTTTGCTTATGTATCGATGTGGGTTCATATTTCTTAACTTCCTCCTCACTTCCAATCGCCAAAGCTTCTCTAGCAGGGACCACATTTTCCCACCAAAATTCTCTTAAAATACAGTGAATCAAATCCCAATATCCCCGATCTCTACAAACACGAAAAATAGTACTTCCATTTAACGTCCAACAATATAAATCAACCCAATCTCTATCCATAATTTCCATTTGACCCTGAACTTGAGGCATATAATAATACGGCATGTTAGTCCAAGGTAAAGCTAATTCAGGTTTCCCTTTATTATATGGGCATTTCACTTCGAGAATCCCGAGGTTTGGGACCACCCCGAGGAGCCCATCGGGGGATGCACCGACCCAATCATATTTAGTTTCCGGATGTGTTGCAAAACCTAATGAACTTACTTCACGACCAGTTACACTTTTGTAAGTTTCTATAGCTTTTGCTTCATTATTTACACCCCATTCCATAGCCTGCATTGACGCAGGCGCGATCGTGGGGCCCGTATCGGATATAAACACTTTTTCACGCCAGAGTTCGTATCTTCGATCGCCTTTCCAGAAACCAAGGGCTGTACTAAATGTGCTTGTGGTTAACTTATCTCTACGAAGGGCGAACCATTCTTCTGAGCGTTGTGAAGGGGCATCTGATGGGGACAGTTGACTTTTCAAAGTAAAAGTCAACTGTTTTTGGGAGTTGGAAGCTAGTGAGGTTGATGGAGCGTTGTGTAGTGGTTTGAAAAGGAGTAGTTGGAATTTCTTTTGTTTTAAGAAGTGAATTGGTAACGGTTTGTGGGGGATATTACGGAGAGTAGTGATGCAGGCGTAGGTCATTGTTGTATCCTACACGAAAACGAATTGATAACTTAAAGCTTTTTATCAAATATCCAAAAGCAAAATGAGGATATAGGGTGCTTTATAACTTAACGGGTGTTTGCCATTGTCTTCTAAAAGTGTATACGAAATCATCAGAATCATATAATCAGCTGTCACAAAAAGTTTTTTTTCTTTTTTTCTTTGGGTTACCAGGGTTTCCGACTCGACATTGCGAGCCGACTAATCACTGGGCGAGTACCCTTTTGGATAGCCCGAAGTCGGCACAGGTGAACCTCCGTGGCCACAAGGGAATTAATTTTCTCCCTGTTGGATTCGAACCCTTGATCTCCGCTTTGGAAGACTGGTATTCTTACCGCTAGGTCACCCCTTGTGGTTACTGTAACCAAAAGGCTGCAGAAGATAGTGGTGGATGTGCTTATGTTGTTTGTTGCAGTTTATCAGATAATGAGTTGTTTTCATTTTCGGCAAATTCATTTTCTTTTTCTATAATTAAATGCAAAATGACCCGTAAATTGAGAATTGCAACTACTCCTAAATTACTTTTTAACAATAACAACAATACCCAATCCTACCCGAGGCGGGGCATCTGGGAGGTAGGATGTACAGGGACAGGACCCAGGATTTTTGGGAGGGTGTTGCACAGTTGCCATTTGGGTTAACTAAGTTACACCATAAAAAAACGTAAGTAGCAAAATGAAAATATTGGGGGTTGCCCATACTAAAAATCGCGACTTTTTGATAACTTTTGCACTTCGTGACCTAAAATTGGGTATAGCCCGTGCCACACCCGCACCAATGTAGGTCCGTCCCTGAGGATGTAGACGGTCATACCCCTAGCTAAGGGCTTCAAGAAGACATCCGGCTACTCCTAAATGACATGACAACCAAAGTCTATTCTAATCCAGTGCACCTGAACACTATAAACCAATTATCTGCTACTTCCAAATGCAAATGCCAAACACCCCCCTTTGAATGCCATTTCAAAATCATAGAGTCTATGCTAAGTACTTATATATGAATCATAGTTTTATAAATTTCATATATTAAATCTCAAATACGAAAACAGAAAAACAATAAAATCACCTACTTTATACTACATAATAAAACCAATAAAAGATATAATAAGATTTAAAATGGGTATATAAAATAAAAAACAATAAGCTAACTAACCTGTTGTCAATAATCCATTGTGTTTTTTAATAATGAAAATTTGCAGAAATGTTTTTTAGGGTTTGATAATTTATATGATATCACAAAGGGTACAAAAGTTGTATAGGTTTTAATGCAAAAGGTACAAGATTGCAAAGCATGAAAGATAAGATATATATATAAGTTGTAGAGGCGTATAACACAACAGGATCTGTGGCGCAATGGTAGCGCGTCTGACTCCAGATCAGAAGGTTGCGTGTTCGATTCACGTCAGGTTCAAATCCTTGTAAAGTACTGTCCTTTTTTTTTTTTTTTTTTTTTTAATTTTCTTTTTCTTTTTACAGTTTGAATGTAGCTGACTTTTTCAAGAAGTTTGACATGACCACTTCATAGTTTGTACTTGATAGAAACTGAACTTCATACCTCACATACAAATTTTAGTGTGAAAGTTATAAGCATTTTTACGATTAATATATAAGATAAAAGAAACTAAAAGGAAAAAAACTGAAAAAAAATTCAAGATTCTTTTAGAAAAGAAAAGAAAATAAGAGGAAGGAACTGAAAGAAAGATTAATAATAATAATGTTTCTTTTTCAGTTAATACTAGTGTTGTATATAAATTGGTTATTAGCGATCTAAAATGATACATACATTGGTCACCAACCCTATCATAAACATTTGTATCGCTCTAAGCGTACTAAGCGTACCATAACTGACATATTTTATATTCTATTATGGATCTAAAAGTTTAGGGTTAAAGCGAGTCTTTCAACGCATGCCTTAAATTCTTAGAACGCTATTGATTAAACGAATCTATTGCTTTATGGTTATGATGATCATATATTACACATTTTGAGTACTTCATTAGTGGCCTTGTTCATTGTATCTATATACTAAAAAGCGTACAACTTACTGTAGCAAACAACACATCAAATGCAATGTTTCCCAAAAGGTTACTGTAGCAAGCAAAACATTAAATGCAAAGTTTTCCAAGTTGGCAAAAACAGTCCCTGAGGTTTAAGTGTCGTTACAAAGTAAGTCCAAACATTAAATGCAAAGTTTCACAACTTGGCAAAAACAGTCCCTGAGGTTTAAGTGACGATGCAAAGTAAGTCATGTAGCATTAATTGCTATCTATAGCAACTTGGCAAAATTAGTCCCTAAGGTTTAAGTGTCGTTACAAAGTAAGTCCTTTAAAGCCAATCCCGCTGCATCGCGCGGGTTTCCACACTCGTTATCACTAGAACTACTCGTCGTAAATTTTTACTTTTTATCTTTTTTGAGGATTTAGATAAAAATAACTAGTAAAATTTAGCCAAATATCAATCATGAAACTGTAATGTATAGATCTCATGGACTAACATAAATACTAAAAAGTGTGTATAAGTTGAGTTAACACGAAAACCTTAGTAATTTGTCACATAACTAAATACTAGAGTAAAATACACCGTTCGTCTTTAATTTTGTACCTGTGCATCACGTTGAACTAAAAGTTGGGATTTTCATCGCCCGAAGTCCTTTTTCCAAGTTTTATAGTCTAAACTGGTCCTTTGACCATTTTTCCGTTAGTCGGCCACGTCCGTTGCAGTTTGCTTTGTCTTTAGTCCAAAGGCACAATTGTCATTTTACCACTGTCCATTAATTAATATTACCGTGTCAGGTACACTTGTTTACCATGGGCGCTACAGTAAAACCTTGCTAATAAAAGGAAAAGTTTATCACCACTCATCATTTATCTTTCCTATCCCCTAAAATCTTTTTTTTGGTGCAAAAGGTGAATTATATTAGCTTCCAACACTTACAATAAGGATAACAATCTGAATTTGGACAAATCCCAAATCAGAATCAAACAACAAACAACATACTGATATCTGATATACACTAAGGGACAAAGAAACATGTCTGATATCTCCCAGTCTACTTCACATTCAGGAACCATCTTGATCCATCAACTCAAAGATTCATCAAATACTTCAATTCACCTTAGATGCACCTACCATCTAGCTACATTTCCATCTCTCTATTCTACTATACCACTCAACCTTCCACCACAGTAGCAATAGCAGAAATAGAGGATGGCTTCACTAGGAACCATTACCCATCCATGGGGGGGCTCTTCCAAAACACCCTACATTTCCCTCTCTTAGGAAGGCTTCAGATGTATGGAAACACTCTTCCTCTATGATGACCACCATTACCTCCTGTGGGAGTGCAAAGAATGGACCATGAAGTGTCATCTTTCACCACTCTCAATTCCACACTACTTGCACTCCCCTCCAAGATCATTTACCCTCCACAAAAGGAAGCCCTACTTTATGGTACATCCATACTATGATAGACCTCCTACGTCAGCCAAACTTAGCTTTCTAGTTCCCTCCCAAGGCCAAACCAGAAGATACTAAGAGGCTATAGTAGGTACAGTCACACAATTAGGACTCCAAGATATAAGGAACTTCACAATTGCAATGATCTGAAACAAGCATACTATATTCTTCCTTAGAAGCAACCTTAGTTCAGATTTCTTCCAAGAGATCACAGTCATTTCTCTTAATATTCATCATAACTTTCCATTTCTTGCCAATCTCCACAACTTGAGTAGAATTTTTGACTTGCAAACTGGCTAGCTTCAGTCTGATATAGTGAATCACTGTTGAGAGAAGGTCTTTAGTGCTCCTTTTTTCAGTAGTAAATAACCTTTTGTTCCTCTCATTCCAGATGTAATAGACACATGCTGCAAGCACTATTCTTCTCAACACACTTTTTATTGATATGTTGAACTTCAAGTTCACCATATATCTCACAATATCTTCCCATTTATTAGGAACATTCTCCTGATTAGACTTGATCTTTAAGTCTGACCATATTTCACTAAAATCTTATCTTCTTCACCGACTGTAAAATCTGAAAAATGGTGCTTTGTTCATGCAATAGAAGGGCTATCCTTCGAACATGCTGGAACCATAGGAACACAGGAAGGAGGTGCTATGCCTGTCCTAGACAGGTTGGGACACTTAATGTTGGAATCAATCCTAAACTAGATTACAAGTGTTAGTGATTAATATGTAATAGTTAGCTTAATTAGGCCTTTATGTTTGTTATTAAGCTAAGGCTTGTGTAGAAGGCCCATAAGCCTTGGCCCAAGCCCATAAGAAGGGAAGGATGCTAGTAGTGTTGCCCTAGCTCCTTGCCCTATAAATACCTCATGTAAACCATCCTTAGATGGTTGGTTGTTCAATTCACACATTTCACTTTACGCATAACTCTTCATATACTTCATACGTGTGTGTGTGTGTGTTTGTTCATCCGATCTCTTCTTTTCTATTTCTTCTATTGATGTTTGTGTTATAAATATGGGAACCTAACAGTGGTATCATTCGCCAAATAGTTGGGTGAAAAGGTTTTGTTTTTGAAGTTTTGGTTTTACGCGTAACATACGGTTTACAAACTTTTCACGCTTAAAAACTTATTTTTTACACTTTACAATCCAAGATTCTTGTACTTTCAAAGTTTTTAGGTGTTAAAATTTCAGTTTTTAGCAAAAAGTTTCAAACTTTATGTGTAATTCATTGTGTTTAAGCTTGATTTTAAACGTGTGTCCATTTCTACGCGTAAGGTGTCAACAAGTTTTGGATCATCAAGTTTCACACTTTTGTGTTATTTTGGTGATATTGAAGCTGTTTCATCACAAAAATCTGGTTTAAAAACACTTTGGGCTAAAAATCCGTTTTGGTTAAGTTTTACGCATAACTAAACCCTAACAGTTACGCATAAGCTTTCCTTGGTTTGATCTTCAGTGAAATTGGTTTACTCAGTGTTTTCTTGCTTGGATAAGCCTGAAAACACTTCGACTTTGGATATCTTTTACACTAAGATTAGTGTAAAGGATTTTTGGGCAAAACCTTATTTTTACCCATAAGCTAAAACTTACGCATGGAACTCTTTACGCCTAAGCATTTTCTTATGCCTAAGCCTTGTCTTACGCATAAGCTAATCTTACGCATAAGTTTTCTACGTCTAACTTTCAGTTTACGCCTAATTTTAGTGTTTCTCAATTCTTACGCGTAAGCTAATCCTACGCGTAAATATTACTTTTACGCGTAAGTTTGGTGTTTTTACGCCTAAGCATTAATTTGCCTAAACTTGGTTTCTACGCCTAAGGATACTTCATCAACATTGTTTCATTCGACTACAAAGATCCATTTAACAACACAAGTTTTCAACATGTCTCAACCACCTTACTCTAACTACTTTCCTTACACGTATAATCAACAACAACAACAACAACTCAGTCCACAGCATCAACAATTCAATCAACAACAACAAGTTTATCAACAACAATTTAACCAACAACATTATCCACAACAAGGAGCAATTCCACCTCAAATGGTTCAACCACCACCTAGTCTTCAAGTGCAACCTTACACAAACTTTTACAATCAACATCCATCCAGGAATACTATGAAGGAACCGTCTTGGTTTGCAAAGATGTGTGAAGCGTTAAGTAGCCAACAATCCATTCATGAGGCAGGATCACTTGATTGACCTCCAATGCTTACTCTCGGAAACTATGATCAATGGGTAATTAGGTTCTTTAGGTTTTGTGATCTAAAGAAGCCACATGGAAAGTTCTTAAAGAAGGTCATCTTGGAAGGTCCATTTCAGATGCCTATTGTCGTTACACCCGGAGATCCAAATGCTATTCCACCAAGAGATGATCTCACAAACATTGCAACTGTTGCTGACCTTTCTGGTGATGAACTTCTACATTTCGAAGCTGATGAGCTAGCAATGCAATATATCCTTTTAGGATTACCCAATCCAATCCTTCGAAGTGTTGATTCTCAAAAGACTGCAAAAGCAATGTGGGAACATATTCATCTTCTCATGGAAGGCACTGAACTTAATCAAGAAGACATGGAATCCAAAATCTACTTGGCTTATGAACACTTCATGATTGAACCAGGAGAGACATTAGAGTCATATCATCATCGATTCTCAGACATCATCAATGACTTGGACAAACATAACATCATTATGCCAAGAATTGCAGTCAACACTAAGTTCCTAAGTAGTCTTGGTTCAGATTGGGAAAAGTATGTCATTTTCATCCGTCAAGCTAAAAATCTCCATCATGCTACATACGGATTGTTGTACGACTATTTGAAGCCCCACCAAAAAGAAGTTGACAAAGAAAGGGCTATCCGTGGACTCCCGGTCCCACCGTCACTTCCGGACAATCAACAACTTGCTTTGTGGGCTCAAACTAGTTATCCTCCTCAACCCGCTCCTCAACCAACTGCAACAATTACACCATATGATCCGTCACAGCAACAATCTCAACAAACTCAATTGGTTCCATACAACAACAACAATGATCAAGCACTTTACAGTGAAGCTAATGAGGACTCCGATGCTTTCGATGCATTGCAACAAGGATTTGTTATGATTGCTAAAGCCTTCGGCCGTTATACAAACAAATCCAACAATCGCATTCGTTCCTCATCAACCACAAGGAATCAGGCTGTTGTGAACAATGGACGTGTTGAAGTTCAGAATCGTGGTAATGTTCGTCAGATGGGAGGTGGTCAAGGGTTTAATGCTACGGGAAAGAATAACATGGGTGCTCCATAGAGAGCTCAAGTGGTTGAACAGGGGAATGCTCAGAATGGGATGAATGGTCTTCGTTGCTACAACTGTAATGAGAAGGGTCACCTGGCTAATGCATGCCCAAAGCCGAGGACTAGAGGCAGTGCTTATCACAAGGAGGCTTTACTTTTGGCTCTTAAGGATGAAGCTGGTGGAACCCTCACAAACAAAGAACAGAGCTTTATGGCAGATGCAGACTCAGATGATGATATGGAGGACTTGCAGGCTAATGCAGCAGTTATGTTGATGGCTAATATGCACGAACTCCACATGAGTGACACAGGCCCAGTGTATGACACTGATGGCTTGTCTCAGGTACCCGAACAAACCATATTCATCACTGATCTAATATCTCAGCCAACATCTGAATCCGACGAGGCTCAGACTGTTCAACATGAGCCGTCCACATCTCATTCTGACGATTCTCAACTAGATCCAGTAGTTACATTTGACGATCAAGATGACCTCATGGTTACCTTTGCTAATCAAATTGACTCCGTGGTCATACTTGAGGATCTGAACAGTGATCATGTTGTGACTCACGTTGAACATGCTGAACCTTTGCCTAATCCAGATGTTGACCTCTTACTTAAAGACCAACAATCCCGAATGGAAGAATGTTGTGCACTGAATCAGCAATTACACAGTAAAAATGCACTGTTAACCAGGGATATTGAATGCTTAAAACGGCAACTCAATTTTTTTAAAACTCAAGAAAAACGTGAACAAGGTTTTGAAGTCACTTTTGCTAAATCACACCAAAACGAAAAATCATTAGAACGACAGATACGTGATCTAGCCGCATCCAAGAATGCTTTGTTGTCTCAAATAGAACAACTGAAACATGAACATAAAAAACAACTTAACGCTCTTACTTTGGAAACTCAAAAAGCCAAGGCTGAGTTGTTAACTTGTCAAAAACAGTTCTCTGCGTACAAAAAGCATTCAACGAAACGAATAGATGACTATCTTGAAGAAATTGTCGGCTTACAAAACAAACTCAAAGAGTTTTGAAATGTTGTTTATAAACATGGTGAGTCAATCACAACTATTCAAAAGTTTACTTTAAAACCCAATCCAAATGGATATGGACCGAATCTTGCTGATTACAAACCAAAGCTTTCAAACAAAGCATTCAAACCAAATCCTGAAGTTTACAGTGCAGAACACAAAATTGATGATTCTGTTATGAGTGTTGTTGAATATCATCGTCAAGAGGAATTAGATGCAGAAGACGAGAGTCGATCAAAATTAGAAAATGTTGTTTATAACAAACCATTTAACTATTCAAAAGCTGTCACTTTCGTCGAACAAAAGGATACTTCTAACACACCTTGGGTTATCACACCTATGTCTGAGTCTTCTAATGTTGGTCCCCAACCCAATTCTGCACAAATTTATGGTCCTTTACCTTCACTCAGTGAAGTAAAATCAATACCCGAAAATCATCAAATTTTTAGATATTTTGACATTTTCACTTCTGACCTCAAACTTTTAGAACGTGAGATTGAATTTCATTCTGAAATAAAAGTTGAACATTTTCAATCGCCTCAGGCGCGAGAACAAAGAAATATTTTTCAGAAAAGAATTTTACCCCATGTTAAAAATTTGAAAAATTGTGCATTGTATTGGGAAAGAGAATTTCATAAGGAACTTGGACTGATGAAAATAGTTTTCGAGAAAACAGAAACATCGATTTCAAATACAAAACGCAAAAAGAAAATGTTAAGAAAAGATGTTGATCGACTCTTGGAAGATGTTATCTGTGCTGATATCCATAATGTTGTGTTATTACATTCTTATTCATATGCATTTGATTCTATCTCTGCTGATTCTGTTTAAATTGTTGAGAATACTGATAATGTGCATCATATCGAGTCTTTAAAAGTTGAAAATGAACGATTGTTAAACGAGCTTTCAAATGCAAAACGTCGTCTTCAATGGTGTCAAAAAAATTGTCATACTCGTGAACTCGCTTGGCAAAACAAAATCCACCAGTTGCAGTCCAAAACTTTTAATCCAAAACTTGAGCAACTGGATGATCAAAACGTGTCTTTGAAATGTCAAATCTCAAAATATGAACAAGAACTTGCAAAAGTTAAAAAGGAATATGGTGTCATATTTTATTTACTCAAACAGACTCGTGATGAAGCATCAAACGAACTTGGTCATTATCTTGCACACACTAAAGAAGTCATGAATTTTTCTGGAAATATTCGTTCTGAAAATAAAGATTTGTTGCACACTATCATTGAGTTAAAAGAGAAGTTAGGAAAGTATGAACAAGTTAACCTTAGTAACATTCAGAAACTTGCACCTGTAACACTTAGAAAAAGTGACACTAGAATGCCTAATGACAAACCACGAGATACTAATGTGCTTCCCTCTACTAAAACAGGAATAGTTGCCTCTTTTCCCAACGTCCGCACTTCACAGCCTAGGAGCAATACAAGGAAGAATAGGAAGTTGCGACCTAAGAAAAGATCAATAATGAATGCTAAAGTAGAAGAACACCTTAGGACTTTGAATAAGACTCAAGTTGCACCCACTTTAGATATTGCGTCTGACAAATGTAATGGAAAAAGTGTTGTAACGCATGCTGAACCTTTAAGTAATTTAAATGTTATGTTTGAAGCTTCTTGTGTTGGTTGTCATAAAAGCATGTTCTCTGGTTGTCATGATAAGTGTGTTTCTAAGGCTATCTTGAATCGTAAGCGGAATCATAGAAAACGGAATACCTCTAGGCCCATTAATGCTTCTAAGTCTGTGCTAGGTAAACCACCCTCTAGTGTTCCGGCTACGAACATTGATGTACCCATAGCTCCACCTTCACTCTCTAGGAAGAACTTATCACCTAGTGCATTCACTAAGACCAAATCTAAGACTAGTTGGAGATGGCAGAAATGGTTACATAATACACTTGGATTTAAATGGATTCCTAAAATCATTAATAAGTGTGTTTCTACTATAACAGCTGAGGAACCCTCTAACTCTTCGGGTTCCACATCTACTTCTATTCTATTTGTGTCGTCTGTGTGTAATGCAGGTGATACAACTCATCCTTTGGATTGTTGATAGCGGATGTTCCCGACACATGACAGGCAATCTCAAACTGTTATCAAACTTTGTAGCAAAGTTCATTGGCACTGTCAGATTCGGGAATGATCACTTCGCAGCTATCATGGGCTACGGAGATTACATCAATGGCAACATCGAAATTAGCAGGGTTTATTATGTGGAAGGCCTCGGTCACAATCTCTTCTCTGTAGGTCAGTTCTGTGATGGAGACTTGGAAGTTGCTTTTTGGGAGAAAACTTGTTTCATTCGTGATCTACAAGGAAACGATCTTATGTCTGGTACCCGCAATTCAAGTCTTTACACAATCTCCATGCAAGACATGATTGCTTCATCTCCCATCTGTCTACTTTCAAAAGCAACATCTACAAAATCTTGGCTATGGCACCGTCGTCTCTCACATTTAAACTTTCAAACCATAACCAACCTTGCTCGATACAAACTTGTTGAAGGTCTCCCAAGATTCCGATATTCTAAAGATCACTTCTGCTCCGCTTGTGAACAAGGGAAAATCACTCGTGCTCACTTTCCTTCAAAGGTGGAACACAACTCACAACATGTGCTTCATCTTCTTCACATGGATTTGTGTGGCCCGATGCGCGTGCAGACGATTAATGGCAAACGCTACATCTTGGTAATTGTAGAAGACTACTCAAGATGGACTTGGGTTTATTTTCTTCGAAGTAAAGATCAAGCTCCACAGATGATCATCACCTTTCTCACAAAAATTCAAGTACTGCTCCGAAACACAGTCAGACAAATCAGAACAGACAAAGGAACTGAATTTGTGAATCAAACTCTTCGTGCATTTTATGAGAAAGTGGGAATCGAGCATCAAACATCTATTGCACGTACACCAGAACAAAATGGAGTTGTTGAAAGACGAAACCGTACGTTAGCGGAAGTTGCCAGAACGATGTTAATTAATGCTAAACTTCCAGATTACTTGTGGGCTGAAGCCGTGTCAACCTCATGCTACACTCAGAATCGCTCAATGAGTACCAAGCGCTACAACAAAACACCTTTTGAGCTTATCCACAACCGTAAACCGAATCTCAAACACTTTCATGTATTTGGATCCCTTTGTTATCCGAATAATGATCGTGATGACTTTGGTAAGCTCAAAGCCAAAGCCGACATTGGAGTCTTTATTGGCTACTGTGAGAATTCTAAAGGTTACCGGATCTGGAATCGTCGTACAAATCAAGTTATGGAAATGATTCATACAAATTTCGATGAGCTTACAAAAATGGCTTCTGAGCATAACAGCTTGGAACCCGGTCACAACCGTTTAAACTTCCCTCAAACCCCATCATCAGCTGAACCAAGCCCCCAACTTACTCGTCAACAAATGGAAAAGCTATTTGCTCCTCTGTTTAGTGATGATATTGATGAACGTGCTCCAGGTGTATCCAATGTTTCCGCTGCTCAACCTGATCATATTTCAATACCTGATACACCTGCTACAACAACTACTGTTGAAGAAGCACCACCAGTTGACTCTACAACAACAGTTGAACAAACTGCATCCAACGACCCAGAACCAGCTGATGATGTTCTGAACAATGAAGTACCCCCACCTGCAGATTTTGATCCAAATGCGTTCTTCAGCCCGTTTGCTAATGAAACTGCTGCACCAGATGTTGCGGAATCATCTACAAGCCATTTGAATCCTCCCAATCTGCATAATGTATATCAACATCAACCCTCCACACATCGTTGGACGAAATACCATCCTCTAGAGAACATTCTTGGTAACCCGAATCAACCAGTCGTAACGAGACAACGTCTTCACACAGACGGTGAACATTGCATTTATGCACTCACTGTCTGCCAATCTGAACCTAAAAACATTAAAGACGCAATGACCAAAGACAACTGGATTGAATCCATGCAGGAAGAACTCAATCAGTTTAAACGTCTTGAAGTATGGGAATTGGTTGAAAGACCAACAGGGGTCTTCGTCATTGGTCTAAAATGGATTTGGAAAAACAAATTGGATGCTGAAGGAACTTTAATCAGAAACAAGTCACGTCTGGTGGCTAAGGGTTATAGACAGGAAGAGGGTATTGACTTTGAAGAATCATTTGCTCCAGTTGCTCGTCTTGAGGCTGTTCGGATATTTCTCGCGTTCGCGGCTCATATGAACATAACGGTCTTTCAGATGGAAGTCAAAACTGCTTTTCTGAATGGGAAACTGAAAGAAATGGTTTATGTCAGTCAGCCAGAAGGATTCGTTGATCCCGAGTTCCCGAACCATGTATACAAACTGAACAAGGCTCTCTACAGACTCAAGCAAGCCCCTCGGGCATGGTATGATGAGTTATCATCCTTTCTCCTATCTCACCAATTTGTCAAAGGTTCGGTCGACCCTACACTATTCATACAATATCACGGGGCACACATTTTAATCGTTCAAATTTATGTGGATGACATCATTTTTGGGTCAACACATTTAAGATACTCAAACGCTTTTTCAAAGCTAATGAAAAAACATTTTGAAATGTCCATGATGGGTGAACTTACGTTCTTTCTAGGACTGCAAGTTCATCAATCACCCCGTGGTATTTTCTTGAGTCAGTCCAAATATGCCCTTGAACTTTTAAACAAATTTGGAATGCAAAACTGTGACACATATGCCACACCAATGGCACATACCAAGAAACTAGATGCTGATTTACATGGGAAATTGGTTGACCCTACCAAATACCGTAGTATCATTGGGTCTCTCATGTATCTAACAGCTAGCAGGACTGATATTGTTTTTGCCGTATATCTTTGCTCCCGTTATCAGTCGAGACCAACTGAAACCCACCTCTCCGAGGCTAAAAGAATCCTCCGATACATCAAGGGAACCATTAACTTGGGGATCTGGTATCCGAAGAATTCTGGTTTTGAACTAATAGCTTTTTCAGACGCTGATCACGCATGATGCTTAGATTCACGGAAAAGTACTTCAGGAGCATTACAATTTCTTGGTGATAAACTGGTGTCATGGAAATCGAAGAAGCAGGATTGTACATCACTGTCTTCATCTGAAGCAGAGTATGTAGCCATGTCGGCGTGTTGTGCTCAAGTCATTTGGATGAGAACACAACTCAAAGACTATGCTTACATATTTGACAGAATCCCAATGTACTGCGACAATCGGAGTGCTATTGCGATCTCGTGCAACTCTGTTCAACATTCAAAATCAAAGCACATCGATCTTCGATATCATTTCATCAAGGAGCACGTGGAACAGGGTACTGTTGAATTATACTTTGTGGGTACTGAATACCAACTGGCAGATCTCCTCACCAAAGCCGTAGCTCCTGCTAGGTTTAATGAGTTGGTCCACCGGATTGGTATGCGGTGTTTGACTCCAGAGGAACTGGATTAACTTTTAAAACATTCTTAAAACTAGTCAAACACCAAAACTTCTCTTGTAAATATTTTTCAAAAAAAAATACAAAATTATAAAATCTGATAAAACAACAAAAATATTCTTCTATCTATATTTCTTTTAACATGTCAAGTACAAATCTTCCGTAAACACTCTAATCTTTCAAAATTCGATATTTTCTCGGTCAAGTGTTGAGGGGGAGAAAGCAAATATTTTTCGGTTTCATAAAACCTTGTACTTGCATGTTACCTTATCTCAATTGTTACTTTGTTTAATGGTGGTCACATTTCTGGTTTACTGACACTCCCCGGACTCAAATTTATAAAACTTATTTATTTCTTAAGTCGAGGGGGAGTGTCGTCAAGTTTCTTTTCAAATATCATTCATTTGGTAACCTAAATGGAAGTTATAGGCGTTGGATGTAAATGGTTAAGGTGGAGGGACTGAAATTGTCAAAAGCTTAAAGTATTTTTTTTTACAAAACCTTCACCTAATTTTCATATCATTTATTTCAAATCATTTATTACTCTCAACAACTAATCCTAAGCCTAACCTTCAATCTTCTAAACCGTGCTTTAGATCTTAACTTTGTAAGTGGTTTTTGATTCTTAGTGTTCAAACAAACAATGGTTTTGATTTATTTGCAAATCCAACGGCTAAATCTTGAGCTTGGATGATTTTCGTGTTCTACGCGTAAGCATATGAACACAAGATCATCAGGTGTGTGTTTGTTATGATATAATGGTGTTAAAATGTTCAAAACTATGTGCCAAAACCATTTTCATCTAACAAATCCACCCAGAAACACGAATTGTCCATTTTCAAAATTAGGGTTCATAAGTCGATTTGGGGGTTTTCATGTGTGAGTGTTTCTGGTTAATTTGATGGTTGAAAGATGTTGTTTATATGTTGAATTGATTATATCCATGCTTTAAACTTACACAGAAACATCAATTGTGTGAGAATCAAATTTTAGGGTTTAAGTCTATACGTTTTGGGTATTTTTGATTCATAGTGTCTTTGATGTTAAAACTTGTACAGAACATCTCATTAGGCTTCTAAGATATCCCAGAAACATTTTGGTGTAAATCCTGTGGTTAGAATTCTTATTCGTAGGAATTGAACTCTAGGGTTTAATGTTTACGCGTAAATGATATTCTACGCATAACTGCTTAACTGAGTATTCATGTTTAAAACTGAAAAGGATTGAATATATGTGTTAATATTGGTGATATGATGAATTTATTTCAGGTTATTACGCGTGAAATTCAGAATCAAGGTTACTAGAACTTCTACGCATAAGGATCACCTTAAGCGTAGCAAGTTATGCGTATCCTATGAAGGATATGCGTAAACAGTAACCTATACGCATAAGGTTCACTCTTATGAGTAAGCCTTACGTGTAAGGTTCCATATACGCTTACGCGTAAGCTTTACGCCTAAGGCCCTCTTTTCCTACGTGTAATATTTCTTACGTGTAAGTCAAGATCCTACGCATAAGCTTATGCTTACGCGTATAACCACTCCTGTTTACGCATAAGCTTGCAAAACCCACGCCTAAGCCTAGCTTTAACCAAAATTATGAATTGTTACGCGTGCAAACTTGTAAATAAATAAATCATAACGCCACGAAACCAAAAATGTCACTAATAAGCTTAAATGTTTAATAAGTTGTGAAAAATAAGTGAAAACATGGACTTTAAAACTCAAAGTTAATCTACTCACGAAACTTATCACGACGTCGATGGAATATTGGACTAACAAGTGACATTGGACTCGTAACAATCATCAACATATCACATTCAATAAATAGACAATTAAAATCAACTGTTGACTAACGTAATGTCTTTCGATATGTTGGTTCTTTTGGCTAAATATCTTTCAGATCATGACATGGATGCTCAAATGGAAAATGTGAATGCACCAAATGTTCTCACTATTGAAGATATCTTCCCTAATGGTTATCCAATGAAGATCGGAAAGAACAACCTCAAAGTTGATTTTGATAGCTTCTCTTGTTCTGAGTCTTCGTGCCAGATTGCTGTGGATATTCTAAAGACTCACCCTTACCAGAACATGCTCACAAATTCTGCTACAGTGCCGGAGATCTACATTTACCAATTCTGGCATATTATGCGAAAGGTCAAAGGTCAAAATGCTGTGATGGTGACGCTCAACAATAAACAAGTCACCATCACACCAGCAGATGTGAGGGCTATTCTTCTTATTCCTGTCATCGAACCTACCGAATACAATGCCACTCCAACTGAAGAGGTCGTTCTCCAATTCATGGTCGATATCGGCTATGATGAAGCTACCGGGGTAATCACAAAACATTCATCTGTTGATCTCAAGAACATTCCCCAGCCATGGAGAACCCTCTACATTATGATTGCAAAATCCGTTTCTGGACGTCATAGTGGTCATGAGCATCCCAAGCTCATGGAACTACAAATATTTTGGGCTTTGGTCAACAAGAAAGACATAGAAGTTAAAGCTCTGATATGGGACGATATGATGACTTTCCTTAAAAAACTTGGAACCAAAATCCCATATATCAGATATACCAAACTGTTGATCCAAAGAGCTCTAGGGTATAATCCTGATATTCCCTTGAGACTCAATGACCCCAAACAACACTCCGTGTTGCATGAGCCCACACTCACTGTCAGATTTAAGGACTCTACAACAAACAAACAAGGTGCAGTGCTGCCAGATCATCTTATTACTGATGATATCAAACAAATGTATTCGTACAAACGATATCTGGTAGCAGTTGAAGAAGGCAAAGTAGGTTTCCTTGATGAAAAGTCCGCTGGTACACCTACTAGGAAAACCATGAGAGGCAGCACAAGAAGTATCGCAAGCACTAAAAGCACACGAAAGTATCCTAAGAGGACTCATGTTCTCAAAAGGAAAATTCTTTCAAAAGAGGCTATTCCTATTCCCAAACCTGAACCGCAACAAAAGCTTACGGACGAGGACTCATAGGACACAGAATCAGACGAAGAGGTCATCTATTCTGAAACTCCAATCGATGACACTCAAACAGTAGCAAAACCTCCCAGTCCAAAAGCTGATAAAGGTAAAGGGAAAACTCCAGTGCTTGAGCATGAAGAGGAAAGCTCGGAAGAAGAGCCACTGGATGAAGACAAAGATTACAGGAAAAAGGTCAAGAATCCAAGACTCCTTCACGTTGCCCAAGAATTCATACAACAACAAACTCGTGGCCTCGGAGGGTCAAGTGGTGGTGCACTATCTACACCAGTTTCCGATGCGGTTAATCAACTCGATAAGGGAACTGGTACCACCACCCACGAACAACAAAGAACGGCAACTGGAGGATTCTATCAATTATGACTTTGAGGAACCAGAAAGAGAGAAGTCTGAGAAAATTTCTGATGAAGATGCTGCTGCTAAAGATGCTCAAGCTAAAGCAGATGAAGAAGCCAGGATTAAGGCTGAAGAAAAGGCAAAATCTGGACAAGATGAAGAAGTTGATTATGATGATTTTCTTCTAGATAGTCCAGCACGCTCCAAGGAAGAAACTTTTGAACCTCCTAAGGACCCTGAGCCTCCTCATATCTCCTCATCATCAGACTCGTCCTCTCACTCTTCACCTCCACCATCCAAAGGCACAACCAGATCCACATCCAAGTCAGTGAAGAAACCAACCGACTATTGGATATCCTGGGCTAAGACAAAGATTGTCAATGCTGTCAAGCAAGTCAGGAAGAAATACATGACCAACAAAAAGCTGAATCAACTCGCTGACATAATCAACTTTTTTTAAAACGGGATAAACGAGTTGTTGAAAGAAAGGGAGCATATCCAGAAGTTTATCAAAGGAGATTTCCAAAAGGAAATGGAGAAGACGGCAAGAGAATATACTCACAAGTTTCTTCTCAACACTGTCCCTGGTGTGACAAGGGAGGTATTTTCCAGACAACTTACTCCAAATATCGTCGCATTGGTTAAACATACAATGGTTAAAGAACCTGATCTCTCGAAGCCGAAGTTAATTGCAAAATTGGTGATGCAAATGTCAAAACGATCTGCAAATTTTACTTCGGATGAAGCTAAATTCTTTGAGGGTCTACTAGCTTATCAACTCAGGTCTTCATGCAAAGAGTCCGCAGGTCAACCTAAACGGCCAAAAGATGACGATGACAAGGACAAGGATTCTGCACCAAAACGTCCAAATAAAACTGGAGAATCCTCCTCCATGCCACCACCACCCCAAAGGACTCCAACCGAAAGAAGATCTCCACCAAGTTCTGCTGCTACAGAAAAACCTCCGTACTCTGAGTTACCACCTCACACAGAGAAAACCAGTGATCATTTTGAATACACTGGTGGTGACGATGAAGAGTTCCATGAGCCCCAACAAAAACCCACCTCTCCCGCCACAACAATGAAACCAGGATCCTCATTAAATCCAAAGAAGAAGAAGAAGACAAAGACCAATGTTGTCTCATCGCTAGACGAAGATGACACCGCTGAATACGACTGGTTTTCTACACTTGTTGATGCTACTCCCTCACTACCTGAAGGTCAAGAAATGGTAGATGGTCGAACATTGGAGCATGCTGAGTTACTTCAAGAAAAGTTTCGGGTGAAGAAGATGTCTAAAGCAGAGTTGAGACGCATCAAGAATAAAGCTTTTCAACTACTCAAAGACAGCTCTGAAAGTGCTGTTGAAGTTGAATACCATCTTGAAAACATAGCACGAGCCATGTCTAACAACATCGATTGGCTCAACCCTGAAGCTAACATTGACTTCACACGAAAAGACAAAGCTCCATACTACACAGACTGGACAAGACCTCTACCTACAATTGGCCAACCAGATCAAACCAAGATTCCATTCCGTTATTTCTTTAACAATGACCTGGAATTTCTTCTACACGGTAGTGATGTGTCAAAGAAATACGCTACATCACTTACACTTCCGTTCCCGACAGCAATTTACTCCAACTGCATAGCCATCAAAGAAAAAGCTACTCACATGTTTGCCAACAGCGTGGAAAAGTATGACCTTGATGCAATGTATGGGATTCATCATTGGCCGGAACGCCGGCGAATCTACTACAAAAGCTGCCAGGTTCAAAAGTCAAAACATGAAGTGTATAGTGATAAACAGATCATTGCTATTAGGCATGTCTCTCTTGCGTCTAAATGGGACTACACATTTCTCAAAAACATTGTGGTAAAAAGACAAGACGAAGAGGACTATGAATTCTGTGAAGCGGATTTTTCGAGACTGTCACTGAATGACATTGAAGATATGTATCTCGCTAAGGTGCAAGGACAAATGCGACACTTCTCCACAATTATCCAACGCGAATACATCAAGTCCTTACTCATCTACATCAGAAGCATTGTCATCCAAGAACGTGTAGAAGACATTCAGCTTGCCGTGGAATCGTATCAGACACGTGTTAACCTCACAAAACTACAGCTTGACCTTCCCGACATAAACCAACTTCCTCAGTACACCCTAATCAGCAGACCATTTGGAGTAGTTTACCGTAGTGAACTACACCGAAATTGCTTAATGGCGTGTAGCGAGCTTCATAAGTTTGGGGATCATACACTGAAGCAAGTCAGGGATGGGTTAGCTTATCGGTTAAAGGCGATACTACAAGGCATTGGGTCACCAAAGAGATGGAATTCTAAGGAGAGACGGGATGTGAAGAGGATCATCACGCGGATCGATGAAGGGTTGTTCAGAAGGGATCAATACAGAACTTTGGAGAGTTTTGTAGGTGGTCATCCCAACATATCTCTCACAGGCTATCAACGTCCCGAACGCATTAATGGAGTTATTGCTGGCCTTCCGGATTCTCCTGGTAACCCTTGATTTGGTTCATTATCTTAACAATTAGATGTGTGATTTTTTTAATGACTATGGCTTGTGCACACATAACAGTGTACAACCCGTTCTTGTAATGAAAGGACCCTGTGGTACGCTTCAGTGCCACAATCCTATAAAAGGAGCGAAAGCTTCTTACTTTTCAGTAAAACTTATCAAAACTCTCACTTTTTCAAAGTTTTGCTCAAAAGAACAAGTACTTCCCCTTATGATTTTCAAAACCTCAAAAGTTTATATCACTTGTTGAGGGGGAGTATTTGATTTAAAACTTTGTTCACTAAATTTTTCTTTGTGGTAATCTTCCCGTAAAACTTAAAATGGACATATTCAATATCAAAATTTCGTCAAAAATAACATTTATATGCCATTTTTGAGGGGGAGAAAAATTATGTGATAAGAAATATGTTGTGATTTGCTATTGAATCTTCGTGTGATAAGAATTCAACCCATGAATTGACGAAATCTGAACAGTCATACATCGAAAAGATTTTTCTTCCAAGACTTATCCGAGTAGATTGTACCTTTCGAGAAACTCCTGATAGACATGAACTTTGACGGGTTTGACAACCTTTCGGGGTTGTCCACATATTCAAGGTAGTTATTAGAGCTAGTTGTCACCTAAAAGCTGACAATGTATCTCTTTAACTATTCAACGTAATCGTGTCTCGCAAGGAATTGTCTATCTTGAGTCGATCAATTCAAAAGTGCACGCTCTTCTCTCACCGTGCAGATTTCTGTCAAAATACTTAAGCACGTGTGGAGGGGGAGCATTTCTGTCTCAACAGTGGTATTAAATGCTTTTATTCATAACCACTTTGAGAGATTTTCATGAAAATGGTTTTATGGCAACATAGGTTAGTCATGGAGTTATAAGGTGACTAAGGTTAGGAATAACCGTCCTATGATCCGCCAGAGCTGGAGGGATCTACCCAAGGACACCACCAATAGTTAGAATTAGAAGTCCTTAGGTATGATTATAAAAAGGAGAGATTGAGAATCGGAGAAAGAAGGAGTTGAAGAATTAAAAGGAAAAGTAAAGAAAAGGGTGAAAAGAAATAGCCCTCCAGATTATTCAAACTTAGGGCAGACACCGGGTACAATTCATATGCTACTGGTTGTCACTAGATGACACCGGTATTGAAGATCAAAGTCGTCATGGACCCAGTGACGCATGCACTAAACCTTCTTAGCCACTTAAGTTTCTCCCAACAGAAGCTAGTTTCATTCTCACAGGGAACCCTACATAAAGTATCGGCTTTCTCTTAGAGATTGCTGGTATTGAAGAAGGAGACCCTCTCCCTAGTCTCCGCTCAGGAAAACCAAAGTGCACTATTGAGTCTAGAGCCACGAGATTCATCCAAAGATCTCTTAGGTACACTTGACATTTCATCACTTGTCGTTCAACAATAAGGACGCAAGTGATACATTATCGAGTCCTTCACAGATCTTAGCAATCTGTCGAGAACATTTATGAGAGGTTCACACATGTGATCCTCAGTGATTGAATGGAAACTCCTGCCAGGGTCAACATCAAACAGCCCTGACAGCAGGTCACTTCGGTAACTCCCCGTGGATTACGCTTAGTGTGTCTCAAACGGTCTACAGTCGTGGGGTGATGCTTCGGTGTACCTCAGCGACTCATTTGAACTGTAGGTGTATTTCGGTATATCGCGTTATCTCACTTGTGGGACTCCAGTTAAGGAACAGCCTTTGTGAGAATTAGAGTTGTGTTTTCACACTCTGCTGTTAACACTCTCGAAGTTCAAACTTGTAAGCACTGGATTCTTTCTAACACATGTTTTATGTTTTCTTCTTATGGATGCTCGCGGGAGAAAGAGATCGTGCAGATTCTCCACATGCACATGCCAACTACATCATCAAAGAAGTTCTCTCATATTCATAGGCAACACAAAGTCATAATGATTCTTCATCAACAAAGAATCTACAAAGTTTAAAGACTAAAAGAACTTCATCAAAGCTGAAATCCAACGTTAAAGAGCGTGTGAGCATGTTGGAGAAAGACGTGGAGACGCTGGAGCAACAAAGCAGACCTGATGCGGATAACCTCAACATACTATCACTTTCACCACAAAGAACAAAGAACTAAAGAACAAAGAAATCAAAAGACGTCAAAGCAGAATACTTCAAAAGATACAAGATCCCTACACTGGGGAGATTGTTCGAATTAAGGCACTTCTTCTCACAAGAAAGAAGATTGTTAGAAGACGTCAAAGCTACTATTACATCAGCACCTACAACGTTTATCACTCTTTCATTCATCACCAACACTTAGGGGGAGATTGTTGGAATCACTCCTAAACTAGATTACAAGTGTTAGTGATTAATATGTAATAGTTAGCTTAATTAGGCCTTTATGTTTGTTATTAAGCTAAGGCTTGTGTAGAAGGCCCATAAGCCTTGGCCCAAGGCCATAAGAAGGGAAGGATGCTAGTAGTGTTTCCCTAGCTCCTTGCCATATAAATACCTCATGTAAACCATCCTTAGATGGTTGGTTGTTCAATTCACACATTTCACTTTACACATAACTCTTCATATATTTCATACGTGTGTGTGTGTGTGTTTGTTCATCCGATCTATTCTTTTCTATTTATTCTATTGATGCTTGTGTTATAAATATGGGAACCTAACACTTAATTTTATTTTATTTTAAAGTTGGCTTGTAGTGGTTTACCTTAAATGTGTTGATTATAGTAATATCTGTTTAATTATAATTGTGATTTTATACAAGTGGGTTTAGTTGGTGTTTATGCTGCAAACATATGCTAACATTTTGATTATCAATTTTAGCCTACAACATGTCCGTTCAATGGGTGGTACGATCCACCCATGCAAAGGAGAGCAAGGGATGTGATCATCTACTTGTAGAGAAGCATCTACAGGAATGAGGCGACATTACAAGAATGCCAAGCCGCCCTCATTTCTGAGACTATGGAGGCTGTCAACGCTGGTGACCGGGCAAATGAGCTAGAGGCTGCTCACCAAGCAGCCTTGGTTGATCTCCTTGTTGAGAAGGAGAAAGTTTGCCGTCTGAGGAACTTTTGTGTCTTGTCTTGGATAATCATCTTCTTGGTTTTTCTATAGTTTTTCTATAGGGTTTAGAAAGTTACTGGTTTTTGTGTTTTGGATCGGTGGTAGATGGTATGCAATGGGTAAGTTGTGTTTAAGAAGTTTTAGTGTAGGTTGACTAAGAATAGTCTCTTAGCTGATAATGTTTGGTCCTTGTACAATGGTAATATTATATTTCTTTTATGCTTTGGTCCTTATACTGTGCTGCCTTTACTAATAGGTCCTTGCCCTAAAAATTCATATATCCGCCTCATTTGCCACACAAATACTAATAAAATGATCAAACTCATAACACAGATACAACTATCAAAGATGGATGAATGATCAGAGATGGATGAACATATACCACTTTTGAGTATCAACATAAACTTGATATGGTGTTGTTCATCCATTTTTGATTCTTCAGTGTTGTTTGTGATAATAGAATAACAGTATCCAACTCAAAACACAAATCCAAGAAAAACAGATCCAAGTACCAAAGATGTATAAAGTTTCAAATATGGGTGAACAATAATTGACTTTGTAAAAGTCAATAGTTAATATGCGTATGAACTTGTAACAATATATAGAAATACACGGTAAAGTGGCAAATCAATACAATAAAAATACAATTTTACCCATAGACTAACATGACATGATTTCATACATAATGCAAATGGATATATTTCCAAATGCATAAAATTTTGTAGTCTACAAAGTTCAGAAACAAACATTGTTTAAAGACATCAAATAATGTTTAGGAGAATACATATTCGATAGAAAACATTGGCTTTCATATGCTTAACCAAAATTTTTTTGTGGTGAAGACAGCTTTGCTGCTATAATCTTGGTCTTAGTCCAAAATTGTTTTGGAGACCCACCAGAAGCAGCATCAACTTGATTTCCAGATTGAGACTGGACCACACTTGGTTGAAAATCACCTTGAGATTGAGCATCAGTTTGACACTGAGGTTTTTCATTTCCTTCAAAGTTGTGACCTGTAACCTTTGCCTTTTTCTTTATTGTAACTTTTGACTGGGATGAACCTGTTATTTGGACTGTTGTGTACTGCCTTGACTTCCTGTTATACCTGCTTGCCCAAGACATGTTTTCTTGTTGTGTCCAAAGATCGCCACATATACCGCAAACCACACTCTTACTAGACTGTGACAAGTTACTGGTTTTTTCACTATTATCATTTTCAGTAAAAGCCCTAGTTCTTTTCTTTTGTGGCCTACCTAATGGTTTATGATGTTTAGGCGGAAGAATTCGTGTAGGCACTTGTGACTTATTCCAATGTTGATAACCATTTATTGGCTGGATGTAGTGTTTATAAGTTTATTCCCAAGTCTTAAGCAAGTAACATGGATGAACCCATGATTCAACAGATCCTACTTGCATGATAGGTAGCAACAACATATTTACATGGCATACCTGTAAGCTCCCATCTTCTACATGTACAAGCCCTAGATTCAACATTCACAAAACACTTATCTCCCCATCCACTGACCTGATACTTATCTCCTTCAACCCGTAAAACGGTGTACTTATAAGCCTCTTTCTTTATCAAGTCTAACATGAGTATTGCCTTTGGTGTTAATGGTCCGGCACACTTGTGAATCACATTCACAACATTTACTATTCTTTTCATACAGTATTCTCTAATGTATTCCAAAGCAGTAATGATGGGTTGATGCCTACCTCCCAATAGTTTCCCATTGAACACCTCACACATGTTATTAACTAACACATCAGAATGAGCCCTCCCTACACATTTAGACAACATGTTTGATTTATACAAACAACAGTGTTGAACAATGTCGTAGAACAAAAGATGTACACTTAGACATAGATTTGGTTAGTACCTGAAAAATGCGACCTTGACCAATGGGTTGGTGGTATCTTACTTAACCAAGCATGGGCAGGTTCGCTAAACCTCTTGAATGCCAGCATGGCTGCCTCAAATTGTTAGACGGTTGTTGCTGCTGCACATCTCCACAAATGTTCCTTGTATGCTTTAGCATTCCATTTCAATTTCATATTATCATGGATGTGCTTCAAACAATATATGTGTTCAGCACTAGGGAATATTGTTGCTAATGCTGGAATGATACCCTAAACAAATAAACATCAATGCATTACTAATAAAACTAGCATTTATCGAAAATACAAGTGAATATACTCAACTAAAAGGTAACATCACCTTTTTCCTGTCGCTGATAAAAGTGTAGTTTGAGTTTGGTTGCAAGTCAAGATCATCTCTTAGAAATTCAAGAAACCAAATCCATGAGTCTTGGCTTTCAGCTTCTGCAACCGCATAGGCTAAAGGGTATATTCCATTATTGCTGTTTATACCGACTGTTGTAAGAAGCTGTCCAGGAAAATGACCCCTCATAAAAGCACCATCTAACCCCAACAACTCTCTTTGACAAGCTTTCTATCCTTCCTTCAAAGCACCTAAGCATACATACATTCTCTTGAAAACTCGGTTGGACTTGTGGCATCTGTTGCAGTTTGTACACTTATCCTAACTGTTGTATTTGGGTTTGTTTTCTGCAACTCTTCAACATAGTCTCTTAAAAGGGCGTATTGCCGCTTATGATCACCCCTAATCTTATTTTCTGCCTTGTTTTTTTGCCCTTAATTCCTTTTGCATAGACACTTGAACTTCAAACTGTTTACTTAGCTAATCTTGAACAGCCCTGATTGGAATATCTGGATTGACTTGAACTTGGTCAACTATTTGCTTTGAAAGAAACTTGTAGTCACAAGCTTTAATCTCTCTTGATTGCAAAAATTTGTGATCATCCTTGAAAGTTCGAACAATCCATACATCTTTAGCTGTATTTTTGGCTACATACAACAACCATGGGCAATCTATTTCTTGCTCCTTGAGTGATCGCAAATATACATCCCTTCCAAGGCCTCTAGTTATCGGACCAATTTTCCTCTTTGGGGCTGTTCCCAGCCCAACACCTTCGTTTGTACCACGAACAGGTATTTTTCCAACACACCTAACCCTAATTCTCTGTTTGTCATTCTTAATGAGTTGCAATTTCCTCCTAGTATTTATTGAAAGCAGGTTGATCTTATCTTTCAGTTCTTTTACAATTACAAAAGTTTGACCACAGAAAAAATATATTTCGTCCTCTACTTGTGCTGCCTCACTTAACTTTTGTTTCTTGTATGCCGTCATTTTATTCTTCCTAATAACATACTCATTCTCATTCTCAGAACCACTTGCAAAATCATTATCATCTAACAGATCCAACTCACTTTTCTTAAAAAAAATCATCTGGTATCTGGCTGGAGCTACTTATATATGGTAACTCTGTAGTCTCAGTCACTTTGAACAGATTAACATCAAAATAAGGCTCCTTAAAAGTATTAGCCTCATCAAAAATTGTGTTTCCATCACGATTGTTCTAAATATCATCATCATCACTCACATAACTATCTGTTTCACTCACATTGTCATCACTTAAAGCTTCATCGATTTCACATGCCTGTACAGATTTACCTTTTTAGATATGCTCAACAGGATTACATATTTCCTCCTCTTTATGACCTAACTCTTGATCATTTTGACATACCTCTTCAGGACTATCTATTTGGATATGCTCAACATGTTTATCTATATGCTGGTTGACATCACCTACAACATCTTCAGTCTGACAGACCTCTACAGATGAAAACAAGGGTTATATTTCTGGCATCTGACTAGATTGTACCAAAGTATTGACTTCCAAAATTTGATGTGTAACCTGACATATATCCTCTACCATAGATTTATTAACAATGTTTTCTAAAAACAATTTCTTTGAGCAATATGGAACAATAGCAAGAGCTGCCTTTTTCTTTGTTGCATCCACATCAACAATAACTTTCCTAATTGACTTTGGTGACATTTCATCAACATCCAATGTTGTCTTACCATTTTCAACATAAAATTCTATCATCTATGTTCATCAACAAGATCTTTCAATATTTCTAAATTTGCACTCTCACTTAAGCTATACAAACCATCATCTAAATTACTACCAGGCTTTACAAAGTAATTGTAATTTTTTGAACCAAGCTCATAACCCAATTGATACATAAGAACATCCAACTCTTCGACTGACACACTATCAACATCAACCAAATCGACTAAATTTTCCATACCTCCAACGTAAATTCTACCAGGCCAGTATTTAAAGAAACCATTGTGATGAACCCTCATGCTAAACATATTAGATCTACCACCTGAAAACATGTCAATATATGTTTAGGGCATTCTAAAAAGTTAATTGCCAAAAAATAAATACCCCAATTAGAAATTCCAATGTTTATAATCAAAATAAAAACAATACTGTATTTCTTCTTAGCAGAGTCGTACATGACGGTATCATCAACTGGATAACCTGGATGTCTTCTTACTTTCCATAGAGTAAAGTCCATGTTTCGGTTTTTTGATTAATAAACACGGGTTTTGTGACATGCAATTAGGGTTTGTGAATTCTGATAATTCTTGTAACGAAAGTTCTGGGACGAAAAATAATACATTCTATGTGTTTATGGGGCGGGAAGAGGGTTACATTACATGTGGAAATAATACAGAAATTTTATATTGAAATAAGAAAATGATAATTGTGCCCTTGGACTAAAGATAAAGCAAACGGCAACGGACGTGGTTGACTAACGGAAAAATGGTCAAAGGACCAGTTTAGACTATGAAACTTGGAAAAAGGACTCCGGGCGATGAAAATCCCAACTTTTGGTTCAACGTGATGCGCAGGTACAAGATTCGGGACGAACGATGTATTTTACTCTAAATACTAACATGATACTCCAACAAGGATGAAACATGTTTATTTTGGGCAATCCACTTGAATATGAGCGTTTTTTTCTTCTCGAGACCTATGCGAGACACGATTTCTATTTTTAATGTTAATTACTATACAAACGGGTTAAAGTAAAAATCTCGTCGCAATGCACAAGGTAAAACTTCCTAGTTAACATAAAACTAGAGCCTGAGCCTCGAGTTCTTTGGACTAAATAATTATTGGGTGATGAGTGCTTATTCACTCATCGTTTTTACCCGCCTAAGACCTCAAAAATGACTAAAAACACCCAAATATGATCAAAATATGTTAAAAATATCCTCGGAGTGTGTCTTATGTCTTTCAGGTACAAAAGGATTGAAAACAGAGCGAAAACGGGAAAAATCGAGCTGAATCTGGAAAAGTGCAGTCAAGACGTAGCCGGGAAGTGATTTTCAACATTTCTGAAGCCCGAAACGCGTTTTGAGAATGATCAGGGGGAAAACAACTTAGAACCTAACACGAACCCAAAAAAACCCCATTTTACCCTTTCCCGATTCTGAAAAATATCCAAAATGCTTTTTAAATCAAAATCTATTTCAAAACCTTAAAACCATTCTGTAAAAACTTATTTTTCTTAAAACCAACTTTAAAAAAAAAAAAAAAAAAAAAAAAAAAAAAAAAATTCAAAAACTAAAACAAACAAAAAAAATACATTTTTACAAAATACTCTAAAAACCTTTTAATAAACAAAACCCCTGCCATTTAACCTTTTCCCCTTTTTAAACCATTCCCCCCTTGAACCCTTCTTCCCACTTCCTCCTTCCTCCCAAAACCAGAAAACCCAAATAAAATCCCACCCAAATGTCATCCCGCCAAAAAGCCTATTCAGATCCCAGTCATCCTTCACTTTCCCTATCACTCTTAAAGCCTGGAAAACTGCACAAGCAACAAGCCAAAGCCCTTCACATGTGGGCAAGCCATGTTGGCAATCCATGGCTTCCCAATTGGAGCTCAAGGTTTAATGGCCAAGATTCGAGTACTCAGCTTATGGATGGTGGAGATGATCACAAAAGAAACACAAATCCACCCAAGACTCTCTTTTCCCTCACTGAAGAAACACATTTGAATATTGAAGAGGCCTTGAAGACTTAGTATAAATATAGCTTATTGTAGCCATTCAAAGGGCACCCCTAGTCTTAGTTTTAACCCAGTTTCAGTTTTTAAAATTCAAATTGTAATTTGCTTTCTCATTAATGAAAAGTCTCTTTTTTATAAACTATGTTCTTTAGCATTTGAGTTATTTTAGTTGTTTAATGTCGTGTTTCAAATTCTTATGTTAATCACAATTTCAAGTTTATCAAAGAAATCCAAAAATCAGTTTCCCAAAAGTAGTTTTTTTTCAAAATAATTCTCTTCAAGGGTGTTTGTTTTAAGCTGCTAGGTGGTTAGAAACAAGTTTTTACCCATTTGACTTATCAAGTCAAAGGTCTTTTATCAAGTAAGGTTTAGTGCGAAAAGATTTCACAAGAGTTGAGCAAGTTTGGATAAAAGCAAGAGTGTTTTTCAGTACTTTTTGCAACTGTACAGATCAGCAGCTATGCAGCTGGTCTTGGACCCTTTTTCTTAATCAAAATGATGTTTAAATCTTGCCTAACTTGTTTTTATTAAGCCCTTGCATGCCTAACTTTCCTTAATTTCAGTTTTGAGTTTTCAAGTATCCCTTAGCATAGTTAAGTTTGAAGTTAAAAATCTGGTTTGGTGCTCATTCTTGTTCTCAGATCAGTGGTAAAAGTAGCCTAAGAGCTACTGCATCAGCTTATTTCTAAGCTATTTAGAAGCATTTCCTTGCCCTCTAATTGGTTTAATTTGCATCTCCAATGTGCTAACTTTGTGTTGTAGCCTTTGTTTGCTTTAGAAGACCTCATCCCAGCTTAATGATAAGCTCCAATTTAGGCCCCTCCAAGATGCTTTTAACCTGCAGCCAACATGTCAATATTTTCCTTCTTTTATGGCTTAATGTTAGCGCTTCTTAGGTTATCTTAGTAGTTGAATGTTCAATAAGTTGTTAGTTTAGTTAAACTTAGCTTATAAGTGCTTATTAGCTCCTTTACTGCTTAGTTCCCCTTATTTTTTAGCTTAGGACTCCCCATTTAGAATAGCTTATTAGCCAACTGCATTCCCTTTTTTATTTAGTCTTCCTTTTCAGCTATTGTAGATTGTCTTTTTTTATGTTAGTTTAGATTTAAGTTAAATCTGTTTCTCTAGCTTAATTAGTGCTTATAAGTTTAGTTAGAGGGTGTTTGGTTGACTGCTCTTTTTATCCCAACACTTTCATTAAGTCTGCTTGTTTAGTTCTTAAATTCTGTCATCAATCAGTTTTTCAAATAGCCTATTGGGAAAGAATTGGACAAAAATGTTTCACAAGAGAATCATCTTTTGGTCTTATAAATAAGTTCCAAAAACAGAAAATAAAAAAAAAACAAAAAAAAAAGGATTTTCAAAAAAACAAGCAAGAGGTGGGATTCGAACCACTGACCTCTTGCCTGTGAAAGCACCAACACAACACCTTAAACACCAACTGCCCTTGGGACTTTTTTCAAACATGCTTTGCACAATTAAATCTTTAAGGGGCATTTGGCAGTTTAATGAATAAGCCCTTTTCAGCTTATCTTTTGCTTATTTCTCCAAACAACTTCCTCATTTTTTATTTTTCTTAGGTCCAGTTTAACTCAAGGTACTTTTAGTGATTTTTCAGATTTTTCTAAAATAGGTTAGTATTTTTAATTAATTAATTAGTGTTAATTAGTTTTTAATTCGTATTAATTATTTTAAAAGTCGAAAAAATTCCCGGATTTTTTCTAAAATTATTTTTAGTCGATTAGAACGTAGGAAAATTGTTTTCACACCCGTAGCCCTTAAATTGCAAAACTTTTACGTTTATGGCTCGGGTGGTTCCCGTTTTTTGCGTTTTTTTGTTTTAGCACCCTAGGACTTAGTTTAGCTTTATTTTATCATTCCTTAGACTTAGTAGTAGTTAATTAGTGATTTACTTTGTTCCCGTTTCCTTAATTACCTTCCCGTTCATTAATTTGTAGAAAACGTAATTCAAATAAGAAAATCGTTAAACCAATTCAAGTTAAAAATCACAAAACTCAACGAATCCTTCCATTCACACCTCGTTGGGACACGACCCGGGAAATCACTTTTCCGATATCACTTTTATCACACCCGTAAGATTTGGCACGTTAACCCTTTTTCTAAAAGGTTGATTTGTCGGGTTTTACGGTTGATTTGATATATTGATATTGTGTTTATTTCACCACTCACAAACAACGAATCAAATTTTGGTGCCGCTTCCGGGGAGGTGTGTTGCTACAATATCGTGATTTCTGCGATTAGTAACTTGAAGATCCGTCCTCGTGAAGTTATTGTTTTTGAAAAATACAAAAATACTTAAATATTTTTCTTTTCTTTGTATATATGTAAAAGATTAAAAATACAAAAAGATTTTTGCTTGTTGTTTTAAATAAAATAGAACACAGAATCAATATAACACTTCTCAACTTGAGTGTTATCATTATAAGTTTCCGAACAAAAGATTTAAAACTTGCCTTTGTGTCCCTCGTGATTTGGTTTACTTCTATCGGTTTAACAAACTGTGTGAGGGGTATAAGGACGGCCTGACATTAAATTGCGGCTGAAAAGAGACGGGTTTTTAATAAGCTTCGCGCTGACCTAATAGTCTCTCCGCTCTTTTGTGCGTTTTACTTATAGAAGTGATCATTTCACGTGGGATTATTGGTTTAAGTTCACTGTGTATTGCCTCGGTCTTGTTTTAATTGAAAGTGTTGTTTTTGGAAGTGCATGCGCACTCGCTCGCAAGCTCGTAGACGTAACCGTAACCAAGAAAACGTACCCGAGATACGTTCCGTTGAACAACCCACCATGGCACAAAACCAAAGGAACGGACCTCAAGTCCAAGTACCCGGTCCACAAAATCAAGCTCCCGATCTCCGAACGATGGAGGAGCTTTGCCAACCCACGATGGATGGACGGGGCGGTCCAATTGCCCCGATTAACATCGAAGCCACGGACTTTGGACTTAAGCATCGCATGAAACAACAAGTCCAAAGCTTTTGCCAATTCCACGGAGTACCGGGTGACGATGCCAACAAGCATCTCGACAAATTTCTCACCGTCACCCAAAGTATGAAGCAAAATGGGGTCACCGATGACGCCCTTCGCTTATACCTCTTCCCATATTCCTTGACGCTTCATGCCACCGCATGGTTTGATCGTCTTCCCTCGAACTCAATCCATAGTTTCGATGAAATGATCTCCAAATTCTTGGCGAAATACTTTCCACCGTCGATGGTGACGAAACTAAGTAATGAAATCAGTAACTTTAGGCAAAGAACCCGATGAGTCCTTATTTGATGCATGGGAACGCTATAAGCTTTCGATTGATCGATGTCCGAACCACAACATGTTGTTTGTTACCCAAATAGATACATTCTATAACGGGTTAACATTGAGACATCGTGACACAATCAATGCTGCTGCTGGTGGTACCTTTATGAAAAGGCGACCCGAAGAGTGCTATGATCTCATTGAAAACATGACTGCCCGTCACAATTATTGGGATTCCTCAGCCGAGAGGAGTGAGTCAACGAGATCCACCACTCTTCCATCTTCGGAATACACCACTCTCACCAAAAAGATGGAAGAAATATCCGCCGTTGTGCTTAAAATGAGTAGTGAACAAGAGTTGTGAAACTTGTGGTGGTCCACATCCTTATTTCGAGTGTCCAGCCTCCGGTGGCTACACTCAAGAGAACGTATATGCTACTTCGGGTTCCTACAATTCGGGAGGTAATTCCTACCAACCTCAAGGAGACCACAACCTTCTAAGCTATCGTTCTAACAATTACCTTGGACCACCCGGGTTCAATCAAAATCAGAACAATCAAAATGTGCAAAACAGAAATAATCAGTTTAATCAGAATCAGAATCAGAATCGGAATTTTCAAAATCAAGGTTTTCAAAATCAAGGAAATTATAATCAAAACCGATTCCAAGCTCCGCAACAAAACGTGCAAGCCCCACCTCCTCAAGCTTCCATTGAACTTGCTAATTACATCAAGAACAATGAGGCTAAGATAGTGGCCATGTAAAATCAGATTACCACTTTGAAAAATGATTTCACATATGAGCTTAGAGCTACTAGTAACAAGATTGATCAATCTCAAAGCAAGATTGAGATCATGTTTGCTAGTCTCATGAGTCAAAAGAGTCAAGCTTCAACTTCGGGAGCTCTTCCGAGTAACACCATTCCCAATCCAAAGGGAGAGTTGAATGCTATAGCTACTCGTAGTGGTAAATCTTATGATGGACCCTCGATGCCTACTCCTTCTCTGGTGAGGGATGTAGAACGAGAAACCGAGGTGGCAAAGGACAAGGTGCATATCTCAAGCCCACGAAGTACCACACACGTCCAACCTCCGGTTGTCCAAATTCCAATTCCGGAACCCATTGTTCCGATGACCATTCCTAAGCCTTCACTTCCTTATCCTTCAAGGCTTAATGACCAAAAGCTCCGTGATAAGACTAGTCAACAAATGGAGAAGCTTATCCAAATCTGTCAAGATTTGCACTTTGAGATTAGTTTCACAGATGCTCTTCTTCTAATGCCTAAGTTCGGTCCAACAATCAAAAATTTGTTGAATAACAAAGAAAAGATTTCCGAATTGGCGAAAACTTCCTTGAACGAGAATTTTTCGGCGGTTATCCTAAAAAAACTTCCCGAAAAGTTAGGAGACCCCGGCAAGTTCCTCATCCCGTGTGATTTTCAAGGAATAGTTCAATGCTCCGCTTTGGCCGATCTTGGCGCTAGCATTAACTTGATGCCACACTCCATGTGGAAAAAGCTTTCATTACCCCCACTCACACCTACATGTATGATCCTCGAGCTTTCCGACCGTACAAATTCTCATCGGTTAGGTATAGCCGAGGATGTCTGTGTGAAAGTAGGAGAATTTCATTTCCCCGCCGATTTTGTTGTCGTCGACTTTGATGCCGATCCCCGAGTACCCCTCATCCTTGGGAGGTGCTTCTTGAAAACGAGTCGTGCATTGATCGATGTTGATGAAGGGGAAATCACTTTGAGGGTAAACAAGGAAGCCGTTACCTTTAATCTTGATCAAGTTACGAGATACTCCCCCAATTATGAAGACACTTCCGTCAATAAAATTGATGTCATTGAAATTGTGTCGGAGGAGTATTCTCAAGAAATTCTTGGATTCTCGAGTGGCAATCCCACTTCAATTGATCCCATCGTTGCTCTCTCTTCTCCTCCCCTCACTCCGTTTGAGGGAAGTGACTTTATCTTCGAAGAGATTGAAGCTTACTTATCGAGTGAATCGGTTTCGGCGGAAATTGATTACGCCGATATTGACATCGAGGGAGATATTCTTCTCATCGAGAAGATGCTCAATGATGATCCTTCGTCACTCCCTCCTCAAGAACTTCATATTGAGGAAATCAAAAACATCGAAAAATCTAATGATCCTCCCGAGGTCGAGCTTAAGGACTTACCACCTCATCTCGAGTACGCATTTTTGGAGGTGGACAATAAATCGCCCGTCATAATTGCTAAAGACTTGGGTGAGAATGAAAAAGTCGCTCTCATAAAAGTTTTGAAGTCACACAAGCGAGCCATCGCTTGGAAACTTTCCGACATCAAGGGTATTAACCCGGAATTTTGTACACACAAGATTCTAATGGAGGATGACTTCAAACCGGCGGTTCAACAACAAAGAAGGGTGAATCCTAAAATTCATGAGGTTATCAAACAAGAAGTTATAAAACTTTTTGATGCCGGATTGATTTACCCTATCTCGGATAGTCCTTGGGTGAGCCCAGTTCATTGTGTGCCCAAAAAAGGTGGCATAACCGTTGTTGAAAATGTTGAAAACGAGTTGATTCCTACTCGATTGGTTACGGGATGGTGTGTTTGAATTGACTATCAAATGTTAAATGAGGCCATCCGTAAAGACCATTTTCCCTTACCCTTCATGGACTAAATGCTTGAGAGATTAGCAGGAAACGAATACTATTGTTTTCTCGATGGTTTCTCGGGTTACTTCCAAATACCCATTGACCCAAAAGATCAAGAAAAGACCACATTCACGTGTCCTTATGGAACATTTGCTTACCGACGTATGCCTTTCGGCTTGTGTAATGCTCCCAGTACATTCCAAAGGTGTATGATGGCCATTTTCCATGATATGATCGAAAAGACTATGGAAGTCTTTATGGATGATTTCTCGGTCTTTGGGGATTCTTTCCAAACATGTCTCTCCCATTTGGACAAGATGCTTGAACGTTGTGAAAACACGAATCTTTGTCTAAATTGGGAGAAATGTCACTTTATGGTTAAAGAGGGAATTGTCCTCGGCCATAAAATTTCTAAGAACGGGATTGAGGTTGACAAAGCTAAGGCTGATGTCATTGCAAACTTACCTCCTCCCACAACCGTCAAAGGAGTTAGAAGTTTCCTTGGTCATGCCGGTTTCTATCGTCGTTTCATTCAAGACTTCTCGAAAATATCCCGGCCTATGACCCGACTTCTTGAAAAAGACACTCCTTTTGTCTTCTCTAGTGAGTGCATTGAAGCTTTTAAAACTCTTAAAAAGAAGCTCACGGAAGCACCGATTCTAGTTGCCCCCGATTGGGAACTACCATTTGAGCTTATGTGCGACGCAAGTGATTTCGCCATAGGTGCCGTTTTGGGGCAACGAAAAACAAAACATTTCCAGCCTATACATTATGCTAGCAAAACATTGACTGAAGCTCAAGCACATTACACTATGACGGAGAAAGAATTACTAGCCGTGGTGTATGCTTTCGAGAAATTTCGGCCATACTTGATCTTGTCAAAAAGCATAGTGTATACGGATCGCTCGACCATCAAATATCTTTTTGCTAAGCAAGATGCAAAGCTGAGGTTGTTCCGATGGATTCTCCTCCTACAAGAATTTGATATCATTGTCCGTGATAAAAAAGGAGCTGAGAATCTTGCGGCTGATCACTTGTCCCGTCTTGAAAATCCTCATCAAGGTGTGCTAGAGAAAAAGGAAATAAACGAAACGTTTCCTCTCGAGACACTTAATGTGGTATCTCATCATGGAGATTCGAGTACCCCATGGTTTGCCGACTTTGCAAACTATCATGTTGGTAACTTTGTTGTGAAAGGGATGTCGTCCCAACAAAAGAACAAATTTTTCAAAGATGTTAAGCATTACTTCTGGGACGACCCCTACTTGTTCAAAATCTGTGCGGATCAAGTCATCCGACGGTGTGTTCATGGCCAAGAAGCCGCTAAAATTCTCAAGGCTTGTCATAATGGACCCACGGGGGGACATCATGGCCTGAACTACACCGCTAAAAAGGTGTTTGACTCCGGTTTCTATTGGCCTACAATCTACAAAGATGCCCACGACTTAGTCCAACCTTGCGATGCTTGTCAACGTCATAGCAACATCTCGAAAAGAGATGAAATTCCTCAAAATGCCATTCAAGCGTGCGAGATCTTTGACGTGTGGGGCATCGACTTTGTCGGGTCGTTCCCGTTTTCTCGAGGGAACAAGTGTATACTCGTAGTGGTCGATTACTTGTCCAAATGGGTAGAAGCGAAAGCGCTCCCTACTAACGACGCCTGAGTAGTTGTGAAATTTCTAAAGTCTCTCTTTGTCCGTTTCGGAACTCCCTGTGCCATCATTAGTGATCGCGGTACGCACTTTTGCAACGACCAATTCACAAAAGTGATGCTTAAGTACGGTGTCACTCACCGTCTCTCTACCGCGTATCACCTACAAACTAGTGGGCAAGTGGAAGTTTTGAACCGTGGTTTGAAAAGAATATTGGAGATGACCGTAGGTGAAAACTGTGCCTCTTGGTCGGACAAACTTGAAGATGCACTTTGGGCCTTCCGTACCGCTTACAAAACACCCATCGGGTGTACTCCTTACAAGCTTGTGTACGGAAAGGTGTGTCATCTCCCGATCGAGCTCGAGCACAAAGCCTATTGGGCCTTGAAGCATGTTAATTTTGACCTTAAGTCCGCGGGTGATCACCGGAAAGTTCAACTCAAGGAATTAAATGAACTCCGTGATCAAGCCTATGAGAACTCTTTGATCTAGAAAGAAAAGACAAATAAGATCCATGACTCAAAGATCAAGAACTGCGTTTTCAACGTCGGTGACCGAGTCCTTCTTTTCAATTCTAGATTGAAAATCTTCTCGGGAAAGCTTAAGACCCGTTGGACTGGTCCATTCACCGTTGCCAAAGTTTTTCCATATGGCACCGTCGAGTTATCTCAAACTGACAGGCCAAACTTCAAGGTGAATGGACATAGGTTGAAGCATTATTTTGGAGGGGACGTACCATCCATGGTTGTCCCGGATCTCCAAACCTTCCCCACGAACCAATGAATTCAGGGTCGAGTCAAGCTAGCGACTCGGTTAACAAAAACAGTAGCATTTCATGGGTGTCCACCCATGTTTCTGACTTCTTTCTCTTTTCTAACGACTAAGTGTGGGGGGAAACCTCCATAGTGTTTGCTTCTTGTGTGTTTGCTCATGTTTTCAGGAATCCCTTTGATCGTGATGATTGATGCGCATGTTTTCAATCCAGCCGCCCAGTATCCGATCAATTTTGCTAACGTTTATCTGGGGATATGTTTTCAAAAATCTTTTTTTGTGTAAAATAACAGATTTCGTCCACACACTTTGTTAGTGGTATTACCTTTTTCCGTTCGATAGTATCGACTTCGGCCGGGACTTTGAATATTGAGGGCAATATTCAATTCTAAGTGTGGGGGGAATTCTGTCGAATTTTGTCACATTGTACCCTTTAGTCCCTAGTACCCCCATTTTGACCAAAATTTAAAAATTTTTGCATGAAAAAGAAGTGCTTTTCATAAAAATAAAGTGTTAATGCTTCGGTATTAATGAAAGTTTAGTCTTGATTAGGTTAGAACAAAGGGAATCCCGACTCTGCTACAGTGTTGATCTAGCTGCTCTCTTAACAATTAGGCTAAGCTTTTACGAGTTGTGCAAATGAAAATGCTAAGCGTGGAGTAGTTGGTTCTCTTTAGAGCTTATATAAGTAATATATGGCTTTTTCTCCCAGTAGCTCTTAATTGAACCTAATATAGTGTTGTTTTCAAACCTTTGAACATAAAAATTGTTTTGTTATGCAAAAAAAAAAAAAAAAAAAATTAAGCGATTTTGATAAAGAGTTAGAGTTCAACTTTTTGATTTAAATTTTTGGGAAATCATACTTTTTTAAAATCAGAATAATATTGCAAAATGAAAGTATCGTAAAAATGCTTGAATGATGCAAAAGTAAAATTGCAAGTCAAAAGTAAAAAAAAAAAAAAAAAAGTGATGGAAAAATAAAAAAATGTTGGTGAAATAAAACGTTATGAGTAAATGTACGAAACTTGTTTTTTCTCAAATTTAAATCGGGAGTTGAACTCGGATTCGTCAATTTTATCTTAAAAAGCAGCGGGAATTTAGAGATTATTAATTTCAAAGGTCTAGAAAGCTTCGGTAGTATTCTCTGTGAGGTGTCAAAAGCCTGGTCACCTAAAACCAATTGGTTTGGGATATGCCGAGAAGAAAGCCGTTACATGGAGTAATTTGGCCTTTGAGTTTTCAAAGCTCTAGATAATCGTTGGTTGTTGTCCATTCAAGTCTTAATATTAAGTTAGCGGAAGTCTCTAAACTTTTGGAATCGAAATCGAGCTGATTCTGGTACTATTCTCTGTGGGGTGTCAAAAGCCTGGTCACCTAAAGCCAACTGGTTTGGGATGTGCCGAGAAGAAAGCCGCTACATGGAAAGGCCCTTTTCGAACCTTAAGTTTTTAGATTTCCGGTGAATTAATATCAACTTGAATAGATAACAACCGTGACGAGTGTCGATTTTTATGATCAAAGTTTTGAAAATAACACACACACCTAACTTATAGTAATTGCGGGAGTAAAAAGTTAAGTCTTGACTTACATAGATTATTTGTATAAGTAGTGTTAGCATTTTACAAAAACATTTGCAAAATAAGTCTAGACTTAGTTTGGGAGTATTAAAAAGAGGATAACGATAACAATTCCCTGGAGACACCCATTTTGTGTGAATCCCGTTCCATGATACCGCTTATATTTTGATAATCAAGCATGTTGTTTACATTTCAGTTTAAGTTTCTCGCATCAAATAAAAAGTCGAAACGGGGTAGTCTTGGTAATCTTAAGTCTTTCATTACTTCACATGATTGATTGCTAGGGACTAGCAATTGCCTAGTGTGGGGGAATTTGATGAGTGCTTATTCACTCATCGTTTTTACCCGCCTAAGACCTCAAAAATGACTAAAAACACCCAAATATGATCAAAATATGTTAAAAATATCCTCGGAGTGTGTCTTATGTCTTTAAGGTACAAAAGGATTGAAAACAAAGCGAAAACGGGAAAAATCGAGCAGAATCTGGAAAAGTGCAGTCAAGACGTAGCCGGGAAGTGATTTTCTACATTTCTGAAGCCCGAAACGCGTTTTGAGAGTGATCAGGGGGAAAACAACAAAGAACCTAACCCGAACCCAAAAAAACCCCATTTTACCCTTTCCCGATTCCGAAAAATATCCAAAATGCTTTTTAAATCAAAATCTATTTCAAAACCTTGAAACCATTTTTTAAAAACTTATTTTTCTTAAAACCAATTTGTTTTTTCAAAAAAAGCGAAAACTAAAACACAAAAAAAATACTTTTTTACAAAATACTCTTAAAACCTTTTAATAAACAAAAACCCCTGCCATTTAACCTTTTCCCCTTTTTAAACCATTCCCCCCTTGAACCCTTCTTCCCACTTCCTCCTTCATCCCAAAACCAGAAAACCCAAATAAAATCCCACCCAAATGTCATCCCGCCAAAAAGCCTATTCAGATCCCAGTCATCCTCCACTTTCCCTATCACTCTCAAAGCCTGGAAAACTGCACAAGCAACAAGCCAAAGCCCTTCACATGTGGGCAAGCCAGTTGGCAATCCATGGCTTCCCAATTGGAGCTCAAGGTTTAATGGCCAAGATTCGAGTACTCAGCTTATGGATGGTGGAGATGATCACAAAAGAAACACAAATCCACCCAAGACTCTCTTTTCCCTCACTGAAGAAACACATTTGAAGATTGAAGAGGCCTTGAAGACTTAGTATAAATATAGCTTATTGTAGCCATTCAAAGGGCACCCCTAGTCTTAGTTTTAACCCAGTTTCAGTTTTTAAAATTCAAATTGTAATTTGCTTTCTCATTAATGAAAAGTATCTTTTTTATAAACTATGTTCTTTAGCATTTGAGTTATTTTAGTTGTTTAATGTTGTGTTTCAAATTCTTATGTTAATCACCATTTCAAGTTTATCAAAGAAATCCAAAAATCAGTTTCCCAAAAGTAGTTTTTTTTCAAAATCATTCTCTTCATTGGTGTTTGTTTTAAGCTGCTAGGTGGTTAGAAACAAGTTTTTACCCATTTAACTTATCAAGTCAAAGGTCTTTTATCAAGTAAGGTTTAGTGGGAAAAGATTTCACAAGAGTTGAGCAAGTTTGGATAAAAGCAAGAGTGTTTTTCAGTACTTTTTGTAACTATGCAGATCAGCAGCTATGCTGCTGATCTTGGACCCTTTTTCTTAATCAAAATGATGTTTAAATCTTGCCTAACTTGTTTTTATTAAGCCCTTGCATGCCTAACTTTTCTTAATTTCAGTTTTTAGTTTTCGAGTATCCCTTAGCATAGTTAAGTTTGAAGTTAAAAATCTGGTTTGGTGCTCATTCTTGTTCTGTATCAGTGGTAAAAGTAGCCCAAGAGCTACTGCATCGGCTTATTTCTAAGCTATTTAGAAGCTTTTCCTTGCCCTTTAATTGGTTTAATTTGCATCTCCAATGTGCTAACTTTGTGTTGTAGCCTTTGTTTGCTTTAGAAGACCTCATCTCAGCTTAATGATAAGCTCCAAATTAGGCCCCTTCAAGCTGCTTTTAACCTGCAGCCAACAGGTCAATATTTTCCTTCTTTTATGGCTTAATGTTAGTGCTTCTTAGGTTATCTTAGTAGTTGAATGTTCAATAAGTTATTAGTTTAGTTAAACTTAGCTTATAAGTGCTTATTAGCTCCTTTACTGCTTAGTTCCCCTTATTTTTTAGCTTAGGACTCCCGATTTAGAATAGCTTATTAGCCAACTGCATTCCATTTTTTATTCAGTCTTCCTTTTCAGCTATTGTATATTGTCTTTTTTTATGTTTGTTTAGATTTAAGTTAAATCTGTTTTTCTAGCTTAATTAGTGCTTATAAGTTTAGTTAGAGGGTGTTTGGTTGACTGCTCTTTTTATCCCAACACTTTCATTAAGTCTGCTTGTTTAGTTCTTAAATTCTGTCATCAATCAGTTTTTCAAATAGCCTATTGGGAAAGAATTGGACAAAAATGTTTCACAAGAGAATCATCTTCTGGTCTTATAAATAAGTTCCAAAAACAGAAAATAAAGAAAAAACAAAAAAAAAGATTTTCAAAAAAACAAGCAAGAGGTGGGATTCGAACCCCTGACCTCTTGCCTGTGAAAGCACCAACACAACACCTTAAACACCAACTGCCCTTGGGAATTTTTTTCAAACATGCTTTGCACAATTAAATCTTTAAGGGGCATTTGGCAGTTTAATGAATAAGCCCTTTTTAGCTTATCTTTTGCTTATTTCTCCAAAAAACTTCCTCATTTTTTTTCTTAGGTCCAGTTTAACTCAAGGTACTTTTAGTGATTTTTCAGATTTTTCTGAAATAGGTTAGTATTTTTAATTAATTAATTAGTGTTAATTAGTTTTTAATTCGTAGTAATTATTTTAAAAGTCGAACAAATTCCCAGATTTTTTCTAAAATTATTTTTAGTCGATTAGAACGTAGGAAAATTGTTTTCACACCCGTAGCCCTTAAATTGCAAAACTTTTACGTTTATGGCTCGGGTGGTTCCCGGTTTTTGCGTTTTTTAGTTTTAGCACCCTAGGACTTAGTTTAGCTTTATTTTATCATTCCTTAGACTTAGTAGTAGTTAATTAGTGATTTACTTTGTTCCCGTTGCCTTAATTACCTTCCCGTTCATTAATTTGTAGAAAACGTAATTCAAATCAAAAAATCGTTAAACCAATTCAAGTTAAAAATCACAAAACTCAACGAATCCTTCCATTCACACCTCGTTGGGACACGACCCGGGAAATCACTTTTCCGGTATCACTTTTATCACACCCGTAAGATTTGGCACGTTAACCCTTTTCCTAAAAGGTTGATTTTTCGGGTTTTACGGTTAATTTGATATATTGATATTGTGTTTATTTCACCACACTCACAAACAACGAATCATTGGGCCACTTCACTTTTAAGCCGACAAACTCACAATTGAAAAGTATCCGACTACAAGAAAAAACTACTTGTATAAAACTAGGTCGAGAGAAGAGTTTTCATTATTCCCCTTCTGTCGACTTTTTATTTGTTATAACTTAACCTTTGTTTAAGGGTTTTAGCTATTAAATAGAAACCTATTTTTTTAAATGTTCCGATATGGTACGTGTACGTGTACTTTTGAGTTTTGTGCTAATATGATACAAGAGTAACTTTTTGACCACCTAAACTAGAAAAAATGTTATTTGAGCAAAAATGGTCCTTTGTGATTTATTTCTTTTGCAAAATAGGTCACTGCAATTTTTTTCCAAAATAAGTATTTGTGCGTTTAGTTGGTGAAATTTTTTCATACGTTTTTATACGTTTTCATCCATTTTTATATGTTTTCATCATTTTTACGTTTTTATACGTTTTCATCCGTTTATGTACGTTTTAATACATTTTCATCCATTTTTATACGTTTTCATACGTTTTTATACATTTTCATAAGTTTATGTCAGTTTTTATACGTTTCGTGTTTTTCTTTCGTTTTCGTTCGTTTTTATACGTTTTCATTCGTTTTTCTTCGGTTTTCATATCTTTTATCCGTTTTTATATGTTGTTGCCTGTTTTTATACGTTTTCATCCGATTTTATACATTTTCATTTGTTTCTATATGGTTTTATCCGTTTTTATAAGTTTTCGTCCGTTTTTCTTACGTTTTTATTTGTTTTCATCCGTTTTCATATGTTTTTACACGTTTTCATACATTTTAGTATGTTTTTATGCGTATGAAAACATGTGAAAACGTATAAAAATTGATAAAAATATATAAGATTGATAAAAACATATGAAAACGTTTTTATACGTTTCGTCCCTTCTTACGTTTTCGTCCTTTTTTATACATTTTCATACATTTTTGAATATTTCCTTAGTCACCAACACTGTCATAAAAAAAAGTAGGAATGGATAAATAACACATAAATTGAGGCATACGAAAACGTATAAAAATTGACAAAAACGTAAGAAAACGTATGAAAATGGACGAAAACGTATAAAAATGTACCAAAACGTATGAAAACAGGCGAAAACGTACAAAAACAGATAAAATGTATATGAAAACGTAAGAAATGTACAAAAAAGGTATGAAATTCTATAAAAAAGAGCGAAAACGTAAGAAAATAGATGAAACGTATAAAAAGGACAAAAAATATACAAAAGCAGATGAAAACGTAAGAAAATGGATGAAATGTATAAAAAAGATAAAAAAACATACAAAAACAGAAAAAACGTATAAAAATGAAACAAAATGTATGAAAACGTAAGAAAACGGTCGAAAACGTTTAACAACATACGAAATTGTAAGAAAACGGATGAAAACGTATAAAAACGGACGAAAACATATAAAAACGGATTATACCCCATGAAAACGGATGAAAACATATAAAAACGGGTGAACACGGATACAAACGAATGAAAACGTATAAAAACAGATGAAAACGTATAAAAACGGATGAAAACGTATAAAGCCGCACAAAAACTGATAAAAACGTAATAAATGTACAAAGAAAAAATATCTTCATTTTTTTTAAAAGGAAAAATTTTCACCATCTAAAAGCACCCTAAAAACGTACAAGGACTTATTTTGAAAAAACCGCAAAAGGACCAAATTTGTAAAAGAAATTAACCACAAGGGACCATTTTTGTTGAAAAAAAGCATTCCACACTTTGGTAGCCGGTTTTACCGGTAGCCGGTCACAATGTGGCCATATTAGCATAAAATTCAAAAGTACACGTACCACATTGGAACGAAAAATAGTACACATATCGGAACATTTGAGAAAGTAGGTGTCTGTTTAATAGCTAAAACCCTTTGTTTAATGATTGTTATGTTTGTGTTTCTTTAAAATACGAGGCTGATTTTTCTTACGTGTTTTCTTACCTGAAAAAGACCATAGTTAGTAGTTAGGCATGCTTAACCTAGTTGTTGATTAATTCTTTTCGTTGTTAATATGTTGTTTAATCGAAGATCCATATGTGTGATTGTTTGACAAAGCATAAACTGATTAAGGACTAGCCACGATTTTAGGCTTTAATTGTTTTGAACTTTTGAGTGTGAATTTGACGAGCAAGATATCTTGCCATGTTTTCTATTAGTCGAAGATTATAAGTTTTAATGACAAAGCGTATACCTAATGAGATTTATGAGGGCATACTCGTAAGATTGGATGTGAAGAATCTTCTTAGATGAAAGAGTGTGTGCAAGTCATGGAAATCTTTGATAACATGCCCTCGTTTCATTAAAGCTCATTGGAAGCGTAGTTACAACAATAATGATAATGGACATAGAGAATTCATCCGGGCTGTTTTTCCATATTACATGTTCAGAGATCTAAAATACTATCTTGTTGGTTCTGCACATGGCCTTGTATGTATCAATAGTTTTTGTGATGACGAAATTATAGTAGCCAATCCCTGGACTAGAGAAGAGAAAATATTTAAAATGCCTCTTGTTACAGAGTTTTCATGGTGGGGTTTTGGGTATGATTTACTAACAAATTATAAGGTTGTATTAGGGGTCATGGATTATGAGGAGGAGTGTCAGACATCTTTCCAAGTGTTGTCTTTAAAATCAAATGTTTGGAAACATATCGGACACGTGAACTATATATGCTATATTTCTCAAAGACTCGGTACTTTATGCAATGAGGCACTTCACTGGGTTATGCATTCTCGAAATCCACCCATAAATTCATTGATTATTTCTCGATTTATCTAAGGAGGTATTCAAAGAAATTCCCCAATCTGATGATGCGAGATATGAACCTGATAATGTTTATAGCTGGAATACAATGGTGGGGTTTAGGGACGAATGCATGTGCATATATTGTGAATCTCTTCCTGAGCATAATGTATGGGTAATGAAGAAGTACAATGTAAAACAATCTTGGGTAACATTGGGGCATAATAGCCAACTTAACTTTGAATATAACTACTACGACAATGTCATTCCTCTTGAAAGGTCAACTCATAAAACATGGTATTTACAAAAGTGTGCGAGTGTCCCTACTTATGTTATGCAGAGCCTTGTATCTCCAAATCTTCAAGCATCCAATGAATAGGCGGCTTCTAATTATCATCTTGTTCCATGGTTCGTTCTTTCATCACATCACATCATATACTATAAAAATTACATGTTTCTTGTGAAGTCGTATTATATCATCAATTGCTCTAATAATAGATTTGTGCTGGTACATTAGATTGAAAGTCTTTGCTATTTTGACTAGCCATAATGCCACATTATCGTATTTCTTTCAAATTAGAATCATTAATAATTTGATCATTAATCGTTGTATTCAAGCTCATTAGTTGTGGAGTTCCCCCAATTTAGTGCTTTAATTCAAGCTATGTTGCTCACTTTCCATTTTATTTTGTCAGTTAATCAAGAATGAACTTCCGACTGCCAGAGTTTGATGCGACTGAAGTAGTCAAGATGAGGTGACAGAGTTTCATATATTACAACTTATGTTTTTATATTTAGTAGTTTCTAAATGAAATTTATGGCAGAATTATTTGAATGATCTATGTTTTTGTTTAGATTTATGGTCATCTCATATTCTATCAACTCCGCTTACATGTCAACACAATTCAGATAAGTTCATGCCGAGTTATTTCATGCCTAGACCCCAAGGTATATTTTGACCTGTCTGGATAGCAAATGTTGGGGATAAAACAGTCTGTAGTAAAATGGAATCTAGCTTCCACCAGACCAACGCATGAAAATTCCGCAAGCTTCTTCTGCTAACTGACCCTCATCCTCTGTAGCCCACGCCATCCAGTAGCTACTGTCCATTTCCACTTATTAAAGTAATTGGAATAAGATCTTCTCTATACGCTGAAGTGGTAAAAGTTGAGTAAACACAGAGTATTAAACGTCTAGATTGTGATTCTTCTTAACGTGTCATTTCTAAGGACCCGCCTTTGGTCTTTAAGGTCTTGTATTTTCTTTCCAAGTGTAAACCGTGACTTGTCTGAGGGAGGGTTGTCATAGTTTTGGGCTCGTTCGGTGAATTCGCTTAGTTTAATCTCTTGAAATGAGCGGCTATTTATCGTGTAAATTTTCTTGCAGGATCTGCTATTAGATCATGATGTGTTACTGATTGAACGATCACACCATCCTTCATTACCTACAACCATACTTGTATTGATATTATTTTGATGTTAAAATATAGTATGAAACACATCGCACACAATGGCGTTACAACCTACCAAAATCATATTCGATGCACTATAAGCTCTAACTGATGCACATAAACAACAGTCTTCCGATCAAGCAGATTCAGAAAACATTGCAGCAGAAAAACTAATATGACCTTTGAATAAAGGATGCTTAAAAGAATTTGTTATAATTAATTGTATCTCGAAGGCTTGAACATATGGGCAGTGTTATAAACGTCAACAACGTTAAAAGGATCGTCAAGGATATACACATATGAGTCATTATACAACCCCTCGCTAATTGAATACGTTGTTTTGGTCCTCCACTGAGGTTCAACCCTTTGTCGCCCTCTACACTTAGATCACTATATCAATCAATGTCTCAAAGTAACGAGCCAAACTTTTGGAAAATTTAGTGCACTTGTGGGATTAGTTCACACATGGTTTTGGGTAAGGAGGTACGGAATATACACCCATGAGGTCCCCTGAACACCTCGACTCAATAGTGGTTAGTACTGCTAGTGTATTGGTTACTACTGCTATTGTAGTAACTGATGGTTCCTACTGGTAGTGTATTGGTTCCTGCTGCTAGTGTATTTGTTACTACTGCTAGTGTAGTAACTGATGGTTTCTACTGGTAGTGTATTGGTTCCTGTTGCTAGTGTAATGGTTCCTACTAGTAGTGTTGCAGTGATTAATTTGTAACAACTTTGACTCATTCAAGTGGTCATTATGACGCTTTATGACCATGTTTAATTGGTCATGTAACCACTATTCCTATGATAATGGAGGCTTATTATGGGTGATTAATTGACCGTTAATTACTCATAAAGTCCATTGACTAGGAGTGAGTGTTCTCTACTATAAATAGAGATGGACACCATCAGCATGAATAAGTGGTGTATAACCGTGAGAAACAAACAAAAAGCTTAAACATTTATATGCGCAAGGGTTATTGATTTGTGCCTTATTCAATAACAAACATTTGGTCTTATCCCAAGTAGATATTCGTGTAACCCAGGCATAGGGTCGAATAGTTTACTTTGGAAAGTGATCACACGATTCCAAGTGATATCCGGTAACCACCTAGTGGTATTGCATTGCTACTGATTATCTTACCCTCCTGCTGGGCGTATAACCACCAACAATCAAAGTAAACTATTTTGTGATAATCAATGGCTGCTGCTGTAATGAAACACATGGCTTCAAACTTTGCCAAGATGGACAAGTTTGAAGGGGTGGACTTTAGGAGATGGCAGAAAAAGATGCACTTCTTGCTGTCAAGTATGAGTGTGGTCTATGTTTTGACCACACCTATTCCTGATGATGGGGATGATGCTAATGTGAAACAGATCAGAAGAAGGAGCAAATGGGAGAATGATGACTACATTTGCAGAGGTTTAATTCTCAATGGTATGTCTGATTCTCTATTTGACATTTATCAGAATTTTGAATCTTCCAAAGAACTATGGGATTCCTTGAATGCCAAATATATGGTGAGGATGCATCAAGTAAGAAGTTCCTTGTAAGTAATTTCACAAATTACAAAATGACTGATTCAAGACTAGTTATGGAACAATACAATGAACTTCTTGGTATACTTGGAAGGTTTACACAACACAATATGCACATGGATGAGGCTATTTCAGTCTCTTGTGTCATTGATAAACTTCCTCTTGCTTGGAAATATTTCAAGCATACCTTGAAACATAATAAGGAGGAGTTAACTCTTGTTGAGTTGGGCAGTCATTTGCGCATTGAGGAATCTCTCAGGGTGCAGGATAATGACAAGCCAAAGAGTAGCAATGCTACTGGTGCATCTGTTGTCAATATGGTAGAGCATAACAACTCCACTAGGTACAATGACAACAAAGGCAAACGTAAACATCATGATAACACAAGAGCATATCCTAACAAGAAGGCAACACCTACTTGTTGGAAATGTAGCAAAACTGGTCACATTAAAAGGGATTGCAAAGGTATTAAGGTTGGTGGTAAAGCCAATGGATCAGGCACTAATGGTTCAGGGAGTGGTGGTTCTACCAACTCACTGAAAGGTCATAATATGTTTAATAAGTCTTTTGAGATTTATTATGTTACATATGTATCTGAATCTTATTATGTGCAGGATGATGTTGCGTGGTGGGTTGACTCTGGTGCAACAGTTCATGTGTGCAAAGATAGAAGCTGGTTCAAGACTTATGAGTCACTGAATGATGGTTCTATTCTTCACATGGGAAATGAGTCAACAGCCTTGGTGCATGGTCGTGGTTGTGTAGATCTTAAGTTTAGTTCTGGAAAGATTCTAACTTTGTTTAATGTTATTCATGTTCTTGATATAAGGAAGAACTTGGTTTCAAGTAGTATTTTGAATAATCATGGTTATAAACAAGTTATTGAATCTGATAAATTTGTTTTGTCTAAACATGGTGTGTTTATTGGTTTTGGCTATTTATGTAATCAAATGTTCAGGCTTAATATTGTTAATGATTATGTTAATTCAGCCTTTATGACCACAACTGACCTGACTGGCTCTACCCTCTGGCATGCTAGACTTGGCCATGTACACTATAAAAGGATGCAAGATATGTCTAAGGATGGGTTAATCCCAGCATTTGACATGGACACTGAAAAGTGTAAAACTTGCATGTTGACCAAAATAACTAAGAAACCTTTTCAGGGTGTTAAACGTGAATCTAAGCTCTTGGAGCTAATACACAGTGACCTCTTTGGGGAATAAGAAGTACTTTGTGACATTTATTGATGATGCTTCTAGGTTTTGTTATGTCTATCTGTTACATACTAAGGATGAAGCATTAGATAAATTCAAAGTGTTTAAAACTGAAGTTGAATTACAACTTGGGTCTTTGATCAAAATATTAAGGACTGATAGGGGAGGTGAGTACATGGATACTATGTATTTTCAGTCTGTTGGTATAATTCATGAAACAACTGCTCCCTATACTCCTCAGCAAAATGGTATTTCTGAAAGGAAAAACAGGGTGCTGAAAGAGATGGTTAATTCCATGTTGTCCTATTCAGGACTGAGTCAAGGGATCTAGGGTGAAGCTATGTTAACAACTTGCTATTTATTAAATAGGGTTCCCAACAAAAGGAACAAGGTTACCCCTTATGAACTCTGGACTAAAAGGAAACCCAACCTGAACTATCTCAGGGTTTGGGGTTGTAGGGCTGTTGTAAGACTCCCTGATCCAAAGCTTAAAACTTTAGGTGAAAGAGGCATTGATTGCATCTTTGTTGGATATGCTGAGCATTCCAAGGATTTTAGGTTCTATGTTATTGAACCTAATGAATCTATTTCAATTAACTCCATAATTGAATTATGGGATGCTAACTTTGATGAGAATAGATTCTCATCAGTCCCTAGACCAAGTCAAAGGATTCCTAATGACATTGGTGTATCGAGGTCCCTAATGAGGTTGTGATTCAACAACCTAAACCTATGCTCAGAAAGAGCAAAAGGGTCAGGAATCCAAAGTCATTTGGACCTGAGTTTCAATTATATTTAATTGAAGGAACTAGGGATGAGGTCTCTGACCAATACTCCTATTGCTTCATTGTTGAGGATGATCCCAATACATTTGAAGAAGCAATGAAGTCCCATGATATTGCTTTATAGAAAGAAGCAATCAATGATGAGATGGATTCCATCATGGGCAACAACACTTGGGTGTTGGTTGATCTACCACCTGGTTGCAAACCTTTGGGTTGCAAATGGATTTTCAAAAGGAAAATGAAGGTAGATGGAACTATTGAAAAGTTCAAGGCTAGACTAGTCATTCAGGGCTTTAAACAAAAGTCAGGAATAGACTAAATTGATACTTATGCTCCTGTAGCTCGTATCATTACCATAAGATTGCTGATTGCTTTGGCATCAATTCACAATCTGATTATTCATCATATAGATGTGAAAACGGCTTTCTTAAATGGTGAATTGGAAGAGGAGGTTTATATGAACCAACCTCAGGGCTTTATCTTGCCTGGCAATGAAAACAAGGTGTGTAAACTGATTAAGTCTCTTTATGGACTAAAGCAGGCACCTAGGCAATGGCATCAAAAATTTGATGAAGTGGTTTTATCTAATGGTTATTTACTTAACCAGTCTGAAAAATGTGTGTATAGCAAATTTGATGAATCTGGTAAAGGAGTCATCATTTGTCTATATGTTGATGACATATTGATCTTTGGCACTGACCAAAATCAGGTTGACCTGACAAAGGAATTTTTGTCATCAAGGTTCTCCATGAAGGACATGGGGGAGGCTGATGTTATCCTTGGAATAAGGATTAAACATGAAATTAAAAGAATTTCTATCTCTCAGTCTCATTATATTGAGAAGGTGTTGAGGAAATTCAATTACTTTGATTGTACTACAGTGAGTACACCTATGGATACTTGTGAGAAGTTGATGCCTTATAAAGGCAAGGCTGTATCTCAACTTGAGTATTTTAGGGTAATTGGCTGCCTGATGTATGCCATGACTTGTACAAGACATGATATTGCATTTGCAGTGGGTAAATTGAGTAGGTATACTAGTAATCCTAGTGCTCATCACTAGCAAGCGTTCGAGGGTACAAGTATCTGAAGTGAACTATGTATTATAGTCTCTTATATACTGGTTATCCTTCAGTGTTAGAAGGATACACTAATGCAAGTTGGATCAGTAACACTGAAGAAAATTCGTCTACCAGTGGCTGGGTATTCCTACTTGGTGGAGGTGCAATTTCTTGGACATCCAAGAACCAAACTTGCATCACCAATTCAACAATGGAATCTGAATTTGTGGCCTTAGCAGCTGCTGGTAAAGAAGCTGAATGATTGAAAAACTTGCTTCTTAAGATTCTATTGTGGCCTAAACCTATAGCACCTAATTCTATCTGTTGTGATAGTGAAGCTACATTGGCAAAGGCTTATAGCCAGATGTACAATGGGAAGTCTAGACATTTAGGTGTCATACATAGCATGATTCGTGAGCTTATCATGAATGGGGTGGTATCTATAGAGTTTGTTATATCTTCACAAAATTTAGCTGATCACTTGACGAAGGGTTTGGCTAGAGACTTGGTTATAAAGTCTGCTAAAGGGATGGGTTTAAGTCCAATTTAGTCACTGAATGCTAGGACACCCAACTCCCTCCTAAGGAAACTTAGGAGCTGAGTTAAATGTGGAAAGTTGAACATTCAGTCGACTGGAGCACATGTTTATTTTACATCCCAAGGTTGTGCTCAGAACCTGCTGGAAAGGAGGATGAAATCTTTACTTCTTAATGGTTAATTTCTTTGAAAAAGTGCTTGGCAGGAGCATGAATAAAGAGAAATCACCTATGTGAATGTTGAAGTTTTGCCGCTTCAGGGAGCTTTGGACTTTTGGCTCTTACAACATTTATGATTTTGGATATGGACACATGGCTTGTAAAGTGTCAGGAGCGTTTAAGTGTTTGAAAACTTGTGTGTATTTTATCTTCAGGTATTCAAATGGGTTGAAGGGTTCAATTCTTAGAACACCCTGATTCTTGAATATTTGAATGTGTAATGTACTAAGATGGAAATTCAATCCTCAGGATATTTTCGTTTATGCACATGTTTTGTTTGATGTTTGTTTTTCATGCAAAGGAAGTGAACTAAATCTGGGGAGGATTGTTGAAAAATTTAGTGCACTTGCGGGATTAGTTCACACCTGTTTTTGGGTAAGGAGGTACGGAGTGTACACCCATGAGGTCCCTGAACACCCTGACTCAATAGTGGTTAGTACTGCTAGTGTATTGGTTACTACTGCTATTGTAGTAACTGATGGTTCCTACTGGTAGTGTATTGGTTCCTGCTGCTAGTGTATTTGTTACTACTGCTAGTGTAGTAACTGATGGTTTCTACTGGTAGTGTATTGGTTCCTGCTGCTAGTGTAATGGTTCCTACTAGTAGTGTTGCAGTGATTAATTTGTAACAGCTTTGACTCATTCAAGTGGGTGTTATGACTGCTTATGACCACGTTTAATTGGTCATGTAACCACTATTCCTATGATAATGGAGGCTTATTATGGGTGATTAATTGGCCGTTAATTACTCATAAAGTCCATTGACTAGGAGTGAGTGTTCTCTACTATAAATAGAGATGCACACCATCAGCATGAATAAGTGGTGTATAACCAGGAGAAACAAACAAAAGCTTAAACACTTATATGCGCAAGGGTTATTGATTTGTGCTTAATTCAATAACAAACATTTGGTCTTATCCCAAGTAGATATTCGTGTAACCCAGACATAGGGTCGAATAGTTTACTTTGGAAAGTGATCACACAATTACAAGTGATATTCGGTAACCACCTAGTGGTATTGCATTGCTACTGATTATCTTACCCTGCTGCTGGGCGTATAACACCAACACAAACCACATCTATCGATAAGTTCATCATAAAACGTACCCCTTGATCATTTGCCTACCATGCAAATAGAATGTTTTCTCGTCCTCGTTTGAATCCTAGCACTTTGTGGCATCATAATGTCAGAGATTAGATTTCGTTGTTGGACTGCATAATGGACCGTAAATCTGGGTATTCATATTGGGCCTTTAGCAACCATTAACGGGCCCTGTAAGTTGTAGGTACACATGATGCGAATTGAAATAATGTTACAGACTATATGATGCATTGCAAGTTTTTTTTTTTTTTTTTTTTTTTAATTTATTTATTTATTTATTTATTTTATTTTATTTTATTTTATTTTATTTATTTATTTATTTTTTAAGGCCATTAAGGTACCATGGTTTCTGAATTTTTGAACAAAAAATTCACGAGATTTGAACCTTCCGCCACACAAATTTAAACCGAGTAAACCGCCACACAGATGCATTGTAAGTTTGTAACCCCATGCTAAGAGCATCTACAATGCATCAAGTCTTTAAAGATTTGATGCATTTAATGCATTAAGTGTATATCAAATTTATATAACCAAGACTTTGAAGAATGACTTGTAGTTTATCAAGCTTTTGTAAAAAACTTTTTAAAAAGTTTCGATTGCAATGCTAAAAACACCTGTCAAAAAACTGTTTAAAATAATAAAAAGCTATTGTTAGTTTTTGCATTGGAGATGTTCTTATCTGCAATATGGTAAACATTTCTCTTTAAATTATTCGTTAAGAGAATCTTATCCTAGATAATGGTTATGAAACCTAAAGCTAGTGTCTTTGAGCCAGAATCATAAAATGATATGATCACTCCCATTCTATTTAGCTTCATTCTATATTTTATACTACTGTTCTAACATATATGACAACTTTCCAAGCATTTTGACATAATTTCAATTAATAACAGCCAATGTATCAAATTTTTAGTACAGTTGCTATTGTCACCGGGGCCGACTCGACTATAAGGCCACTAAATCACACACTTTAGGCTCATGTTTTTTGAAAGCCTCAAAGATCATATTTTTGTTTATGTATTACGAAGTACTACAAAACTAATTTCATACAAACGCCAAGAGTTAAAAAAGTGTCAAAAATGGAAATTCATTCGATGAAAATAAGAAACAAGCTAAAAAAATATTAAAGCCTCCGTAGGCCACGGGACGGCCCTGAATGTCACAAATATTAAGTAGTTTGTAGTTTCGTCTTGGTAAAATTAACACTACACATAAATATGTATCAATAACAGTAATAGGTTTACAACCATACAACCAAAGTCTTTAAAAATTATAAATGAGGATATACAATTTCGTAAGTTACAGTAATAAAAAGCAAACAAAACATGACCAAAACAGGATCGTGGTCCTCTACTCCTCTTTCTACAATCTACAATGTTCTAGTAGTACAATTTTAGACAGAATATTCGACTCTTGATTTTTCATTTTCCAATTTTCAACGCCAATCTTCCTAAACAAAATTACCCACGTAAACCAGTGTATCAACATAATGTCGTCATTTATATCTTCATTATGTTGTCATTTTTTTCTTAAGGTTTGGGTCAAATGTTAACTTTGGTTTTTGTTTCTACAAAAATTTCTGGTTATGGAAATTTTGCCTTCACTTTCGTATGCTTACATCCTTTGGACCACCAAATATGTGATAATCCATTGTAGAAAATTTCACATGTCACCAAATATGTGATAATCCATTGTAGAAAATTTCACATGTCACATTTCATTCTCGGTTGAGAAAACTTTATACCAATAGAGGAAATACTAGATTTAGAGTAAAAAATTGTGTGACAAAAAAGAGAGCATATATTTGTCTAATTGTAACACACTAACATCATATTGTTATAACTATGTTACCAGATATCACAAATGAAAGTGTTTAAAGTCTCTATACATAATGATCTTAAAAATGAGTTTCACCAAAACGTTAAGTGACAATTACCTCAAATGTATCAAACTTTACACTTTTTTCGAGTTTTATGTAATCAACTTTTTTTTGCCGTGTATAAATCAACTTTTGAATTTTGACATTTGTATGTATTTTATTCATATACAATGACCATTTTACTCCTTCGCCTATTAATAAAGTGATTAAAAAACATAAAAGTAAAATGGTCACAAAATATACTCAAATTAATACTCAAATTTTGAAATTCACTAAAGTATATAATAGCATAAAGAGAAAGTTGGTGTTAAAATGATATCAAAACAACAACAACAACTTCTTAATCACCCAACCAACCACCCCTTGGTGATCATTCACTTTTATTATAACAATATACACAGATAGCTTGTCCCCAACACTGATGCAAGCAAACAATACAAAAGAAAATATATGACAGTCCCTCTAATAGGTGATGTCTACAAACTCACACTCTAAACATGAACCCAATACAAACCCAGAATACTGAAACAAAACAATGAACAAGATCAAGATGATCTTGATACGCAAAACCAGACTTAAACTATTAACCCAAAAGATCAATATTCACTCAGAGAAAATCAGAGATCAATTTGTGTGTAGATGAAGTTGTGAAACCCTAGATCCGTCCAAGAGCTTATATACACCTCAAGTTCCACAAAAGACCCCTGAGAAATATAAACATGACAAACAGAACCAAACATAGAGTTAGGCATAATAAATTTACATATTAGACCCTGAAGGTTCATAAGTTGGTCAAAGATGTTTCTTTTAACACCCCCTCTTAAACTGATGAACCTGCAAAAAGATTAACCATGCCCAACTTCTTAACCATAGAACCATGCTGCACAGAACCAAGAGCTTTGGTCAAAACATCTGCAGTTTGACTTTTAGAGTCAACCTTAATAGTTTTGATCAAACAGTAGCAACCTTTCTCTAACCAAATGTACATCAATGTCAAAATGTTTAGTCTTTTCATGTAAGACTGGATTAGCTGCTATCTGAATAGCAGACTTATTATCACAACACAACTCAACAAAACAAAGAATCACCCACACCAAGATCCTTCAAGATCTTAACAATCCACATAATCTCACAAGTAGCAGAAGCCATTGCTCAGATTCACCTCACCTGAAGACCTAGACAATGTAGCCTGCTTCTTGCTCTTCCAAGAAACCAAATTACCATTCACAAACACACAATATCCAGAAACTAACCTAATAATAGGACACTTTGCCCAAATAATCGAATAAGCAACAACTTTAAACCCACCTTGACCCTTACTAAACCCAATACCACTACCAGGAGCCAACTTCAAATACTTAAGCACTCTTAAGCCCCTATTGAAATGAGATCAAAGGAGCATGCATATGTTGGCTCAAACAATGAACAAAGATAGGCAATATCAGTCTATTCATAGTCAAGTAAATCAATTTACCAACAAGTTTTTGATAACTTGTAATATTTTTCAAGTATTTATAACCATCTGACTCTTTATGAGCCAAAACAACATTTTCAGGTAAAGGAGTCATAACAGGTTTGCATGCCAATAAACCAAATTCATGAAGCAATTCCAAACAATATTTCCTCTGATTTAGACACAATCCCTCTTTACTTTTTAGAACTTCAATACCCAAAAAATATTTTAATTCTCCCAAATCCTTGATCTTAAACTTATTTTTCAAAAAACTTTTAAAACTTTCAATTTCTGTTTCACTATTGCCTGTAATAACCAAATCATCAACATATACAAGCAAAAATAAAACAGTTTTACCTTTTGTTTTAACAAACAAAGAATAGTCATTTTTAGATTGTTCAAAACCTGCTTCAAACAAGGCCTCACATTTATGATTCCATCTGTCTAGGAGCCTGTTTCAAGCCATATAAAGACTTTTTTAATAGACAAACCTTATTGTCTCATTCTTTAAAACCCGGAGGAGGTAACATATAAACCTCCTCATTTAAATCCCCATACAGAAAAGCATTGTTAACATCTAGTGAAAAATTTTCCAATCCATTTGAGCCCACTTATTAAGCACCTAACAGTACCCATCTTAACAAAGTGACTAAAAGTTTCTTCATAATCAATACCCTCCTTCTGACCATATCCTTTGGCTACTAATCTAGTCTTATACTTATCAACCTCACCGTAAGACTGATATTTAATTTTAAAGACCCACTTAGACCCAATGGCTTTCCTACCACAAGGAAGCTCAACAACTTCCCAAGTATCATTCTCATATAAGGCATTCATTTCCTCACCATAGCATTAATCCAGTTAATATTAGTAGAAGCTTCCTCATAAGAAGAAGGTTCACCAGATTTATTCAAATTGGAAACAAAGCAATAATTCTCAATAGTAAGCACAACATGATTAGCATATCGATGTAAGCCATATTTAACCTTGCTATCAAGCACATATTCATTCAACTTAGCATGCAATTTAGAAACTCTACTAGACCTTCTACTACTACCTTCTTCCATCTGAACAGGCACACTTTGAAACACAGGAACCACATTTTGGTTTTGAAAAACATTTTCCTCAGAATTATTTTGATCATCTAAGGGAGTTGCAGTGTGTAAACCATCATTTCCACCGAGTACCAACTCCGGGACATGATTGTGGTATATGTTCTTCACAACCAGACCCACTAGAGCTACCTACAGATCCTGGTTGATGCACACTACCTTCTCTACCAAAACCAGATGTATTTTCAGGATGGGGCATAAAACTATTTGAATTTTCATCATTGAGAGTTGAAGTTTTGGTTGTTATTTCAAACTCAAAAGAATCAAAGAAATTTAAACTAGTGACATCGAATTAGTCTCTCGAAATAGAACTATTTTGACCCATTTTAAAGGGAAAAACAGTTTCATAAAACTTCACATCTCTTGAGTACAAGATAGATCTATTTTCAAGAGTTAACAGTTTATAAGCTTTTTACCACTAGCATATCCAATTAAGACACATTTCTCAGATCTTTCAGAAAGTTTATCAGTTTCTTTTAAAATGGTGGCAAAACACAAATAACCAAAACTCCTAAGATGGACAAGACTAGGTTCCATACCATATATCATACAGAAAGGAGATTTCTCATTCAGAACAGAGGAAGGTAACCTATTAATCAGGTAAGTAGCAGTTAAAATACACTCAGACCAAAACACAAGTGGAATCCCCCCCTGAAACATAAGACTTCTGGCAACATTAAGCATCCTCTCAGCAATCCCATTTTGTTGAGGGGTATAAGCTACAGAGGTATGATGAAGAATACCCATAGTGGTAACAAAATCACTCATTTTATTATTTATAAACTCAGTGCCATTATCAAATCTAATAACCTTAACTTTTTATCAAACCGAAGTTAAAACCATGTTATAAAACCTGACAAACATGTCAAAAACCTCATCTTTCCTCTTAAGAAAATATACCCAAAAAGATCTACTATAATCATCAACAACAGTCAAAAAATATCTATAGCCCTCCCTGCTAACAATTTTATATGGCCCCCACACATCAAGATGAATTAGATCTCCAAAAACTTTAGATTTATGCTCAATTATAGAAAAAGAATCTCTTGTTTGTTTAGCCTTGTGACAAACTTCACAAGGCCCATTATGATCAATATTAGTCAGTTTAAGAGGACCTTTAAGTAATTTTAAAACCTGATTAGCAGGGTGACCAAGCCTATTGTGCCAAATTTCTTTAGAAACAAAACAAAAAAAAACTCACTTTTAACAACACTAGCAGACATGCTATGAACTTTATCAAACAAATAAAGACCACCAAACTCACTACCAGTCCCCAGCACTTTCTGCTTTTTCAAATCCTGAATATAACAAGTAGTTTCATCAAACCCAACACTTAGCTTACTATCCTTAATCAGTTTGTTAACAGATAGCAGACTAACACATTACTCAGGCACAACAAGAACATCAAACAAAACCACATCTTTATTAAGCCTCGAGATTACCACATGGGTAATCTTAGCCAAAGTGCCATTAGGATGACCAACGCTTAACTTTAATTCGAAATATCAACCAAATTAAACATATCTTTAGAGTTATTAGTTAAATGTTGATTAGCCCCAGAGTCAATAATCCAACCCAAATTGTAATTAACCCCATTCAAATTCACATTAGCATTAAAAATTGATAAAAGTGTTGATTAAAGAAAACACTGCAGTTAAAGAAAGAACAAGAACTACTTGCCATGTTGGCATGAGCAGAATTAGGTTTCTCATTCAAAAGATTCATTAACTTCATAACCTGTTCATTAGTGAAAGACAGAGTACCAGTACTAGTTTTTAAACCATTGTTAACCACATTGGCACTTTTAGGACCATTGGGTTTATTAAAAATGATTTAAGATTTGGATTCTTTTGAACCCAAATAGATACCCAATGATCTCAAAACACCTATCCACAAGATGACCTTTTAAACCACAATTATTACAAAGTAAACTGTCATAATTTCCCCGTTATTGTTTCCGAAATATTATTCCAAGTACCGTTTCTTTTCCAAGTAGTGTTCTTATTATCCACGTGATTTAGAAACAAAAGCGTATTAATTCTGAGCCTTCTCGGCCATTGTATGGTAGGAATCCCTCTCGTGAGATTCTTCCCTAGAAACAATAAAAAGCATCTTTAACCTCGTGAAGAACTTCTAGTTAGAATAGTGCTTCAGGTTGAGATAGATGTCATCAAGACCCATAAGAAACCGCATTAGTTTTAAAAAGTTTTCCATGATCAATTAACTCTTGTCTAGCATCACGTGTACAGCCTTGAAGTTTAGTAAGAATATCAAATTCTATCCAAAGAGAATTCAACTTATGGTAGTATTCAAACAGTGACAAACCTTGTTTAAAACCATTTATTTTTTGAAGCAAATTAAACACCACAGACCCATCAATCCTATCATAAGTGTCCTTTAAATCTTTCCAAATAACGAAGCATTATCGAGAAAACACATGACCAAGATAAACATCTTGGGATAAAGAACTCAAAACCCAGTTTAGAACAACGACATTACACCTATCCCATGCCTGAAGAGGACTAGCGGCATAAGCGAGACCTAAGACAAGTCCCATCAAGAAATCCCATCTTATTTTTAATTTGCATAGCTAATTTCATTGCACTAGCCCAGATTCTATAATTCTCAACCTTAGACAACTTAATAGTCACAATAGAAGCACAATTAGAGTCATTAGGATGCAGATCTGAGGATTACTCGATCCAAACTACTAATCATAATAGCCATGATAACAGAAAAAAGCAGAGAAATAAACCAAGAACTAGCAAACAAGCGATATAAACCAAGAACTAGTAAACAAGCGAGATAACCAAACGGACCACAAATAAACCAACTAAACCAACAATTACCAATAATCTCACCAATCACAACTTCCAAAACAACCCAAAACCCATCCTCCTGCGACCTAGACTCACAAATGAAAAGAAATATACTAAAGAAACTAAAACTCACACCCGAGTCAACTTAGCCCCAATCAGCAAGCTGTGATTGGCGAGCAGTATTCACACTTCAAGGGTGGTGGATCAAGATGTTAGCCAACCCGTTTACGCTCACTAGACTCAAGACTAGTTAACCCTAAGAGAGAAGAAAACCTTAGAGCAATAACCACAGGCAGCGGAAGACAGTCACAAAACGTGACCAAGAAAGAACCCAGAACCACAAACCTCAAGATCTTACAAGAAACCCCCAAATTCCAAATTAGGGTTTCAACCCAATTGACCAAGAAACCACCAACTAATCGTCAATCCTTCAATAACCGACAACCAAAACCTCAATTGCAAAAGAAACCAAAACCCCAAATTCTAGGGTTTCAAGAAAAACCCTAAAATTTCAATTAAGATCACCAAACACGATTCGACTCGAATCAAAAGATTCAAGAACCCAATCAATCAATCGATCAAGAACCCAAATAATCAGATCCCCAATCAAAAACTTAATCAATCCGAACCTAGTGCTCTGCTACCATGTTAAAATGATATCAAAACAACAACAACAAATTCCTAATCACCCAACCAACCACCCCTTGGTGATCATTCACTTTTATTATAACAATATACACAGATAGCTTGTCCCAAACACGGATGCAAGCAATAAATACAAAAGAAAATATATGACAGTCCCTCTAATAGGTGTTGTCTACAAACTCACACTCTAAACACGAATCCAATACAAACCGAATCTGAAACAAAACAATGAACAAGATCAAGATGATCTTGATACACAAAAGGACTTAAGCTATTAACCGGAAGATCAATATTCACTCAGAGAAAACCATAGATCAATTTGTGTGTAGATGAAGTTGTGAAACCCTAGATCCGTCCAAGAGCTTATATACACCTCAAGTTCCACAAAAGACCCCTGAGAAATATAAACATGATAAACATAACCAAACATAGAGTTAGGCATAATAAATTTACATATTAGACCCTGAAGGTTCATAAGTTGGTCAAAGATGTTTCTTTCAACAGTTGGATACACAAAACTCCAAAAACATCGAACACATTATGAACCCTTAGTATATTTATGTACCATTACATATACAGTACATTAAAAAGTATGCGTACTTAACCCATTGTTACTTATTGATGGTAATCAAAGGGTCAAGTAGTAGAAACATACAGGTACACGACCACGAAATAATAAGAACAAAGCTGCCAGGAACACGCAAACCTTTATTGAAGAAATCTTACTTGAAAACTTCAATTGATACAATGTAATTCCCTACCCCTCGTGGTATACATAGACTAACATAGACGCGTTGTACTATAACTAGGATTACATTAAACCTATCCTAAACCAATTAGGACTATCCATATTAGGATAAATATTAGACGAGTTGGTGGCACTCCACTAGTATTTCTGAACACGATCCACGCTTCTGACCCATGATGACTCGGATAATCAACAATCACCCTGAGTTAAGAGGGTAACTCTTGCACACCAAGTGACGATCTCATCTCCTTGAACCTTATACACGCCAAGGCCTTCGTCAATGGGTCTGCTCTTTGTTCTTCACCGGATACATACTCAACAATTACCTGCTCATTCCCAGTCACTTCCACCTATAACCCCTTAGCCAAATTTCTTGACACGCAGCTGTAGTAGCTGCCTTGAACTTAGCTTCACACGAAGATAACGCCACGATAGTTTGCTTTTGTGAGCACCATGTAATCAGTGATGTACCAAGATAGAAAATGTGTCCAGTAGTACTCTGTTCATCATCAATATCAAGATTATTACTGCTATATCCCACAAGTCTCATGTCATTACAACGATTGTATTTAATTTCAAATGAAGTCATACCTTTAAGATAGCGTAGGATTTGCTTGATTGCACGAGCATGTGATTCTCTTGGACTTTGCATATATCGACTAACCACTCCAACCGAGTAAGTCAAATCTGGACGAGTGTGCAAGAGGTAACAAACAACTCACAACATTTCGATATTGAGTAGCTTCAACTTCTGGTTCATCTTCTGCTATTGTCAACTTGAGTCCCGGTTCCATTGGACATAAAGTTGCATTGCAATATTCCATACCAGCTTCTTTCAAGATCTTCCTTGCATATCTCTCTTGCTTGATTTCCACACAATCCTTTTCTTGTGAGACTTCGATACCTAAGTAATAAGTTAACTCACCAAGATCCGACATTTGAAATTGAGACACCATTCTCCTTTTGAACCTATTTATGAGGTCTAAGCTTGTCCCAGTCACGAATAAATCATCAACATTAACACATGATAAATTCTCCATTGGGCACCTTTCTATAGATCGCATTTTCATGCACGCATTGTAGAAAACCCATCTCTTTTAAAGTACTATCGATCTCCTTTCGATCAACATTTAGAAGAGCCGTTCTCATATCCAAGTGATGAATCTTCCATCCTTTCCGTGCGAGAGCAATCAAGAGTCGTATGGTCTCGAGTCGAAGCTCGCGCGAATACTTCATCAACTTCAATAACAGGTTGTTGTTCAACCGGTTCTCGTTACACTTCGTTTGTATCTTCTTTACCAACTTTTAGTTGAGCTTTATAAAGGCGATTTGCACTACGTGGGACCTTGATGAGTAAATCTCCACAACTATCTCGCATGGTTAAGAAATCACCTCGCATACTAATATCATAACCGAATATAGTAGCTTGTCCAAGACTTATCACATTACTACGAAGAGTGGGAATATAATAAACATCTTTCAACAATTTTTGTTCTCTGTTTTTACCTTGGAACAAAATCGAGCCTTTTCTTTTTATGTTCACACACAAATCGTCTCCGAACCTAACATGTCCTATTATATTTTCATTTAATTCAGAAAAGTAAGAGTAATTACCTGTCATGTGATTACTTGCTCCGTTGTCAAAATACCATACATTATCTTCCTCGGTATTTGCCTCGATCTTTGGTAGAGTGTACTTTTCTTCATTCATGAAAATCGTTTCTTGAAATGGTTCATCATAAAGAACGTACCTTCCTCATGATACATATCTTTCTCTTGCGTCTCATTAAGGTTAACTTCATGGTTTTGGTTTTGTTCAGGGCATCTTAAAACAAAGTGTCCGTACTCATCACAACGGTAACACTTTATATGTGAGAGGTCACGTTTCTCCTGTTGCTTACCCTTTTGTTCACTATCTTCATGGTTTTTCGAGGAGTCACGTTGACCTTGGTTTTGATTGTTTCCACGTTCGCTACCTTGACCACGACCACGGACACGACCCGAGTATGAACCGTCCTCTTTCCGCTTGAGTCATTATTCTGTAGGAATTATCGGTCTAGCATAAAGCAAGTTCTCTTGAGCATCGTTTGCTTTATCTTCTTCCTTGACTCTTTCTTCATACGCTTTCAATCGTCCAACCACATCCTCAAACCCCGTTTCTTTAAGATCTAAAAACTTGCTCAGAACGCGCGATATGGACAAACCATCTTGGAAGACTTGTGTAACACCATCGATTTTGAATAGCAGCGGAAGCTAATCGAGGATATTACTTACTAGCACAAAGTACACATTACAGAAAACGACCCTAAAATGAGATGTTTTAAAATACATTATCATTCGAATTTATTCATAATATTAGAGTAGAGGTCCCATAATGTACATAATAAGTTTAAAAGTTTTCGAATGATAATATGCATTGTCTTCAAAATGCCTATTCCGTGTGCCTTCCTTCATTAAGCGTGCTAGACATATCTTACGGACTGAGATAAAACATGCCGAAAAGTCAACACAATGGTTGAGTGAATTCATAGTTTTGAAAACAGTAGTGGACAATAGTTTGTAGTATAATTGCAATGTGTACAATTATCTTCTTGAAAGTTATTATTGCTTTAAGCTCATGGAACTCCATTTGTATTGTATATATATCACTGGACGATATATATATATATATATATATATATATATATATATATATATATATAAATATATATATATATAACTACCCCGGTAGTTATTTTGCCATATACCTAGGTAATTCAAATAAAGTGCGTTTAGTTACCGATCCGGCTAACACAAACGGGTTAAGTCAATCCGATAGGCCTATCCACTATATTTGCGCTCACTCCCAGTGATTAGTGGTCCATGATGTTGGGGACTTTTGGCATAAACAACATAGGCATGCGATGTCTGATCAAAGCATTAGGTTTGCAAGTAATTGTCCATAATAAAATATTTTAGCATGTATCTCCCCAAGTAGTTTATAAAACGCGTTAAACAAAAGTTTTGGCTATGAACTCACCGTAGTTATCATAGTAGCTTATAGCAATAACGGTGTATGTTGAGGCTGCGATCTTTAGTGATTACCTACGAGTATAATAATAATTATGTTTTAGTATAGTTTTCAATATAAGTGTACAAGTATATGTAATTTGTTGGCTTATGATGTTGTACATGGATATTAAGCTAAGGTATCCCTTAAGTGTTTGTTTGGCTCATAGCCTTTCTATAAATGACCTCGTACCACCGTTCGGGCTATCAAAATCAAGAGGTGGGTGTAGTAATCGCACAAGGAGCGGGACACTTTAAATAAATAAAATCCACAACTCGTCGATCACGATACCCAAGAGGCCTCTTTATGATAATGAAATTCCCTACTATTGTAGTACTTATCATTTATAAGTAAGTATTTGACGAGACAAATGTTGTACAAAACATATGTCGTGTTTGATCAAAAGACTATTTGTGGTGGCGTGATAGTGTAAGTTGTGTCGTGAAGTGTGTTATATTATCATTTTGCGAAATATAAAGGTTTCAAAATAGGTTTTAGATTAATAAGTTCATGGTTTTAAATAAGAGTTAAACTTGTGAAAAAGGTATTTATATAGTTTATATGTCATATAGTCATTTATCTAGTTTTGTCAAAATCTAGTAATGTTTCATCTAATGACCAAGTTTTTGAAACAATTTTCGGGTTAACATACCGAAACTTTTCGGGTTAACATCGAAACTAGCCGTCTTAGCCGACGGAACAACTTTGAAACAACAATCATGGTCATATCTAGTAGCTATATTTAAGTTAAAATAGCTTGAGACATTAGCCTTGGTTTAACCTTGGCTTTGTTTTGGTCTCAAAGAATCAAAATACAAGTAAGTTTCCATGACTATGGTTGTTTTCTAGTCACAACAGGTCTGTGTAGTATTTGCTGTTTTTAAGACTTTTCGTTCACTTTCGTCTTATGTGCTCTTGAGTTTTTGAAGAAAATTTCATTCCGAGCAACTTTATTGTTTTACGTTCTTGATCGGACCAGAAAAGGGGTTTAAATCGCGTTTTAAAATCGTTTTAGAAGACTTTTGACTTAATAACCAATTTCATCTAGTCATCTTCTTTTAACCATAACTTTTTATCTATAAGTCGATTTCAAGTGATTCAAAAGCTCAAATTCTAGTTTTTACTTCCTCTAACTATTTCTTAAACTTAATCAAGTCCAAAATTTATAATTTTTATGTTAAAACTCATGATAATTCACTAGTTTCTTACTAGTTGTCTTAATGAGTTTCTACACTAGTTTTTACCCATCAATTTTATGTACAACATCATGCAAGCCTTGTTACATGTATTACTTATATAAAATTACATCAAATAATTATAGATATCATTACAACCATATTGAATGACAAGAAATTTAAACAAACTTCTTACAAGACTTAGGTTGAATGGTCACAGGAACAATCAAACCTAAACCCCTTTCAATCTTCAACCCTTATCTTCAACCTCTTAACCCAAGCTTACAAACCCTTTTAACCTTGTACTAAACCCTTTTACTTCAGCCCCTTATGCCTTGAATATCTTCTAATTCACCCTTGAAATCAACAAAACAACTCTAGGATCATGTAGGAACCAACTCTAGCTCCATCTTCTTAGTAATTCTTGAAGTACAAAACAAAGTGAGAATTGGTGTTTTGGTGATTAAAGTGGATT